>UESW01003898.1:972252-1002411 GCA_900491605.1 Calamus simplicifolius
TCGTCCCAAGAGAAAATTCACGACACCCAAGGATGATTTGGATTTCGGCCGAAACTCCTTCGCGACACCCCACTTGAAAGCTCACGACACCCTCGCTTTAAGGCGACGACACCCGTGCGTCGAACTGATCACAGGGAGAACCCCCGAGACACCCCTTCTCGAATTCGGCCGAAACTCCCTCGTGACACCCCAGTTGTAAACTCACGACACCCTAGCTTTAAGGGGACGACACCCATGCATGAACAGTGAACCCACGGGTGTCGTCGCCATAAAGCTAGGGTGTCGTGAGTTTACAACTGTGGTGTCACGAGGGAGTTTCGGCCGAATTCGAGAAGGGGTGTCGCGGGGGTTCTCTCTGTGATCAGTTCGACGCACGGGTGTCGTCGCCTTGAAGCTAGGGTGTCGTGAGCTTTCAAGTGGGGTGTCGCGAAGGAGTTTCGGCCGAAATCCAACTAATCCCTGGGATGTCTCGGGGGTTCTCCTGTGATCAGTTCGACGCACGGGTGTCGTCGCCTTAAAGCGAGGGTGTCGTGAGCTTTCAATTGGGGTGTCGCGAAGGAGGTTTGGCCGAAATCCAAATCATCCTTGGGTGTCGTAAATTTTCTCTTGGGACGACGTTAAACTTAAGACTGTTTGCTTCCCGAAACTGTTCTGTTCCCGATCCCTCGAAACTCAACGTGGAGGGCGGGGCGTGGTGGCGCACCGATTCGATTCCTGTGAACAACCACTGAGATGGTGGCGCATGGCAATCGAAACACCCGCCAGGGGAACCTTAAATAAGGATGGGGGAATGCCATCGTTACTCACCTTTCCATCTTGAACTGACCACAAGATGGCTTCCAGAGGCGAGGTAAGATCTACTGGCAGCCGACGCCCAACCGTCACCATCGACGCGATGGTTTATGCTGAGTCGCACGCTATCATCGAGGAACTCAGGCTGGCGCTCGAGGAATACCAGGAGGTTTCAACAAAAGAGATAGAGGTCCTGCGTCGGGCCAATAGCCACCTGGAGGGGAAAGTAGCGTCCCTCCATCGCCAGATCGAGGACGCAGCGACCGAAAGAGAGAAGCCCCAGTGAGGGCTAATGTAAAATTTTTTTTTTATAAATAAAATTAAATTTTAGTAACTTGGTTGTCGCGGGCCTTCTCGCCGCCGTGATCATTTGGGTGTCGTCAATTTTCAACTGGGGTGTCGTCGCCCTAAAGCTAGGGTGTCGTGGGATTTCGTCTGGGGTGTCGTGAAGGACTAACGGCCGACTTCGAACTAGGGTGTCGCGGGGATTATCTCCGTGGTCTCTTGTTCAATCACGGGTGTCGTCTCGTTAGAGCTAGGGTGTCGTGAGATTTCAACAGGGGTGTCGCGATTGAATTTCTGCCGAATTCAATTAGGGTGTCGCCGGGTTCTCTCTATGTGCACATTTATAAGACGGGTGTCGTCGCCCTAAAGCTAGGGTGTCGTGGGATTTCGTCTGGGGTGTCGCGAAGGACTAACGGCCGACTTCGACTAGGGTGTCAGTAGATTTCAACTGGGGTGTCTCGTAGGAGTAGCTGTTCATGAATGCGTGCTTATATTGTCACAGTTGATGCTGAAAATGTAGATCGGAAAGAAGAAGATAACACTCCCGCCGTGCAGCTTCAACCGTCGTTCCAAATGCAGTGGATGATATTGTAGTTCCTCAAACTGGGATGGAATTCAATTCAGCCGATGATGTATATACGTTCTACAATGGATACGCGAAACGAGTAGGCTTTGGAATCACAACAGTGTGTAGCAGGGCCAACAACAAAAAACAACTTTGCTTCAAGCACCTGGCGTGTTGGAGGCAAGGAAAATCCAGAAAATCAGAGAAGAGTATGAATCATAGGGATACTGGGAAAGTTGGTTGTATGGCATCCATAAAAGCAAGACTGAATGCTACAAGTGGTAAGTGGATTTTGGATGAGGTTTCTCTAGAACATAACCATGGGCTCTCCATAACATCAGCTGGTTATCTACGGTCGCATAGGAGGATCAGCACACCAGAGAAGGCAGAGATCAGCAATTTACATGCCGTGAATGTTCCGACGACTCAGATATACTCTGCCATAGCAAGGAGAAAAGGGGGAAGAGGACAATTGGATTTCACCGAGAAGGATGCTCGTAACTTCATTAGTCGCGAACGTCAGTCTAAGCTGAAAGAAGGAGATGCTCAGTCGATGGTAATTCATTTTGCCGAAATGCAACTCAAAAATCCCAATTTCTTCTACTCCTTAGACCTCAATGATAATGGTCATCTGAGGTCTGTCTTCTGGATTCATCCAAGGTCAAGATTGGCATGCACATACTTCGGTGATGTTCTAAGCTTTGACTCAACTTACTTGACAAACAGATATCAAATGCCTTTTTGTCCATTTGTTGGGGTGAACCATCATGGACAGTCAACCTTGCTTGGATGCGCATTGTTGTCTGATGAGAGTACTGAGACATATAAATGGGTTTTTAAGACTTGGCTGGATGCAAATGGTGGTCAAGCACCTATTGCCATGATTACTGATCAAGATAAGGCAATCGAGGCTGCTGTCAAAGAAGTTTTTCCTAATACCCGACATCGATATTGTCTTTGGCATATATTGAAGAAGATACCGGAAAAGATTGGCCACATTTGCACGGCAAATCCCAAGTTTATGGTTGATTTCGATGAGGCAATATATGATTCATTGACCATAAATTCATTCGAGGAAAGGTGGGCACATGTTATGGAGAAATATAAAGAATGCAAGTCTATAGATTGGTTCAATGTCCTATACGAATGTCGGGAAAAATGGGTTCCCAGTTTACCTCAAGGATACATTCTTCGCAGGTTTGTATGTCAATGGTGGCTTTGGTTCATGATTCATTTAAACGTTTTTTTTTTTTAATTTTTGGTTGACAAAATGTTTAACAGGGATGTCATCTTCACAAAGGAGCGAGGGCATTAATCACTTCTTCGATGGGTTTATAAATTCGAAGACAACATTAACGGAGTTTATAAGTAAGTACGAAGATGCCTTGGAAAAACGATACGAGGCCGAAAATGAGGAAGATAATAGGACTTTGCAAACGATAGCTTTCCTAAAGACATCATCACCTTTTGAGAGACAAGCTGCAGGAAGGTATACACGGAGCATTTTCAAAAAATTCCAGAATGAGATCCTTGAAATGGCTGCATCAAATACAAAATTGATCAACGAAGCTGGCAACACGTGTATATATTCCGTCAAGTCGTATGAAAGGATTGAAGTCGATGGAATTGGCAAGGAGATGATCAAAGATTATATCGTGTCATACGATAGAAATATTGAGGATGTCCAATGCCAGTGCCGATCCTTTCAGTTCAAGGGGTACCAGTGTAGGCATGCCCTGTTGGTTCTTCATCAAAACGACGTATTTCGTTTACCAGATAAATACTTCTTGAAGAGATGGTGCAAGGACATGAAATACCAATTCGACGAATTCGACTGCAATACTGAGGGTTATGATAAAAGCACACGAAACTCACGGTACGCAGTGACAATTTTTTAATTGAAATGTCTTCATATTTGTGATCGTTAATATTCTGTTTATGATTGTAGATATAGTTTGCTGTCTCATCGGATGACGAAGCTCGCAGAGATAGCCTCCATTTCTGAAGATGCATTTAATGTAGTGATGGATGGTCTACCGCCTCTATTCAAAACTGCCGTGGATGCCAACTGCGCAGCTAAACCACGTTCAGAGCTGGTAATTCAAGATCCTGAAAAAATTAGGACGAAAGGTCGCCCGAGAGAGAACAGATTAAAGAGTGCAGTCGAGAAGAAGGCAAAAAGATCAAGGAAAAATCAGGCCAACGATAGAGCTGCTTCGAGTAGCAGACAAACTTGTTTGCAGTCTATTAATACTGAACAGGACCTGGAGATAATTGTTCCGCCGTCAGAAACTTTAATGGATGAATTTGATGCTTATGTATTGAGTCAACTTACACAAGATCATATATAAAACACGAGTGTCGTAACTTTTGAATTATGGTTGCTTGGTCGTAAATGAATTGCTCGCGAACGAGACATCCTAGTTCTGGAAAACGACACCCTTACGGAAACATACGAGACATCCTAGTTCTGCAAACGACACCCTAGTCTTGCTCGGCGACAGAAGACGGAAACATACGAGACATCCTAGTTCGGCAAACGACACCCTAGTCTTGCGCGGCGACACCGAAGACGGAAACATACGAGACATCCTAGTTCGGCAAACGACACCCTAGTCTTGCGCGGCGACACCGAAGACGGAAACATACGAGACATCCTAGTTCCAAACGACACCCTAGTCTTGCGCGGCGACACCGACGGAAACATACGAGACATCCTAGTTCTGCAAACGACACCTAGTCTTGCGCGGCGACACCCGAAGGACGGAAACATACGAGACATCCTAGTTCTGGCAAACGACACCCAAGCTTGCGCGGCGACACCCGAAACGGAAACATACGAGACATCCTAGTTCTGCAAACGACACCCAAGCTTGCGCGGCGACACCGAAGGACGGAAACATACGAGACATCCTAGTTCTGGCAAACGACACCAAGCTTGCGCGGCGACACCGAAGACGGAAACATACGAGACATCCTAGTTCTGCAAACGACACCCTAGTCTTGCGCGGCGACACCCGAAGGACGGAAACATACGAGACATCCTAGTTCTGGCAAACGACACCCTTGCGCGGCGACACCCGAAGGACGGAAACATACGAGACATCCTAGTTCTGGCAAACGACACCCAAGTCTTGCGCGGCGACACCCGAAGGACGGAAACATACGAGACATCCTAGTTCTGCAAACGACACCCAAGCTTGCGGCGACACCCGAAGGACGGAAACATACGAGACATCCTAGTTCTTCTTGCGCGGCGACACCGAAGACGGAAACATACGAGACATCCTAGTTCTGCAAACGACACCAAGCCTTGCGCGGCGACACCGAAGGACGGAAACATACGAGACATCCTAGTTCTGCAAACGACACCCTAGTCTTGCGCGGCGACACCCGAAGGACGGAAACATACGAGACATCCTAGTTCTGGCAAACGACAAGTCTTGCGCGGCGACACCCGAAGACGGAAACATACGAGACATCCTAGTTCTGCAAACGACACCAAGCCTTGCGCGGCGACACCGAAGGACGGAAACATACGAGACATCCTAGTTCTCTTGCGCGGCGACACCGAAACGGAAACATACGAGACATCCTAGTTCTGCAAACGACCCAAGCTTGCGCGGCGACACCGAAGGACGGAAACATACGAGACATCCTAGTTCTGGCAAACGACACCAAGTCTTGCGCGGCGACACCCGAAGACGGAAACATACGAGACATCCTAGTTCTGGCAAACGACACCCAAGCCTTGCGCGGCGACACCCGAAGGACGGAAACATACGAGACATCCTAGTTCTGCAAACGACACCCAAGTCTTGCGCGGCGACACCCGAAGACGGAAACATACGAGACATCCTAGTTCTGCAAACGACACCCAAGCCTTGCGCGGCGACACCCGAAGGACGGAAACATACGAGACATCCTAGTTCTGGCAAACGACACCAAGCTTGCGCGGCGACACCCGAAGACGGAAACATACGAGACATCCTAGTTCTGCAAACGACACCAAGCCTTGCGCGGCGACACCCGAAGGACGGAAACATACGAGACATCCTAGTTCTGGCAAACGACACCAAGCTTTTAGTTCTGGCAAACGAGCGGCGACACCGAAGGACGGAAACATACGAGACATCCTAGTTCTGCAAACGACACCAAGTCTTGCGCGGCGACCCGAAGACGGAAACATACGAGACATCCTAGTTCTGGCAAACGACACCAAGCCTTGCGCGGCGACACCCGAAGGACGGAAACATACGAGACATCCTAGTTCTGGCAAACGACACCCTAGTCTTGCGCGGCGACACCCGAAGACGGAAACATACGAGACATCCTAGTTCTGCAAACGACCCAAGTCTTGCGCGGCGACACCCGAAGGACGGAAACATACGAGACATCCTAGTTCTGCAAACGACACCCAAGTCTTGCGCGGCGACACCCGAAGGACGGAAACATACGAGACATCCTAGTTCTGGCAAACGACACCCTAGTCTTGCGCGGCGACATCCGAAGGACGGAAACATACGAGACATCCTAGCTCTGGCAAACGACACCCAAGTCTCTCGCGGCGACACCCGAAGAACGGAAACATACGCGACATCCTAGTTCTGGAAAACGACACCCTAGTCTTGCGCGGCGACACCCGAAGGACGGAAAACATACGACACATTCCAGGACGCGCGACCCGACAATTTAAGAGCGACGACACCCCAGCTCATGGCAAACGACACCCTAGTTCTTGTCAAACGACACCCTAGTTCTTGTCAAACTACACCAGAAAGGCGGAATCATACGAAGGCAAACATATGAATACAACGAGGACAGCTCGCAATGATAAAATTTTTAACATTTGCATTAAATATTAATCAGTGTGAATATGAATAAATTACATACAATTTCATTCAAAGACGAATACTTTTATACAAAAATTAAGAACATGTTTCGACAATGTCGCTAATCTTTTTGTTCAGGCCCTCTCTCAATATCGTTGCAGCTAAGTGTCGCCGGTAATCTCTGACTTCCTCATCCATGAAATCCAGCTTCATATCAGGATTGTCTCGTAGAGCAAGACATTCCATGTATCTCAGACAGTACAGGCCGCAATCCAGCGATCCGCTCGGTTGGCTTGGGCAATCCGAAATTTCTTCCATCGGCCACTCCATCACTTCCTTCTTATCGCAGTAGATATGGAATATGTGGCCTAGAATTGAATGCCATTTCCTTGCATTGGCCTTGTACTTCGGGATGCGTTTCATTGAATTGAGGTGCATGAACACCTTCCTTTCCATGTCGACAGCAACCAAATGCCAGTGCGAGTTATCAGAGTTTACAATGCTGAAAAGAAACCGGAACTGGGCCTTATCTTCGTCCGATACATTATCAAATATCGCAGCCCCAGATGATCCAGCAAGTTCATGAGCAGGTGATGAGGAAGTCAGACATAGAGCAGGTACGAATACTGATGCAACTATGCACTTATGATATCGATCAGGATGCTCTGCCCAGTTTCGCATCAGAAACTCCTGCCCGCAATCGATTATCTGCCAATAAAAGTAAAACGATTAATATCATTCTAAAATCAACAACTTGAACATGTTCCTTGATATACTTACATCATCTATTATCATCTCGTTGTTAATGAGATCCTGAAGATTTTTTCTGCTTACAACTCCATTAAACTTATTTGTGTAGACGATCTCGTCGGGTTGTTGTCGCTCGCTCAAAAAATTTTGAATAATTATTTGGTCATCTTCGACCGTAGTGTTGGGCTTTGACATGCCCACTGTCTTCACCGACTTTTTGGGTCGGGTTGTCTCATAACATTCGCCGACAGCCGTGGAAGCCTTACGCTTCCTCGGATGTTTTTTAATCCTCCTAACAAGCGACGGCACTCCAATTATTTCTAAGTCCATATTGTCATCCTTTGGCGCAGGGGTGCCAAGTTTATTATCGGATATGGACTCTTCTTTATTTTCATTCCCCTGCTCTGTTTTATCAACCAATGAATCCCCCTCCAATATGTTCTCCCCTGATTTTGCATTCCCTGTCTGAATTGGAAACTCGGATGAATGGTCCTCCTCCGTCTTCTTCTCCTCAATATTTACGTTATCAGGCTCGCGGAGGACCAACTCCAAGGAATGCACCTTCTCTGTTTTCTCGTCCCCCTTGTCCTCCTCGGTTATTGCATAACTTTCCTTTCTGAGAAGTGAATTGAGGAGGCTCTCAGCAATGGACAGCCTGTGCCTGACATCTTCGAGTTGATCCTTAACACACTTCAATTCATTCCTCAACTCGGCGCATCCTGCGCAGCTATCCATTGGTTGAGGGGCGCAGGTTTCTGTTTGTTGAGGGGGGGACGGTTTTAACTGCTGAGGGAGAAGCCATCGCTCTTCTGGCAATGGTTCAATAGCTCCCTCATCTGCAACACAAGATGATAACAAATTAATATTAACTGAACATATTGACGAATTAAGTTGAAAAAATGGTCACAGCAATGGAGCAATGGAGTAGATTACCAAGTCCTGAGGCTGCAAGTCGGCAACCCGAACCGATTGGTTCTTCGTTTGGTGGTCATACCACTTCAACAGCCGGGGCCGTTTATCAGGGTATGCTGGCTCTCGCATTGATGTATGCTCGAGGAACCACGCCTGAAAATTATATTTTTTTGGATATTAAATAAAGTAATATTACGAAAAAATTTTGTCTCAACACTAATAATTTGTCTCAATAAATCTTACCACCAGTGCTGCCGAGCATCCGAACAAGGTAGGCTGCCTCCTAATCTTTTTTGCATTTTTTGAGTGCACCGGCTCCTCGGAACGCAGGCAAGCAGCTATTTCTGGGAGAGCCAGAACAATCAATTCCTTCAGTGCCGAAGACCAGTCGATGCTACTCAGCTGACTTAAGTCATCCAAGTGCTGGATGAGATACCGTGGACACCTCTGATTAGACTTTGGAGCCAAAAACATGGCCAACATGTATGCGATCCAAAGTCGGACGGTGTCCTCGACATCCTCCTGCACTTTAGATGGCCGGAGTTGAAATATCAACTTCTCCAAACCTGATTGGCGAAGATCTAAACCCTGGCCAAACCGTCTGAACAACCTTCCGTTGAACATTTGGCTGGACGTGTCGATCTTCTTCCCATGACATGGAAGACCCAAAATGAGTGCGACTTCTTCGGCACTGAATTTAATTGCTTTTTCACCAAACATGAACTCGTCGCCACCATTGTGACATCTAATGATGTCTGCTAGCAGTCGCCCGTCGACTGTGAACGTCTGCATGTCGACGAAGGCACCAAATGGGGTCCTTCGAATCAGTCTTGTATGGCGTCTAGAGAACCCCATCCTCCAAACCTTCTGAACATATACTGCCGGCCTGCAGCTATTCTTAAACAGCTGGGAAGCCTTCACTGGGGGGACTGGAACAATTTTATTGTCAACGAAAACAGGGGGTAAGACAGAAGACATACATGTCAATAAATTTTAAGATAGAATATCGTAATATTTAATATAGTGATAAACATACCTGAAGGAGCCGCATCCTCAGTCGAACGAAGAACCAGGTCCTTGCATTGTTCCGCCATTTTCTCTGTCTGCTTCTTCTTTGTTCGCGGTCTTCGTGCACAAACGAAAGCGCTCATCTCCATGACTGAAGAATTCGGAAGAATAAACTATGGAACGAGTTTAGGAGAGAAAAAGAGACCAGTGGCTTCTCGAGCAAGAGAAGAAGAATGTCTTCTTGAGCAAAAGGATGGCTTCTCGAGCAACAGACGATTGAGGGGTTTTTCTAGGGTTTTTGCCGACCTAAGAGAAATACGAAAGGACACCCGGATCGCCACGATCACATCAATGAGACCCGCGAAGCCATAGGAACCGCCCACGTTTACAAACTTTTCTCGGAAATTTGCAATGGCTCAGTTACTAGGGTGTCGTCGAATGAGTACTACGCTGACGTCAAATTACCGCCTTTTTCAAGCATGGGTGTCGTCTCGTTAGAGCTAGGGTGTCGTGAGATCTCAACTGGGGTGTCGCGAATGATTTTCTGCCGAATTCAATTAGGGTGTCGCCGAGTTCTCTCTATGTGCACATTTATAAGACGGGTGTCGTCGCCCTAAAGCTAGGGTGTCGGGGGATTTCGTCTGGGGTGTCGCGAAGGACTAACGGCCGACTTCGACCTAGGGTGTCGCTGGGATTATCTCCGTTGTCTCTTGTTCAATCACGGGTGTCGTCGCCTAGAGCTAGGGTGTCGTGAGATCTCAACTGGGGTGTCGCGTGTCGGACGGAAGGGGTGTCGCGAATGATTTTCTGCCGAATTCAATTAGTGTCGCCGGGTTCTCTCTATGTGGACATTCATAAGACGGGTGTCGTCGCCCTAGAGCTAGGATGTCGTGGCATTTCAACTGGGGTGTCGCGAATGATTTTCTGCCGAATTCAATTGGGGTGTCGCCGGGTTCTCTCTATGTAGACATTCATAAGACGGGTGTCGTGAGATCTCAACTGGGGTGTCGCGAATGATTTTCTGCCGAATTCAATTATAGTGTCGCCGGGTTCTCTCTATGTGGACATTCATAAGACGGGTGTCGTCGCCCTAGAGCTAGGATGTCGTGGCATTTCAACTGAGGTGTCGCGAATGATTTTCTGCCGAATTCAATTGGGGTGTCGCCGGGTTCTCTCTATGTAGACATTCATAAGACGGGTGTCGTGAGATCTCAACTGGGGTGTCGCGAATGATTTTCTGCCGAATTCAATTATAGTGTCGCCGGGTTCTCTCTATGTGGACATTCATAAGACGGGTGTCGTCGCCCTAGAGCTAGGATGTCGTGGCATTTCAACTGGGGTGTCGCGAATGATTTTCTGCCGAATTCGAACTAGGGTGTCGCTGGGATTATCTCCGTGGTCTCTTGTTCAATCACGGGTGTCGTCTCGTTAGAGCTAGGGTGTCGTGAGATCTCAACTGGGGTGTCGCGAATGATTTTCTGCCGAATTCAATAGGGGTCTCGCCGGTTTCTCTCGTATGTTCCCGTCCTTCGGGTGTCGCCGCGCAAGGCTTGGGTGTCGTTTGCCAGAACTAGGATGTCTCGTATGTTTCCGTCTTCGGGTGTCGCCGCGCAAGGGTGTCGTTTGCCAGAACTAGGATGTCTCGTATGTTTCCGTCTTCGGGTGTCGCCGCGCAAGCTGGGTGTCGTTTGCCAGAACTAGGATGTCTCGTATGTTTCCGTCTTCGGGTGTCGCCGCGCAAGCTGGGTGTCGTTTGCCAGAACTAGGATGTCTCGTATGTTTCCGTCCTTCGGGTGTCGCCGCGCAAGCTTGGGTGTCGTTTGCCAGAACTAGGATGTCTCGTATGTTTCCGTCCTTCGGTGTCGCCGCGCAAGCTTGGTGTCCAGAACTAGGATGTCTCGTATGTTTCCGTTCGGGTGTCGCCGCGCAAGCTTGGTGTCGTTTGCCAGAACTAGGATGTCTCGTATGTTTCCGTCCTTCGGGTGTCGCCGCGCAAGGCTTGGGTGTCGTTTCTAGGATGTCTCGTATGTTTCCGTCCTTCGGGTGTCGTCGTTTGCCAGAACTAGGATGTCTCGTATGTTTCCGGGTGTTGGGTGTCGTTTGCCAGAACTAGGATGTCTCGTATGTTTCCGTCCTTCGGTGTCGCCGCGCAAGCTTGGTGTCGTTTGCCAGAACTAGGATGTCTCGTATGTTTCCGTTCTTCGGGTGTCGCCGCGCAAGCTTGGGTGTCGTTTGCCAGAACTAGGATGTCTCGTATGTTTCCGTCCTTCGGGTGTCGCCGCGCAAGCTTGGGTGTCGTTTGCCAGAACTAGGATGTCTCGTATGTTTCCGTCCTTCGGGTGTCGCCGCGCAAGGCTTGGGTGTCGTTTGCCAGAACTAGGATGTCTCGTATGTTTCCGTCCTTCGGGTGTCGCCGCGCAAGCTTGGGTGTCGTTTGCCAGAACTAGGATGTCTCGTATGTTTCCGTCCTTCGGGTGTCGCCGCGCAAGTCTTGGTGTCGTTTGCCAGAACTAGGATGTCTCGTATGTTTCCGTCTTCGGGTGTCGCCGCGCAAGTCTTCGGTGTCGTTTACCAGAACTAGGATGTCTCCTATGTTTCCGTTCTTCGGGTGTCGCCGCGCAAGGCTTGGGTGTCGTTTTTCAGAACTAGGATGTCTCGTATGGTTCCGTCCTTCGGGTGTCGCCGCGCAAGGCTTGGTGTCGTTTCAGAACTAGGATGTCTCGTATGTTTCCGTTCTTCGGGTGTCGCCGCGCAACTTGGTGTCGTTTGCCAGAACTAGGATGTCTCGTATGTTTCCGTCCTTCGGTGTCGCCGCGCAAGGCTTGGATGTCGTTTGCAGAACTAGGATGTCTCGTATGTTTCCGTCCTTCGGGTGTCGCCGCGCAAGACTAGGGTGTCGTTTTCCAGAACTAGGATGTCTCGTATGTTTCCGTTCTTCGGGTGTCGCCGCGAGAGACTTGGGTGTCGTTTGCCAGAGCTAGGATGTCGCGTATGTTTCCGTCCTTCGGGTGTCGCCGCGCAAGTCTTTGTGTCGTTTGCCAGAACTAGGATGTCTCGTATGTTTCCGTCTTCGGGTGTCGCCGCGCAAGTCTTCGGTGTCATTTACCAGAACTAGGATGTCTCCTATGTTTCCGTTCTTCGGGTGTCGCCGCGCAAGGCTTGGGTGTCGTTTTTCAGAACTAGGATGTCTCGTATGTTTCCGTCCTTCGGGTGTCGCCGCGCAAGGCTTGGATGTCGTTTGGCAGAACTAGGATGTCTCGTATGTTTCCGTTCTTCGGGTGTATGTCTCGTATGTTTCCGTCCTTCGGATGTCGCCGCGCAAGGCTTGGATGTCGTTTGGCAGAACTAGGATGTCTCGTATGTTTCCGTCCTTCGGGTGTCGCCGCGCAAGACTAGGGTGTCGTTTTCCAGAACTAGGATGTCTCGTATGTTTCCGTTCTTCGGGTGTCGCCGCGAGAGACTAGGGTGTCGTTTGCCAGAGCTAGGATGTCATAAAACGTATCAAGGTTTTCCAGTCCAGCTGCGGCTGACATTTCCTGACAGACTACTGATATTATCGGCTAGCCTCTAAGTACTACCCGGGAAGAGAAACAGAGTTCTTCTTCTTGCACAGATGCCATAAAACGTAAAATGGCGCCATGAAGGAGCGAAAGGGCATTTTCGTCCGCACGAAAAATTCAAAAAAAAGCGAACAGCAATAAATGTCCGTCACGTTCAGAACGTTACGTCAAACCCCTGGCATGCCGCCTGTCATGTCATCCACGTCGGATCCACGTGGACCAATAGGAAGACGCGGTGCAGCCCACGTCATCGTTGCTGCACCGGGACCGGTGTACAAAGTGTTTTCCTATCTGGAACTAAAATTTAAGCATTGAAAAGAAGACAAAATAAAAATGAGGAATAACCAAAAGTATATCTGAAGATCTAATTTACATTAAATTAGAAGTCTGTTTATAGATCAGATTTAAGAATACGTTCAAGGATTGGATTCATATTTGGGACCTAGACCCCATGGGGGATCATGGGTTGGACAGATCCTTAAATACATACCTAGGCCCCTAGGATGGTGATGATATTGCAACAGGCCATGCACCATTCAGGACTTAGTAGTGATTAGGAAGGTCATACATTGTTAAGAAAACAAACAAAAAGATACTGAAAAGAGAAAAGAAAAGTCATGAAGTAGCATGTTCAGGATTTAGCAAGTTTTATTCTCCATTTAACACCCCCCCCCCACACACACACACACACAAAAGAAAAAGAAAAAAAAAGCACCTCCTCTCTCTCACACTCACTTATTTGGATGCCCGATCTCAAATGCTTCTTTCTGACTCTCTTCTTGCTTTCAGTTTGTTAATGTACATAACCGTGAAGCCATAACTGGATTACTGGGTTGATGAGTCCATATAAGACAGTTGGGTTAGACATGGTTTCATTCTTTCAACTCAGTCATAAATCAATCAAGTATAATTTTAAGGATTTTTTGACTGATCTGTACCCATTGCCACTCCTACTTCTAGATCTTTAGAATTCTCCTTTCAAAATCCATCAGAAGCTGAATCAAGAGCATTCGGTTCTTCAATTACCTGATCAATTGGTTCATTTGACTGGAAAGTAAAGCATAAATAGAATATTTATACCATCATCATATTATATCTTAGACCAGTGATACCATTACTCCAATAAAAAGAATCCAAACCATCCCTTTATTTTGTGTCCTAGAAGCAATGCTACTGTCCTTTGCTTTATCATACCTGATTTTTATGCAGGTAAAATCTGATCCCAAATTCTAATCAAGTCTATAATCAATAAGAAAACACCTAGCATATTTATTAAAAAAATAAAGGTAGCACTTTTACTTGATAATATTAATTTCAAAAAATCTATAGCAAATAATGCCTTTCAAAGGCACCATAGACAACTATGTAATTCATATCATTCTAGATTTACATAGATGACCTTGCACCAAAGAAATGCGGTCCTCTTACAATTTAAACTTGAAGAAAACTTTTTTTAGATAGTGATTTTAGGCTGATCAAAATATGATTTTTTTCTAGAGAGATGCGCTTCCCAACCATCTCCAACTTGGCCTTTCTCTCATCTTCTAATTTTGATTCATTCAAATTTGAAATGCATGGTTGATCATGTGAAATCCTTTAAATCTTACTGCCACTGCAAATACCCTCCTTGCCGTCCAGTATTTTCAAAGTATGCTTCTTGCCTTCCTCTTTCTTTGGTAATAATATCTAGCTGTCCATATTCTCCAAATACCATTTATATCTGTCTGTGTTTCATAGAGTTGCCCATAGGTAATCCGGAATGATTGAAGCCATGTTAGGGATGTTCACAAGTTGAGGAAGCAGTAAGTTGTTATCCTTGAGTTTGCAAATCAGCCATGCACTGGTGCATAACATTGCTACTAAAATCTTGCAAACCATGTTCTATAGATGTTAGGATCCAGATCAAAATTGCCCTAAAACATTTGACACCCATCCTTGGATCAATATCGTTAGGATCATAATATCTAAAGCTATATCATGAATCACGCAATACCTTAGATCACAAGAGCCAACCTGATCATGTTAATTACATATTAAATCATATGGTAGTCCATTTTATATAATTTATTAAGATTTACTTACTTAGCAAGTTCAGGGGTATAGAATCAAATGTGCCCACTTGTAGACACCTGATGTCCCCCCTGACTACATCAATGCCCCCAGCCATTTGTTGATAAATAGAAAAATAAAGATGATTAGAGACATTGGCAATAATGATCAATCATACATAATATATGATCAAGAATAAGCATATATGTCTTTATAGGCTGTTGTTGAATCTCTGACTGGTCCTAGATGTCAAACCTTAAGAATACCACATATATCACAATTCATGAAGTGCATCATTTATTATGATCAACAATACATGTTATTAGATCAAGAATAAACATATATGTCATTACAGGCTATGACTGAATCTATAGCTTATCCTGGAAGTCAAACCTTATGACAATAATAATGGTGCATTATTTGTACAACAATGTGTCCTTTGTGAAAACCTCAGAGATCAGGTAGGCTCATACCTCATCTGGAGGGAACAGCTCACTGTCAATATGGTGAAAGCCAATCTCAAAAACTATGACATACAGTGTAGGTCATGCAGTGGAAAGTTGGTATTATATCAGTTTCAATTTGATAAGAACAATTCAAACTTGCAGTGAGACTGTCAATAAAGGCTGGAAAAATGTCATTATTTAAAGAGGTAGTGTCTTGCATGTGCAATACATGTGACTTTCTTCCCTTGTTTTTCAATATAGCACATGGCACAGAAGGAGCAGGGCAAATATTGAAGATGCATGCCGTGTTTCTTACTTTCTTTCCTCCATTTTCTCCCTCTTTTCTTCTTTTTTCCCCTCATTGTTCCTGTGCATGGTGCACAGGAATAGGGAGCCTTCAGTTCTGGAGGACAGCCACATGAAATGAGCCTCCACCCTTTCCCATTACATATAGGAAGTTCTAAGGTGTAGCCAAATATTTAAAAACAATACAGATATCACTTCAATACGGTATACTGGCATCAATACAATGGTTTATTGGATATACCTCCCAGGAAGCATCTGAGAAGTATTTACAGGGCCTTTGGAACTACCAAGCCGCTTAGCCCTGTTGTCTTGTGACTTTTCCACCCGCATAGCAGCCACCTCTTTCTCCATGGCAGACACTTCCCTTCTCATTTTCTTAGCTTCCACTCCCATTGCTTTGGTCAAAGTGTCCACTTTCTTTGCCAACATCTTCACATCAATAAGAAAGAACGAAGAAGTTAGGTGTCTCTTGAAAAGCATTAACACTTAAATATTCAGATGCCAAAATGTACCTCAATTGCATCATCCTTGTCCTTCAGGCTTTGATCTTTCTCATGGCATGCTTTCCTCAAGGTGATTACCTCCTTTTGCAACATGTCATATAGCAGCCCAGAGACACTATCATTTGAATCAGCATTAGTTGACTCAACAGGCTTCTCATCTGGATTCTGCTTCCAACTGTGATTTGTTTCATCGTCTCTAATAGCATCGGAAGATCTATTCAGTGATTGGCCTATTCCATTTGCAATAACTTTGCCCCGATCAAGCGACCTAGAGCCTCCATCAAATGACTTTGATGTTCCTTTTGCATGTTTCAACACTGCACTGGTGCTACTAGAGAGACTGGATCTCAACTGAAAAGATGGTGATCTCCTAGGTAGAAAGCCATTGGGAGATGACTTGGATACATTCTCAGCTCCACCAAGGGACTGGCGACGGGAAGGACCATTGCTCACACTCTTCCCCTCTACATTGATGCGGTTGGAACCACTAGAGGGCATTCTCAATCCCTCCTCTAAAACTTTGAGGCGCAACTGAAACTTCTCCTGAGAACTCCAAAGGATAATGGTGTAATTTGTTTTTTGTATTTGTTACCTAAGTAAAATCTGACTAGAATTGGGAGGAACAGTAGCGAGTTTTACTTTTAATTGAGCTTCGGATCTTGCCGTACGTTCTGCTATAGCTAGCTTATCTCGAAGTTGCTGCATTTCTCCCTGCAGTAAACATTTCAAAGTATAATAAATTCATTTTTCACATTAAATGTACTCAGGTGGGCTGCAAGAAAATAGTATAAATATATAACCAGGAAATATAACCATATATCTGATGATGTTATATCTGAAAGGATCAGAACAATAAGCGACACTGTGGCATCTCTGCTTACTTGCATGAATCTTCTCTCTTCAAGCCACTGTCTAACAGGCATAACTTTGTCATTGGCATCTTTCCATTCATTTGCTACTACGACTGCAACTCTATTTGCTGTAACTTTTGCACGGGCAAGTTCACGATCAAGAGTTTTTCTCTCATCCTAAGTAAATAATACGTATCAAGGAACATAATAAGTAACTGAGAATAAGAAAAATCACTATAAACAGTTCTTTAATGCTGACAGGGGACTAAAATGGCAACGTTAAAGAATTGTGACCAACTCCAAAATCTGCACACAGAAAAAATGGATTACATTCATCTCCTGAACTTTCCGCTGATAATCTCTAACAGCATTTGCAGCGGCACCTCCAGCAAGAACAGCTTCTTCTAGCTCTCGCACAGTCTGGCTAAGCTTTTCAACCTCTGCAACCTTTTGACGGTGTAATTTGTCCAGGATCTTGTTTTCTTCCTAAAAATGAAAAAAAAAAAGAAAAAGAAAAAAAGGCAAATAGGAGAACCAATTCATCTATATTATATAATAAAAAAGCTCAGAGAACCTTTCATGATACAGAACGTAGCATGTATGTCCCTTGATACCTGGCATATTTCAATCTGTTTCATTAACTCTTGATTCTTGTTTTGTAGATCATCTACCATAGAAGCCTTTGCCAAAGCAATTTGTACAGTCCTTTCTGCTTCTAGTAATGCTGCCTCCTTTGATTTGGTTAGACGATCCAATGCCCTGTTGTCATCCTGCAGCTTTGCAATCTGCAAAAGAGTAGTAGCTGTAGTGAATTGTGCTGTCTTTTCCCTTTTATTACCATATCAACAGGTTTGCACACGAGCTCCAATAGCCATCCTTCGTATATATTTTGCTTTGTGGGAATAATGTCATATATGAAATCAGGGAAATCAAAATTGTCTTCATATATTTGGTATTTGGTATTTGGTATTTGGTATTTGGCATTATGTAAACAGATTGTTTTAAATTTTATATTATACCAGACAAACAATGAAACAGAAATGGGGTCTCAGGTAAATTTTCTAGTGAGAAGACAAAAGCGGCAATTAAGCCATGGTACTAGCATTCACCATGCAGCTTGGTGAGGGTGACACGTACAAGTCAGACAAGTTTTAGTTGCAAGGTTGGAAATGTTGAAACAAAATAAACTGAAATGAGAAAATAGTAATATGTACATTTAGAGGAAAAATGAAGCAGTATTCAGCATAATATTTAAAAATTTGAAAGAAATTCTTGGATGACCCATGTAATTCTAGAAACCAAAAGCACTTAGCTCAAAATGCCACAATAAGCTGAGAAAATATCTCCTATAAAGAATTCAAGCACCATGTGAAAATTTATGATAATCCAGGGGATAATTGGAATAGAAGCTTTGAGGTACAGTACTGCAGAATGTAATACCTCTGGCGGGCAAGCTTTAGTTCTGCCTCAACCGGTGCAAGAATGGCTTCAATAGGGGGCATGTCATCATCCTTTTGAGCAGAGTGAACTCTTCTAAGAGTAGCTTCCGCAGCAAACTGTGCAGCCATGGATGCTTTCTTCTCATCATTTATTTTCTTGATTTCAAGATTCTGTGGAATTCTTTGTTTTATCAACCTCCATCTCAATATGAGAACTTAAAAAACGGTGAAGGAAAATAAGACATCTTGTAGGTTACTTTGTTTTCTAGAAGAGATTCCATTAATTTGAGCTTCCCTTCCATCTTTGCCAATTCCTCCGTAAGCTGGCATCAAAAAGGAGCACAGTCACTATGCATCCAATAGTAATAAGCATAACTCAACTTTCTACAACTACTTTAATAGTAAGGCTTACAATAATGAACCAAATCCAAGTTCGCTAAAAGTGATGCTAACTAAATAAAAAGTGGTAATTTTGGAGAAATAGAAGAAATTAGAAAACATGAATCAAAGGAAGTTTCAATAACAATTTAATAAATTGCATCAAGTTGATAATTACTTTTCAGAATCAACAATCACAGCATAAGTTTCCAGAGACAAGTTGTCAACTGAATTGTTAAAATTGAATAGAATCCCATTGAACTACACAGAAGTAACAAGAAAATAGACTACATCGAGTTCTTAAAGCTAGATAGATTAGTAAGAAATCCATCAGCTATATCCATGCAGGAACCAGATCTTGCCCAAATGGCTTGAAATGAAAATTTTAATGATAGAAAGCTGGACCAAAAAAAATGAACTATATACAAAAAAATAGCAGACAGTGTCATGATTTAGAATTTTTTTCAAATTGAGCTCAATCTACATAAAAAAAATAAGGAGAAAGGGAACTTTTAGCAATGCTGGATAAATGAAAAGCAAAAACTAATCATAATTCAGATAAAATTCGCATAAATAACAAATGGAAGAAGCTTCCGTTTGACAAGATAAGATAAAAAGTACCACGTAAAAGAGGCGCATTTGAAAGACCAATAAAGAGAGAGAAAAATCACCTCTTCCACCGCCTTCTCTCTGGCTCGTTCTGACAATCTCAGCGCCCTAATCTCCACGTGAGTCTCCCCCAATTCTCGCTCCTTATCTGAATAAAAAGATAAAAATCAAGCATCAAAAATCCAATTATTTCGGAGCCACAAAGGCAAAGAAAACAAAAGGCAATAATCGAAATCCACGCCGATCGAACCACATTCCCACCTCTGACTTCATTCTCGAGCCGATTGAGCTCGACCTTGACCGGATCCGATCCATGCAGCAGATTTATGAACTCCTCGGCGTCCAAGCTCGCGCGGATCGGCGCCCGCCGCCGCGGCACCCCCGCCGACCTCCCCTCCCCCTTGAACGACCCGGACGCCGTCAGCAGCGGCACGGCATTACCCCCCGCCCCCTCCGCTGTGGATCCCTCCCCGCTGCCCGGATCCGCCATCCCTGATCTTACTCTCTCTCACATCAACAGCAAAAAAAATTTGAAAGACGTCAAGACTGGAGCAAAAACGACGCCGTCTTGGCTCGGATTCGAAGGGCTTATAGTTTATTCTGGCCGGATTCGAGGGAACTCTTTTCCTAGGGTTTCGATTCGTCGCTCGAGGGGAAAAAAGGAGCGAAGATAACCCTAAGTTTCTCTTCCGTTTCCCCTTGTCTTCTTCTTCCCTACTCTTCAAATCCAGAGCAAGATGTGGGGGTTAAGCGAGCTATGAACAGTGGAGTGAGTGGGAAAAGGGCGGTCTTTTATATTATTTTATTCATAGAAATTACTTTTTATCAGTCGAGCAGCCGAAGGAAGCGAAGTTAAGAATTATGCTGGTAAAACTGTAATATTAGTGCGCGATGTTATCTTGTTGTTACGGAAACCGTTATGACCGTTTCTGATTTCAAGCTGGGGCCTGAGAAAGAGAGTACCTTATGGTTAGCCATGTCTTCAAATATTATTATTAGATCTAATAAATTTTAGACGAAATATATTTTTGATCTTTATATTCTTACCCTCCATTTGGATAGAGAGAAAACTACGAAGGAAAAAAAAATTATGAGAAAAAATAGGAAAGAAAATAAAATTTATCTTGTTTGGATGGAGAGAAAAGTCGAGAGAAAAAGAATAGAGAAAAAAAAGTGATGGGCCTCACATAAAAGTTTTCTCTTCAAAACACCGAACCGGCCGGTTAGACCGGTTGAACCGAGACCCGAAGGCCAAGCCGGTCCGGTTTCAATATAAAACCGAATGTGTAAGTGACCCAGAGTAACCCGGTCAACCCATCCGGTTCACCCATGAACCGATCAATCCAACCTGAATCGGTTCGGGTCACGAGTTTTATTATCATGTTAACCTTGAATTTTTTTATTAAAAATTAATTTTTATTAATATAAATATATTTTTATATTAATATAATTGATCGATAGTTGAACCAGTGACCCAACGGTTGAACCAGTGATCCGGTGACCCGAGCCCTTGGCCGGGTCAATGTCCGGGCCGGGTCTGACAACTATGCTCAAAATTGCTCTTCATTTTTTTTTCATTCCAATATTGATCCTTTCAAAAAAACAACTGATGCATTTTTTAATCATCTATAATAAGGATATTATTGTCATTGTAAATTATCAACTTTTCTTTCCTCTCTATTTTTCTTCCATTCATCCAAACAGAATGAGAGAAAATATTTTCTCTTCAATTTTCTTTCCTTCCACTTTTTTCTCCTCCCCATTTTTTTTCCTCCCACTTTTCTCTTCATCAAACAGAGCATTAAACTTTCATTCAAAACTCATTTTACTCCTTAAATTTTTAATTATAACAATTTAGTCCCTTATATTTTAACGATATTAAATTTATCATTTAGTTTCTCATATTTAACGACATTAAATTTTTAGCATTCCATCACATTGAGTATGTTAAAACTATCGAAATATCTACGATATCATCCTAACAAATTCATAGCATAATACATTGTGTCAAATATAATATTCATAAAGCATAAAAGATAAAATTATAATAATTAAAAATTAAAAAGTTAGAATAAATTTTTGATCTAAATTTTACTTGTTAATATCCACATTGGTCATGCATACAATAAGTTCAAAAATAATAATAATACAATAAATAAATCGCTAAAGAGGATAGTGTTAGGCACTTTGGAAAGGACTTAGTGCACCGCTCCCGGTGCACTAAGTCCCGCACCAGCGCGCGGCATTGGCCGCGCGCCCGTGCGGACGCGCGTGTCACGGCCCATTGGGCCATGACGCGCTTCACATGCGCGTCCGCACGGGCGCACGGTCAATGCCGCACGCCGGTGCGTGCTTCCTGCACCATCCCCGGTGCAGGAAGACTTTTTCTAGACACTTTTGATGCACATGAGAGGCAGTAAAGATGTTATGCACCTATAGGACCTTACATCATCCTTGTGGCCAACAAAAACAAAGAAGGCTTTTTGGAAATGAGAAAAAAGTAGAGACATGTTCGGAATTAATTTCTTAGATTTTGTTGTTACATGTAGAGATGTTCTCTTCTCTTTTTGTTCATTTGTCAAAGAGCAAATATAATTAAATGTAATCAGTTGAAGATTTTTAAAAGTAAGTATAATTGTTATTTTAACACAAATAATGAACATTATGTGACTTCTTTACTATTTATTTATATATTTTAAATAATTGTTTTCCTTAAAAGGAATGGCATAATTAATTTGCAATTTTTTAATTTTATTGGTTAAAATAATGAAAAACAATAATGACTATTACACTAGATATAATTTTGTCTGCAGACTAATTTGTTCAAATATCAAGTGTTACAAAGGGTCTTATAATAACATACTAGCATTATCAAAATCATTTTCCCTTATTTATATCAATAAACACTACTAAAATGATGAAACTCATACTTATTGTGATATACAAAGCAAATAATTAAAATTATTATCATATAGCTGTGTATTCTAGAAAACTTAAAGCAAACTGGTCCTTCGACTAAACTTTAGAGTTGATTTAAACTATATATTTAAAGTAAATCCTATTGATTAATGCTTGTACATATTTTTTGGTCCTTTACTTCATGGTTGACTATTATTGATATAAGAGATATGGTATAATAAGTAGAATAACACAGTTTGAACGCTGACTGTGTTAGCGATTTGGAGTCAACACCCGATTTTGCGGGAGTCGACACTTGGGATTCCAAAATTGATTTATTAGGGCAGAGTCGACACCTCATCATTTCATAACTTCTCAAATCCTAACCAAACTCTTCCAAAATTCTTCCAAAACTTCCCCACCTCAAATTCCATCCAAATCGAATCTTTCCAAAGATCCAATGGCACCCAAAAGGAGGGAATCAGTGATTGGAGCGCCGCTGACCATGGAAAAATGGTCCGCGCATCGTTCCGTTCGTGAGCCGACTCCAAGCAGTGATTCGTCCACGGATTCAGACAACCCCAACACCTCTTCCACTCAGGTAGATACCTTAGCCGGGAGGGTTATCACAATGGGGAGAAAAATCGATTTTGATCTGTTTGAAGCCGAGGGCTTTTCTATCGGCAGACAATTAAAGGAAATAGGCTGGGATAAGCTCTATTCTCTAGATGTTCCCACTTATCCAGCCTTGGTAAAAGAATTTTATTTTAATTTGGCTAGAGGCGATGGCGGTTTAGTTAGCTCAGTAAGAAATAAGAGGATACACCTTACCTTTCAAAAGCTTGGAAACCTCTTAGCATCCCAATTACCGGTTTAGTAGCTGACATGCACAGTGATAGGTCAGCAGCTCTTTCAAGGATGTTAGGAAGGGAAGTGACAGAGTTTGAGGAGATAATAGCTAATCAATTACCTTTGGAATTGAGATTATTACACAACATTTGCAGTAGGATCTTATTTTCGAAGACTGGTCGGTTTGAGTATGTCTCGGAGCGAGACATTGTTATTATGGATAGTGTTTTGACTGGACAGTCAATCAACCTAGCAGCTATGATGATTTTTTATATGACGGAAGCTGGAGGGAGGAGAAGATCATCCCTACCGTATGGCATGGTGCTTACTATGGTTTTCAAGAGCCAAGGAGTTGTAATTCAAGAGAATGAACCATCTAAAAACCTGAGGCACACCGACTACTATAGCTTGGCAACATTGCATCGGATGGGTTTTGCTAAGGTAAATGGACAATGGGATAGGAAAGGACACCTTGAGGAGAGAACCCCTATGCCGAGAGTTTCTGAGCCTTGCGAGGCTGGACCATCAGTTAGGGTTCCTTCTTTACAGCCTAGGAGTCCCATTCCTGCTCCTGCTCCTGCAACTGCACATGTTTATGATCATCCATCCACTTCTTCTGCTGGATTCTCAGACCTTCAAATGGAGCAATTAAAAAGTTTGTTTGCTACTCAGAAGGATGAGTTTGACAGTCAATTCATGAATATAAAAGAATCACTTTATTCACTTGATGATCGGATTACAAAATTGAATCAACTCTCAACTCCTCTGCAGAATCTTTAAGTGGTGATTTAAAGAATATCTTTGAAGAACTTAAAGAGATTTGTGGAGATAGTGAAACTTATTCAAGGTGCAACGCCGAGCTTCAAGACAAAATCTCAACAGCTTGCACATTTGTTGATGAGAGACTTAAAGACTATGTTAAGCTTCAATGTGATGGAATGAAAATATTATAGATCATTTAACAAGAATAGTGAGGAAGAACTTTTGATGTAATGAATGCTTAATGTTAATGTAATGAATGTTTAAAATGTAATGAATGTTTAATTTTGATTTACATTTTGATGTAATGAAGTCTATGAGTTGATGTAATGAAGGATATATTTTAATGAATGAGTATTTTGATGTAATACTTGACTTTTGTTAAAATGAAATTATCTTTTGATGCAATGAAAGTTATCTTTTGATGCAATGAAAACATCTTTTGATGCATTGTGAATTACTCTTTACCTTTTTGTTGATTACAAAAAGAGGGAGAGAATTATGGTTGTATATGCATTAAGAGGGAGAAAGTTATATTGTTAATTGCATTAAAGGGGAGAAAGTTATGTTGCATTAATTGTTTAATATGAAAAATTAAGTTATTTAATTGATTAATATGAAAACATTAATGAAGTCAATTGATTGATATGATATTGAGTTATTTACTGTGGATTTATAAACAAATTGATTTGACTATACGATTTATAAACAAATTGATTTGACTATGCATAAAGAAATCTTAAGTACCAAATATGTAAAGTAAGAGGAAGAATAATTTGAACTTCATAGGGGGAGCTACCTTATTCAGGGAGCTTACTCGTAAAGATCATTTCCTTGATAATTTTTTAATTTAAGAATTCTATGCATATACTCAATGTTTTTATAATCATCAAAAAGGGGGAGATTGTTGATCCATTTATTGATTTTGATGATTAATAAAGGAATTGAGTATATTTGTTTGATTACTAATGGATTTTATAAGTGTTTCAGGACTTAAATTTATTTGATCAATTTAAAGGAATTAAGAAATGAATTTTGAATCAAATACAAATCAGAGATTTCAAAGTTTCAGAGCTTGGAGTTGACACATAGAAAATCTGGAGCCGACCCCATGGCCAATTCAATTTTAATCTGATTTTTGATACAATCCGGAGCCGACACCTAGAGTCTTGGAGCCGACACCTAGAGTTCGAAGTCGACACTTACAGTGTCTGGAGCCGACTCCGATGCGGGGACAGAACGTTAATTTTTTGAGCATTCTGGAGTCGACGCCTACAGTTTTCGGGAGCCGACTCCTGACGATGGCGAGCCGACACTTACTTTATCGGAGCCAACTCCTCAACGAACTCGGAAATTTCTATTTTTGGTAAAACGATCTGGAGCCGACGCCTGAAAAGTTGGAGCCGACTCCAACCTGACTGGGACGGAAATTTAAAATGGCAGATCAGCTCTAACAGTAATATTTCCATTTTACCTAATTTCTAACGGATATATTTTGTTTCCAGGTACACTCCAACGGCTAGTTTCATCCCAAAAATGGATTAAAGAAAATATAAAAAGGGAGAAGAACATCCGTTTGAAAAGAAGAAGAGAGAGGAAAAATAGAACGAAAAAGAGAAATAGTTCAAATCAAAATCCGAAAAAACCCTGAGCCTGAAATCCAAGAGAAAATCCTTCAAACTCAAGTCCTTCCACTCCAAAAAGCTGAAAGAGGAATCCAAGGCGTCTCAAATCAAAAATCAATGGATTTCCCAAATTGAAGAAAAAGCTCTGTTTCTTCCATTTCAATCTTCTCAACTGCAACAACTGTGAGGGATTAAAGCTGAGGCTTGATTCATCATTCTAAAGGGAGAAGAGGAAAAGAAGAAAAGAAGAAAAACTCAAAGCCAAACAACTTCAAATCAGGCTTTTCTAAACTTATTTTATTATCTTGAATATTTGCTCATTGAGGAGCTGTGTATCTTGAAAAACTATATTCTTCTTATTTGTGCCTAGTTCAATCAAGGGGATTGAACTAGTGGAGGTTGTTAACCTCGGGTCAAGCTAGAATAGCTTGAGTTTAGGGTTGTGTGCTGGTGAGCCCGAAAAACCGGCTGGGTTCGTTGTGATCCCGAGTAAAACAACAAGTTTGGGTTGTGAGCTTGTAAAACAACTCGGCTGTAATCGAGGAGATTATAGTGTGGACCCAAGTGAATCTTGGAGTGGACGTAGGTGTTGGATACACCGAACCACTATAAAATCTTTGTGTTTGCCGTGCTTATATTGTCTCTATCTCTATCTCTATCTTATCTATCTCAATTGTGCTTTATATTGCATTGCATTTACTTTCATTCATTTAAGCAAACATTTTTTTTTTTAAAAGGGGATAATTTTTTCAAGAACCCAATTCACCCCCCCTCTTGGGTTGTCATCTGGGCCAACAATGGTATCAGAGCAAGTGCTCATTAGATTTTGATCACACGATCAAGAGCTAAAGATCCAAATGGCAACTCAAGTTGGATCATTTGCCGAAGGTCATTCTACGAATAGACCTCCCCAATTTAATGGTTCCAACTATTCATATTGGAAAGCAAGAATGAGGATATTCATTCAAGCTTCTGATTATGAATTGTGGGGTGTTATAACTAATGGACCTAGTACACCCACACACATTGTTGATGGCACTATTGTTCCTAAGCCCGAAAGGGATTGGAATGATAATGATAGAAAATGGCACAGCTCAATGCTAAGGCCATGAATGTCTTATATTGCTCTTAAGATGCTAATGAATTTAATAGAATCTCCACATGTAATTCCGCAAAGAGATTTGGGATAGATTAGAGGTTACCCATGAGGGTACCAACCAAGTTAAAGAATCTAAGATTAATATTCTTGTGCATAAATATGAATTATTTAGCATGGAAACAATCTGAAACCATAGCATGCATGTATACTAGATTTACTGATATTGTAAATGGTTTGAAAAGTCTTGGCAAACATATACTAACTCTGAACTTGTTCGTAAAATTCTTAGGTCACTTACCAAGATCATGGGAAGCGAAATGACAACAATCCAAGAAGCAAAGGACCTAAATACTCTTACCCTTAGAGGAGCTTCTAGGATCCCTTAATGACCCATGAATTGACCATGAAGCAGCACATAGAAGAGGATGTGAAAAAGAAAAAGACCATAGCTCTTAAGGCTGCTGAAAGTGAGGAGAGTTGCAGTGAAAATGATGATGATGATGATGACACAGCTCTTCTAGCAAGAAAATTAAAAATTCATGATGAGAAAGAACCCTTCCACAAAAAGAAATTTGGAGCTAAGATGGAAGGAGTTAACCCAATTGATGATTTTGATGATTAACTATTTGAGTATAACAATTGAAGGCTCTAATGATTTTGATTAAGTTTTTCAGATTATAAGTCGATTGAATGATCAAAATCAGGAGTTAAATCTTGTTCTGGATCGAATCTAATGTCTAGGTAAGATTGCAGACATTAGAGTCGACTCCGAGAATCACAGAGCCGACTCCAGTATCTGGCACGGAAGTTAGAGTCGACTCCGAGACTGTTAGAGCCGACTCCAACAGAAAAGACAGAACGTTGATTTTTCTGGCCCCGACTTAGAGTCGACTCCGGGTCTGTTAGAGTCGACTCCAGAAAAGTTTCTTGTCGACCCCAGAAAAGTCAGAGACGACTCCAGAATTAACGGATTAAAGTGTTTCGAGTTAGAGCCGACTCCAGAAAAGTTAGAGTCGACTCCAACCCACCTGGAACGAAAAATCAAATTGCCAGATCAGCTCTAACGGTAATATTTCTATTTTACTTTATTTCTAACGGATATATTTTGTTGCAAGGTACACTCCAACGGATAGTTTTCTTCCAAAAATGGTTTGAAAGAAATCTATAAAAAGGGAAGACTATCATTCAAAAAAAGAACGGAAAAACAAAGAAGAAAAACGGAAATAGAGAAATCCCAATTCAAAAATCCAAAAAGAGAGAGCCTGAATCTCAAGAGAAAAAACCTTCTAGCTCAAATCCACTCCACTCCAAAAAGCTCAAGAGGAATCCAAGGCATTCAAATCAAAGTTTTGGTGGATTTCCCAAATTGGAGAAAGAGGATCAGTTTCTTGCTTTTCAATCCTTCTCAACTGCTTCAACTGTGAAGAATCGGAGCTGAGGCTTGATTCAATCCAGCAAGAGAAGAAGAAAAGAAGAAAAGCTCAAAAGCCAACCAACTACAAATCAGGCTTTTCTAAACCTTGTTCATTTACTTGATTATTGCTCATTGAGGAGCTGTGTACTTGAAAAACAATATTTCTTTTGTTTGTGTCTAGTTCAATCTGGGGGATTGAACTAGTGGAGGTAGTCTTACCTCGGTACAAGCTTGGTATAGCTTGTGTTAGGGTTTTTGTGCTGGTGAGCCCGGAAAACCGGCTGGGTTCGTTGTGATCCCGGGAAAACAACAAGTTTGAGTTGTGAGCTTGTAAAACAACTCGGCTGTAATCAAGGAAGATTATAGTGTGGACCCAAGTGAATCTTGGGAGTGGACGTAGGTGTTGGATACACCGAACCACTATAAAATCTTTGTGTTTGCCGTGTCTCCTTTATCTCTATCTCTATCTCTATCTTATTGATTGTATTTTGTTTTTGCATTGCATTCACTTTCACTCACTAAGCAAACAAATATTTAAAAGGCTAATTTTTTAAAGAACCCAATTCACCCCCCCCCCCTCTTGGGTTGTCATCTGGGCCAACAATTGGTATCAGAGCTAGTGCTCATTAGATTTTGATCACACGATCAAGAGCTAAAGATCCAAATGGCAACTCAAGTTGGATCATTTGCTGAAGGTCATTCTACGAATAGACCTCCACTGTTTAATGGTTCAAATTATTCATATTGGAAAGCTAGAATGAGGATATTCATTCAAGCTTCTGATTATGAACTATGGGGTGTTATAATTAATGGACCTAGTACACCCACACATGTTATTGATGGCACTATTGTTCCTAAGCCCGAAAGGGACTGGAATGATAATGATAGGAAGATGGCACAGCTTAACGCTAAAGCCATGAATGTTTTATATTGCTCTTTAGATGCTAATGAATTTAATAGAATCTCCACATGTAATTCCGCAAAGGAGATTTGGGATAGATTAGAGGTTACCCATGAGGGTACCAACCAAGTAAAAGAATCTAAAATTAATATTCTTGTTCATAAATATGAGTTGTTTAGCATGGAAACAATCTGAAACCATTGCATGCATGTATACTAGATTTACAGATATTGTAAATGGTTTAAAAAGTCTTGGTAAGACATATACTAACTCAGAACTTGTTCGAAAAATTCTTAGGTCACTACCAAGATCATGGGAAGCAAAAATGACAGCAATCCAAGAAGCAAAGGACCTCAACACTTACCCTTAGAGGAGCTTCTAGGATCACTTATGACCCATGAGCTGACAATGAAGCAGCATGTAGAGGAGGACACAAAGAAGAAGAAAGTGATTGCCCTCAAAGCTGCAAAAGAAGAAGAGAGCAGCAGCGATGATGATGATGATGATGATGAAGAGACTGCTCTCTTAGCTAAAAAGTTTAAAAGATTCATGAGGAGAAAGAAACCCTTCCACAAGAAGAAATTTGGAGCAAAGTGGGAAGGAGAAAAGGATAAGAACAAGGACAAGGACAAAGAAAAAGAGAAAGACCCCTTGACTTGCTATGAGTGTAATAAACCGGGGCACTTTAGGAATGAATGTCCTAAATTGAAGAAAGCCTACAAAAAGAAAAAGAAGGCTTATGTGGCGACTTGGAGTGATAGCGAAGAATCTTCTTCCGAAGAAGAAGAACAAAAGGAAGTCGCAAATGTATGTTTTATGGCGGACGACAACGATGAGGTAAGTTCCGATAACCCTTGCGATGATTTGCTTTGATGAATTATTTGATGCTTTTAATGAACTTGTCGGGATTTCAAGGTTTTGAAAAAGAAATACAAGCTTTTGAAAAATGAAAATTAACTTTCATTAAAGAAAAGGAAGATCTTAATAATGAAGTTAAGAAACTTAAATCTGAAAATGAAATTTTGGTAAAAGAAAAAGAATTAATTTCCAATGAAAATGATAAACTAAGGAAAGAGGTTGAAAAACATAAGAACATAGTTGATAAGTTTACCTTAAGCTCAACTAAATTGACATGTTATTAAATAGTCAAAAAGCAGTTTTTGACAAAGCCGGATTAGGGTATAACACTTTAAGAAAACAAAAATCACTGAAAAATATTTTTGTGCGTGCTGGCCAAAGTAATTTTACATGCTTTAAATGTAATCAAAAGGACATAAATCTTATGAATGTAAAATTCTAAAACCTTAAATATTAAAGGAAAGAAAAAAG
>UESW01003898.1:1006624-1106120 GCA_900491605.1 Calamus simplicifolius
CCAAACCTTCTCGAATATGGATCTCATATGATGAGATGGCTAAAATCTCATCTCATGAGATAGAATTTAATGCATGACATTTATTACCGAACGTCGGATTTATCCCTCGTCTCTTTGGTTTTCTCCGAACGACGGAACTAAACCAAACGCCGCGACTCCTTGGTTTTCTCCGAACGTCGGAATTAAACCAAGCGCCGCGCCTTCGGCGTCTCTTCGCTTTTGCCAAACGACGGATTCTTAAATGTCAGAATTAAATGTCAAGGCTAAATCTAGACTATAAATAGAGGGCATTCCCTCACCAGAGAACACAGAACAAAAATAGAACAACAATACACGATTTGTCGTGGATTGTAATTCTAAATTGTCGTGGATTGTAATTCTAAAATGTTAGAATAGAAAATCCTGGTGATTCTGGTGTTAGCGGAAGCCTGGTGGATCTTGGAGGAAGATTCAAGTGAGAGGATTCAAGATCAGCAAAGCTATTTTTCGCGAGCTAGCACTCCCGAAAATCTGATCATTCGGGGCTTCGCGTGGACGATACTAGAGGCCGGACGATTGAACGGCTGCAGAGCAATAAGGATTTACCTACTGTTCTTAAGGTAAGTGATTTGATCCCTAGATCTTAAGGCAGGCTTCAAGATAATAGTGTGACTAGTCATCTTGAAGATCAAGATATGATCTTGATGTTTTTATATGCATATTTTAGATCAAACGACCCTGAATATATAGGCAAAGATATGATCTTGATGCATATTAGATAGATTAATATGTAATCTTTTAATTTCCGCAATGATAATAGTTATCAATTTTTAAAAATATGCATGCTCGGAGACTATTTCTCCCTACAAGGCTCACCCTCGATCTTCATCATAATGTGGGATCGAGGGGCTAGAAGAGGCATGAGCTTACTCTCGTCGGGGATAGGGCTTCGATGCCTGTTCTCGAAACGATGAGGCGGGTCAGCTCGCCTGTGTCGGGGGCCCGCTAGGCTCGGGGCAAGCAGGCTTGTGGCTGGAGTTTCTTGAAGATTCCCGGCGGGTGAAGTCGGCTTCATACGCGCGGATGTATTTCTGAGCTCGGAGGAGGAGATCGGAATAAGAGCTTGGGGGCTTCTTATCCAAGGAGAAAGTGAAGCGGGACGGGAGGAGTCCCCGCTTCAACGCCTAGTGCTGCCACCGCGTCATCGAGATGATAGACCTCGAGGCGGCGGCCTTGAACCGGACACAAAGTCCCGCAGAGACTCTCCCTCCTTCTGACGACGGAGAAAAGACTGTCGGCTACCCTTGGGATTCGCGGCAGCGTCGAAGTGTGCCAGAAAGGCTTTCTCCAGCTCCCGGAAGGAGTCGATGCTGTGAGGGGGCAGGCGTGAGTGCCATGCACGGGCGGCCTTCCGCAGGGTAGCAGGGAAGGCTTTGCAGAGAAGGGCATCTGAAGCGCCCTGGATTTGCATCATTGCTTTGTAACTCTCGAGATGATCGAGAGGATCCATCATACCATCGTACGGGTCTATCTGAGGAAAGCAGAACCTGGAGGGGACTGGTTCCTCCAATATCCGGTGGTGTAAGGAGGACGAGTGTCGAACTCTTCCTCCGGCTGATGGTTGATCTTCTTGGCGAGCTTGTTGAGGCGCCTGTTGTACTCCTCAGGCGTTCCTCCGCCTGGCGGCTGATCATCGGGGCCCTCCGAGATGGCTCGAAGGAAGAAGAAGAAGAAGAGGCAGAAGGAGATGGAGACGGAAGTTGGGACTTCCGCCTGGGTTCCTCGTGATGATGTGCTTGGAGGAAATTTGTTGGGGCCGTGGTCAGGGACCGTGGCCGCTTGGAGGGCTCGCATCGAGGCTTCCTAAGGAAACCTGACGTCGGCCGATCTCTCGCCGACTGGCCTCCCGCCGAGGAGAACCTCCCCTCGCCGACTGTTGACTGGCGAGGGGAGCAGTCTGATGCTGGGTGGCCACGGACTATTGTTGCTGGAGCCCGTGGACCATGGCAGTAAGATTTTGGACTTGCTGGGAAAGAGTCGCCAGCCGCTCCGCTGTTTGATCAATTGCCTCCGATGGCGGGCAGGTAACTAGAGGGTTGGTAGCAGGGGGATTGGCCTCCTGCGGCCTAGTTGGCGGGGGGAGCCCGCTGGACAGCTGACGGAGGCATCCTGAGCTCGTGTCACCACCATGGCTTCTCGAAGAGAAGAGGGGGAGAGAGTCTCTCCTACTGAGATGTAGCACAGGGAGAACGTTCGCTACTTTTTCTTATCCCCCTACCTGGTGCGCCAATCTGATGACGCTCAATCACCTATCCTGGACGTCGGGAACGGAATGCTTCTCCAGGCTCTTCTTCACTAGGTTACCTGCTGAAAAGTCCCAGGACCGGAGAGGTTCTCCGGTGGGACCCTCCGACGCCCAAGTTAGCAACTGAGGTCACACCTGAAGAGGGGCTCGAGTGAGCCCTTTTTAGTATGAAAAGGAGGTCTCAGGGAGGAGGGATTCCTTCCTGAATGCTAAGGCAGCGATTTTGGGGATTATCGCGCATACCTGTTTACTGGTGGATTCACCTTTTTATAGGGGTTGACCCTGGCATGATCACATGGGATTTCATGAGGAGGGAATGTCTGTGGAGTTCTTGGGAGTTGCGTGAATCTGCGCTGGTTGGTGGGTCCTGTCTCATCAGAAAGTGAGAAAGCGGCGGTTGGTGGGCTAAGTCCCATCAGCCAGTGGGGCTGTTGGGTAGTTGGGTCTAGTCCCATCAACAATGTGGCCAGTAGTAGGTGGACCTGGCATTGTCAGGCGGCGCAAGTCAGAGAGGCGGTTTCTTGAACTGCTGGGGCCATGCTGGGGAGAACTGGGACACCTTGACCCTTCTGGGGGAGTTGAGGCGGAACCCGGCTGGCCAGGGGCGGCCGGGGCTGACCTCCCCGGCCAGGAAGTGCCAGGGCGGGACAGGCCAGGAATGGCCGGGGCCAACTCGGTAGGCTCGGAGACGCCGGGGCCGAGAAGGGCCGACCAGGAAGGGTCGGGGCCGACTCGGTGGGCTTGGAGACGCCGCGGCCGAGAAGGGCTGAGCAGGAAGGGTCGGGGTCGACTCGGCGGGCTTGGAGAACTCGGAGATGCCGGGGCCGAGAGGGGCCGGCTAGGAATGGCCGGGGCCGACTCGGCGGACTTGAAGATGCCGGGGCCGAGAGGGGCCGGCCAGGAATGGTCGGGCCGACTCGATGGGCTCTGAGACGTCGGGGCCGAGAAGGGCCAACCAGGAAGGGTCGGGGCCGACTCGGCGGGCTTGGAGACACCGGGGCCGAGAAGGGCCAACCAGGAATGGCCGGGGCCGACTCGGCGGGCTTGGAGATGTCGGGGCCGAGAGGGGCCGGCTAGGAATGGCCGGGGCCGACTCGGTGGGCTCGGAGACGCCGGGGCCGAGAAGGGCCGACTAGGAAGGGTCGGGGCTGACTCGGTGGGCTTGGAGAACTCGGAGATGCTGGGGCCGAGAGGAGCTGGCCAGGAATGGCCGGGGCTGACTCGGCGGGCTCGGAGAACTCGGAGATGCCGGGGCTGAGAGGGGCTAGCCAGGAATGGCCGGGGCCGACTCGGCGGGCTTGGAGACGCCGGGGCCGAGAAGGGCCGACCAGGAAGGGTTGGGGCCGACTCGGCGGGCTTGGAGATGCCGGGGCCGACTCGGCGGGCTTGGAGATGCCGAGGCCAGCCAGCTTGGACACGCCGGGGGCCGGCTAGGAAGGTGCCAGGGCCGACTAGGAGGTGTCAGGGCTGCCTAGCTTGGAGACGTAGGGGGCCGGCTAGGAAGACGTCGTGCCGCTTGGGAAGGTGCCGAGGCCGGCCAGCTTGGAGACATAGGGGGCCGGCTATGAATGTGCCGGGGCCGACTGGGAGGTGTCGGGGCCGGCTGGGAAGTGTCGGGGCCGCCTAGCTTGGAGGCGTGGGGGGCCGGCTAGGAAGACGCCGGGCCGCTTGGGAAGGTGCCGAGGCCGGCCAGCTTGGAGACATAAGGGGCTGGCTAGGAAGGTGTCGAGGCTGGCTGGGAGGTGCCGGGGCCGGCTGGGAAGTGCCGGAGCCGCCTAGCTTGGAGACGTAGGGGGCCGGCTAGGAAGACGCCGAGCCGCTTGGGAAGGTGCCGGGGCCGGCCAGCTTGGAGACGTAGGGGGCCGAGCGGGGCGAGGCCGATTGCCGAGACCGAGGTGGGCCGTCGCGGATGTTGAGGTCGAAGTGGGCCACGACCGACGCTAAGATCAAGGTGGGACACGGTCAACGTTGAGATCGACGCCGCTGCCAAGGTGGGCCGTCCAAAAATTATTGTCTTTATTTTTCATAGGGTCAACTGGCCCCATCAGTTTCCTTCATTCTCCCTCCCTCTAATGCATTAAAGATTTTTGTATCTACGAGACCAAATTTTACAAAAAATAATTAATTAAAATAATCTCAATTCATTATCTTCAAGTTTTATATGCATAACATTATCAAATAGAACAACAAATCCTAAAATTAGAAAAGTTATTATTTGCCTCACCTTAGCAAACTTTTAGCAATTTTAGCTCATGATAAGTGAATCCTCATGCTATTTAAATTCAATAAGACCTGCATGAATTGGTATTGTATGCAGAGAGTTTTGAATTGCCGAAGTTTTAAAAAATTCTAATCTTGAGGTTGATGGCCATAGTCAAAAACCCCATTTAATGGACATTTTTGGTCAAATTTGACATTAGTTGGCTTTATAATAGTTGATATACCATTCCATCAAAACTTATAATTCTTAAATCATATGTTGTTAATTACAAATTTTGTATTTTGGTCTGAATTTAAGGGGATAGATTAATCAAGAATCATCATTAGCCTTTATTATTTTTGAAGTTAGCACTATATCCCATCTTGCTTATGTTTCTCCTCATTATCCTTGATGGGCTTGATTAGAAGGTTGTATTTTTTTATTGCATTTATGTCTCTATTATTATTTCTTATCATTGGGTTAATACAAGCTTGATGCCATGCGATCTTTAATGTTATACTTTGTCAACTTTTAGATAAAATTGTCACATAGCATGCTCTTGCTAAGCCTCTCACAAATAGCCTTAAGTAGTCGATTGCTTACAATTTTGTCGTAAAGCCTATTCTTATTCTAAAGTTGCTTTTCTAATGAGCATGTGCCACAATTGTTTTTTCCATAATGTGGGAGGTCACTCATCTTAACCTCAAAATGGATATACTAATGAAGCCCTTCAATAACGTCTATAGAGATATTAATTTGGACCAATTATGTAAGCAATTAAAAAACAGTGAAGTTAATATTATTACTCTAACTTAGTTGTTATTTGTTGATTAATAAAAATAATGATGCCTTCATATTTTATCTTTCTAGAGGAATGATACCTCCAATTGATCACCATGTTTTTGAGACCAAATCCATCGAATGTAAAGAAAAGTATTTAAAATTTCTAATACCAAGCTTCTCCTTTTACTTGAAATTATGGTCATATAATTCAGCTTTCCTATTTGGAATAGAAAATTATATCAAGATATGAGATGGATTCAATGATTGATCTTGGAGGATCCTAGGAAAGGAATGAAGTTGTGGATTAGTGGTGCTACAGTGGCTGGCGTAACAGGGGTGCTTTAAGATTGGTGCTTTCAGGCTTCCTCGTCCCGATCTCCGGTGATCGTCGTCGTCCTCATGGCAGTCTTCCTTGTTTTTGATGGCAACTGATAACTCCTCTGCTATGAATGGCGATGATCGCCGCCAAGCGACTGGGGGACCATCGCGGCGCCAGGGAATCCAGCAGTTTGTGTAGTCAGTGTCATTGCCCTCCCCGGCGGAAATGGTTGAGCTCGAATGGCTGTTCCCGTCGGTAATCCAGCTGCCCTCTGAGACTATCGACAGGGAGATCAAGGACTGGCTTGCCGGAGGCTTGTTAGTTCGGAGTCTTTTCCGTTGGGTGCCTCCGGAAGCGGTGGTTCGAGAATTCCGCCGTGCTGGGATCGCTGGAGGCATCTCCTCAATCAGCCTCTCCCATCGGTTTGTCTTGCTGAAATTTGAGGATCCGGCAGCCAGGGATGCTGCTTTACTTCAGCCTTGGGTTGTTAATGGACAACCCCTTGCGGCTAAACCCTGGCGCCTTGATTTTGTTCCTGCGGCGGAGGCTCTGTCAACTGCGCTGCTCTGGATCCACCTGCCCAACCTCCTTATCGAATACTGGTCGGAGGAGGCATTGCGGTCCATTTTAGCGGTGGCCGGGGAGTTTGTTGCTCTGGATCCCTCTACGAAAGGCAAACGACGGGGAAGCTTCGCCCGTGCTGCAGTTAGGGTGGATCTCAGTCGTCCTCTCCGGCCAGGTGCGTGAATCAGGGGGACCGACTCCCCGTTTTGGCAGCAATTCACCTACGAGCATGTCGAAGGAGTCTGCCCCCGTTGTGGATCTATTCATCTGGGTGGCCTGTGCCCCTCTTCTCTGCCACAGTCCTCCGCCTCTGTTCCTCAACGTTTCGGTCCGTGGATGACGGCGACTCGGCAACAAAACCTCCCTCTGTTGATGAATCTGGTGGCCTTCGATCTTCAACGACCTCGTCACCGGCCTGCGGTCAATCGCCTTCTCCGGCCCCCGGTGATGGATGGACGATTCCAAGGAAGCTTGCTCAAAGACGAAATGCTCCAGTGTCTTCGGCTAGTTTGGGGGAGGCTTCGATGCCCAGATTATCTGAAGGAGGCCCCTCGTCACAGGAAGTTTACTCCGTGCCGGTTACTGTAGCCAAACTATCTGAAACTTTGGCACCCGGCTCTAATGTTCAGAAGATCCCAATTAAATCCTCTTTGAATTCTTAATTAGATGGGCAGAAGGATAAGGAGCATTGCCTAAACTCTGATTTCAAATTCTCTGCGAAGGCCCCAGCTTCAATTCATCTGGGTCCTGGCCAGGTTAAGCACTCCTTGCCATTTGGTTTTGAAACAGTGCCTCCTAAGGAAGGCTTATTGACTGAATCTAGGAGCAAGCTGGGAACAAGTACCAAAGTGGCCACTAATCCCTTTAGCCTTCGTGGATCGGATCGATGGGCCGGAGTGCCCAAGATCCGGGAGGATGCTAATCCTGTCTCCACCAAACGGGCCCGGCCAGCGGAATTTATACCACAGAAGGCAACTCCCAAAGCAGTCAAAGCTAAGGGCAAAGGCCGTGCGGGTCCTTCCCAGAAGGTGATATGTGGCTCTAATCTGCCACCCCGGGATAGCGGTGATCATGATGCTGCTGTCTCTATTTTGAAACAGGCAATTCAGCCTTCTTCTCATGGGTCAGGGGATATGGAGCTGTCCCAGTAGCCAGCTTCATCTTATCCGGGCATATTGTCATTGCCATCAGGCTCTGTTCAGGGAGTTGTGGCAGTGATGTCCTCTGAAGGAGGCCATACTGATATGGACATGATGGGGTCCCAAGTAGGGGGACAAGACAAACCCCAATCTGACCAATGAAGATTCTTATATGGAATGTCCGAGGAGCCTCGAAACCCTCATTTCACTCCTCGTTTAGTCGGCTTCTGCAGCTACATCATTTTGATATTTGTATTCTTCTAGAAACTCGCCTGTCGGACCTAGTCTTCTTCGATTCCGGCGCCGGGTTTCTCGGTCTTGGGGTTCCTATGCTGTGAACTCCAATGGTCTTTCTGGGGGTATTCTGGCACTATGGCGGACCCCATCCATTCGTGTTGATGCTTTCCACTATTGTCGTCAGCAGGTCACCTTGGTTGTTTCCGAAGGGACTTCTCCTTGGCTGCTTCTGGGTGCTTACGCCAGCACGGACTATCGGGAGCGACGCTGCCTGTGGGCTGAGATTATCACACTCCTCGATCAGGGCTTTCCTACTCTTGTTGCTGGTGATTTTAATTGTATCGTGAATGCTTCGGAAAAGCGTGGCGGTCACCGATTTGTTGATACTCCGAACTCTAGTGAGTTTCGCTCTTTCATCTCCTCTGCGGGTCTTTTGGATCTGGGATTCTTGGGGCCGCAGTTTACTTGGTGCAACAACCGTCAAGGCTCTGCCCGTGTGTGGGAGCGTCTGGATAGGGCTATGGCCTCCTCAGGATGGCTTCAACATTTTCCTCGTGCTACCACCACTCATCTTCCACGGATTGCTTCAGACCATTGCCCTTTACTTATATCTACTGATCCGTCCTTTATCTATCGGGGACCGTTTGGTTTGAGCAGCTTTGGACTTGCTATCCTTCTACTCGAACTCTGATTCACCAGGTCTGGCGTATGGCGGTCAGAGGGAGCTCTACCTATCGGTTATCACGACGTCTGGATCTAGTGAAGCGACAACTCCGGAGATGGCATGGTAGGGAGGTGGGGACCTGCAGCAGCGGGTGCAGTTTGTTGAAGCTGATATTACTTATCTTCAGTCTAAGGAGGATCGGGATGGTAGTCTCTCTTTGATTGATCTTTAGTCTCTCAGGCAGAGCTTGACCTTGCACCACAGGTTACTCAGCCAGCAGGAGATTTTTTGGCGCCAGCAATCTCGGATCCAGTGGCTTCAGGAGGGTGACCGAAATACTAGATTCTTTCACCATGCTACTTTGGCTCGTCGTGCATCCAACCGGATTCACCGTATTAGCGACGAGGATGGACATATCTTTGAGGATGATGACGCTGTTCGGGAGCATATATCTCAATTTTTTCAGACCCGTTGGTCGGAGCAGGTCGGCGGAGGATCTCCTTGTTCTCCTGTCTCACAGTCTGCTAAGGTTACTGATGCTGATAACGGTAATCTTACGACGGATGTGTCTGCGGAGGAGATTCGATCGGCGGTTTGGGCTTTGGGGCCTGATAAGGCTCCAGACCAGATGGCTTTCCGTCTTTTTTCTTTCGGCACTATTGGGATATTGTAGGGCAGGATGTTGTCTCAGTTATCCAGTCTGTGTTCTCTTCGAGATCCATTCCTCGGGACTGGCAACGAATATACATTTCCCTTATCCCTAAGCATTTGGATGCTTTGCTCCCCCAGCACTATCGACCCATTAGCTGTGCATGACCTTATACAAAGTTTGTGCCCGTCTTTTGGTCACTCAGATGCAGGGTATCATACCGCGGCTGATCTCACCTGAGCAAGGGGCTTTCATCTGGGGCCGCAGGATTATCGATAATGCCCTTATTGCCCAGGAGTTCATGTTTGATCTTCAGCGGGCGACGGGCAGACACAGATTAATGGCTGTGAAGTTGGATATGGAGAGAGCTTATGATCGGATTAGCTGGACATTTCTTAGATAGACGCTTTGGGATTTTGGCTTTGCCGATCTCTTCATTGAATGGATTATGGCTTGTGTTCAGTAGCCTACCTTCTCTATCCTGATCAATGGTAGCCCGACCGGCTTCTTTCCCTCTGCTATGGGTCTTCGCCATGGATGCCCCCTCTCGCCCTTTTTGTTTATCCTATGTGCTGATGATCTCTCCCGCAATTTTGCTCAGGCTGTTAGTGTGCATCAGTTACAGTCGTACATGCCAGGGCCCGATGGTCCCCCTCTCTCACACCTGCTCTTTGCGGATGATTGTATCCTGCTTAGCCCTGCTACTATTCAGAATGCGATGGCCTGCTCAGCTATTCTGCAGTCTTATTGTCAGGCTTCTGGCCAGCTTATTAATGTGCAGAAATCTATCCTATGTTTTAGCCCGTCTACGCCACAGCATCATCGTGCTTCCATCTCCCAGTTATTTGGGATTTCGACGATATCTGACCATATGTCTTATCTTGGGATCCCTATTACCGGGCGGAGTCCTCGTCAGCACGACTTTCGGACCCTCGAGCGACGGATTATTGATAGATTGGACAGATGGCAGGTTTCTGGCCTTTCCATGATGGGGCGTGTTACTCTGCTCCGATCTATCCTTACCTCACTCCCTCTGTACACTTTGTCCAATGCTCTGATCCCCATCTTTGCCTTCGACGGATAGAGCGTCGGTTTCGTGCATTCTTATGGGGATCGACGCAGGGAGGTCATGGCCTTCATCTTCTGTGGGAGATGGTTTGTTTGCCTATTCGTGAGGGCGGCTTGGGGATTCAGTCTTTGGTGGTCCGCAGACAGGTCCTTATTGCTCGGCATGCCACCAGATTCCTCCTGGAACCTCATTGCTTTTGGAGCTCTGTTATGCGTGGCAGATATGGAGGCTGGACTTCTGAGACGGTCTCCCGTATCCCACATGGTTGTTCCTTCATGTGGAGAGCTATTTGCCAGGTTGCCCCCACTATTATGTCTGACATTTATTGTATGGTTGGGGATGGGAGATCTATAAATGTTACTCATGACACCTAGATAGCGGACCTTCCATTTGCGCAGTGGCCGACATTCCTAAGCTCTGAGGTTGAACCTTTGATGTCTGTTTCTGCTCTGATTAGCCAGCACTCTAATGCTTGGCATGTTCCCACGGTGTCACGGTTTTTTGGAGGCGAGCTAGTGCAAAGGATCCTTGCTACCTCGCTTGTCTCCTCTGCAGCTTCTGATACCAGACTCTGGCGTGGCTCCTGCCTTCCTCGTGCTTCCACTAGAGATCTGATTGATTGCATCTGCCCTCGGTCTGCGGGTCTCGATGATGTGGCTTGGATCTGGCGCTTGCCCTGTCACTCCAGGATCCAGCTTTTTTTATGGAAACTAAGGTGGGATCGCCTTCCTACATGTTCCCTTCTGGCTGGGCGCGGCCTCAACATTAGCCCGCTCTGTCCGATATGTGGGCTCTAGGATGAGACAGTTGAACATGCCCTATTTACCTATTCCTATGCCTCCCAGATTTGGTTGCATCTTCGATACAGTCCTTGGACGACGGAGGAGGGACCCGGCCGACGGGTTCTATTGCATGCTGTTCACATAGCTGTCCAGAGCGGCCGATACTTCCAGGGTGTGTATCTAGCTTATTTGGCTTATCAGATATGGCTGACCCGTAATCAGATCGTCTTTGCTGAAAGTACGGCCTTGACACAGACTATTATCTGCACTGCCAGCTTCCTTGCTACAGAATATCTCCGCTCTAATTTGAATAGTCACTCTGACAGACTGGGCATCTGGGACTCCCCTGCTGCTTCGGCAGCGCACCGTACTACAGTCTTTATTGCCTGGGAGCCCCCACCACCTGGTTATGTCAAAGTGAATTTTGATGGTTCTGTAATGGGTCGCATTGCTGGATCTGGATTTATTATCAGGGGGCCTGAGGGTGAGCTGCTAGCGGCTGGCGGGCATGGTTCTCTTGACATTTCGGTTCCCATGGCAGAATTGTAGGCTGCGTGGGCTGGCATAATCTACGCTATTCGCATCTTGCGTTCGCGTCGGGTGGTTATTGAGGGAGATTCTATTACGGTCATCCGGTGAATTCGACGGGCTCCTGATCTTTGTCCCTCATACAACCCTTGATTAGTGATATATGGGATATGCTCCAGTCCAACTATGATCCTTTGATTCAACATGTCTACAGGGAAGTTAACGCTGCAGCTGATTGGGTTGCTTCGGCTGCAGCTCGTCATTATGGTCAGTGGGAATGGCACCCTGGTGACCCTTATCCGGTTATTTTGGAGAAAATTTTGTATTCCGATATTTCGGGGTTGACTCACCCCAGAGTGGTGTGATCGTCCGCTTGTAATAAAAAAAAATGATTGATCTTGTAAACAAGCCCAATATATTAATGCTCTTCGATGTGGTTCTAAAAGAGCCAACCCATCATTGACAACAATCCAACTATTGGTTTCAAACCGAGAAACTTAAGCTATAGCCTTATTAAAATATCTTCCAATCTTGACCATTGTGCTGAGCTGGATTTGACTTGCATACTTGATGCTGATATAAGAAGGGTCTCATGTATAGGAACCCCTTTTCTAAATCATATAAGTTGAATTTGAAAGAAATAATTAATATTTTAGTTAGATGCATGTTATTGCCTACATAGGTTCACTAATATATTCTAATTAATGCCAACAACTTGTGTGTTTAAGAGAGATAGAGATAATTTGTTTTTTTTTTTTAATTTTTGGTGAGAGGTGTCAATGCTTGATATTTAGCCCATTTAACTTGATTCAACTTATTGTAGGTTAAATTAAGTTATCTGTTTAATAAAATGATTAGATTTGACTTCAAAATTTTGGCTTATTTAATTCACAGGTTTGATTCAATATGATAAATTTTGACCTATCTTATATCCAACCCAATCTGTATCTCATCGAATCAAACCCAACTACGGCCCTTATTTTTGGTAAAATTTATCTTCTCTTCACATCTGAGATTCAGGGTATGAAGAAAAGCATAAAACACTGGTAGCCTAGCTCCTCATGAAGTTTAGCACCTTGTGATCATTAACTAAAGGCCTCACATGATTAACAATTTTCAAGGATAATCATAGATTTAAGACTAGTAAAATACTTGACTGATGCTAAAATAATTGAGTATTAATTCTCATATTTTAAGTTTGTATTGTAATAGTAGAATATAGGCCACTCGATCCCCATGTTCCCATCTAACCCAATCAAAGAAATAAAGCCATATCATCCACTTGTTAAGAAATGTTGGATACCTAAACGTATGATTAGTCACTCAAAAATCTATACATTATGCATGAATAATGAGTGTTTTGATGGCTATCATTATAAGACAAATCGTATGGAAATTTTTTTTTTTTTTTGGGTACAGACGGACGATCACACAAGTCTGGTGTGAGTCAACCCAGATACATCATAATATAAAATTTGCGACAAAACAGGAGGGCAGGGGTCATCTCTACTCCATATCCTATAGTCCACATGCTGAGCCACAGCAGCCGCCGCCCAGTCAGTCGCCGAATTGGCTTCACGAAAAATATGACGAATCTGGGCAGTATCCACTTCCTAAAGCATAGACCATATATCCCTGAGAATCATATTAGAGGATGCTTCGAGAAAACTCTCCTTCCGCAACCACTGAATAACTATCATGGAATCGCCTTCAATCACTAGTCTCTGGGCTCGAAGAGTCTGAGAAACATAAGAAATACCTGCCTAAGCAGCATAAAGCTCGGACATAGGGACAGAAGAATCCAGGGAGACAAATCCTTCAGCCGCCAGCATATCACCCTGAGGCCCACGGATAATGAAGGCCGAACCAGCCAATCTATCACGGACACTCCCATCAAAGTTGATTTTGACAAACCCTGGAGGAGGGGCTCCCAGGAAATGAAAACCGTACGACGGTTCGCTGTCGAAACAGCAGGGGAACCCTAGAGGCCAAAGATGTCATAACCAACCAATAGAGTAGCACGGGCACAATCAGCGGATAAGGATATGATCTTCCTCACCAGCCGCTGAGGAGATATAAAGTCCTCAGAAAATATGATCTAGTTCCTAGATAACCAAATCTAGTAGGCCGTGGCCGCCCAAAGACCCTGAGTATGTTGAGAAGCCATCCGAAGATCCTGAAAAAAGAGAGGACGAGGGGAACCAAAAGCATCCACTCTATAAGCATAGCCCACCATGTGCCATATCTGACTAGCTCTAGGACATATGAAGATCGCATGGTCTATAGACTCATCTTCCAAAGCACACAGGGGGCAGGTCGGCTGGATAGAGATACCCCTACGAGAGAGCAGGGCACATGTTGAAAGGCAGTCCCAAAGAAGCTTCCATAGAAAGAGCTGAACCCTAGGAAGAGTGGGGAGCGACCATATCCAAGCAGCATCCTTCGTTACCAGGGGCTGAGGCCTGAAGATCTTCATCAAGTCCCTGAAAGGGGCCCTAGAGAGGGAGGATCGCTGCCATAGCCTAACATCAGCCGAGGGACCAGAGATAAGAGGAATGGATAAAATTTGCTGCGAGAGTTCCTTTCCAAACAGACTGGTCATCAAAGGGTATGCCAGGAGGGGGGATCAAATGAGATTAAATCCTTAACCCTCAAATCGGTGGAAACATCAGTACTAAAAAATGAGGGCCATCGAGATAGAGAGAGCTCAGAAATCCAAGAATCCTGAATAGCGTCAATAGAATGACCATCACCAATCATCTAAGAGGTATTCTTCATGATGGAGTCTCCAAACTAGCAGACCTCCTTCCAAAAGGAAGAGCACCCTCGGGGCGGCATTATATACTCCCCAGCCTTTCAATCACCATATCTCGCCCGCATAACGGAGCTCCAAAGACATTACGGCTCCAGGAGGAAATGACAAGCATGTCTGGCCAATAAAGCTTGATGCCTTACCTTCAGGGATGGGATCCCGAGACCTTCTTCTTGAATTGGCATACATATAATGCCCAAGATAAGAGATGAATACCATGCCCGTCTTGCATAGATGCCCATAAGAAATCTCTAAAGCATCTCTCGATCCTCCTTAAGCAAGTAGTTGGGATAGCCACATTCGACAGCATATAGAGCGGAAGGGATGAAAGAACCGATCAAACAATGATAACCCTAGCCATCATAGATAAGCCAGTAACATGCCAACCATCGATACGCTGGCGGACCCGCCTCTCAAGATCTGCAAAGTCAGCACAACGAGGTCATCTACCAGTCATGGGGATCCCCAAATATATAAATCGATCGATCAGAGTAGAGATTCCCAACCGATTGATGATAACTTCCCTGATGGATCTGGAAGTCTTCGGGCTGAAGCAGATAGAGGACTTCTGAAGGTTGATCTTCTGACCCGAAGCCTGATAATAACACTAAATAATGGAATCAAAGGATCTCGCATTATCAATAGAGGCCTGACCCAGGAGGATATAGTCATCATCAAACAAAAGATGAGAGATGGAAGGGCCCTCATCCCCCATCTTGAATGGGACAATTCTCTGGTATTGCTGAGCCTGATGGAAAGCACGAGAAAGATCATCCACAGCCAATATGAACAAGAGGGGGGATAAAGGGCACCCTTGGCATAATCCCACAGAGGAATGGAAGAACTCAGTCAGTCCCCCATTGATGATCAGAGAGAAAGAAGGCCTATGGATGCAAGCCATCACCCACTTAATAAATGTCTCATCAAAACCGAACTCCTGAAGGGAACGATATAAGAAGGTCCAGCTCAATATGTCATAAGCTCTCTCCATATCAAGCTTGACAACCATAAGGCAACTTCTGGCAAGGGCTTTATGAAGATCATGCATAAACTCCTGAGTGATGAGAACATTGTCCGAAATAGACCGTCCTCTGATAACGCCCCTTGTTCCTCTGAAATGAGATGGAGAATCACTGCCCGGAGGCGACTGGCTAAGAGAGGGGCACAAATCTTGTACAAAGTAGTAGATTGATAGGCCTAAAATGTTGAGGAAGAGAAGCATCCGAGCGCTTGGGAATAGAGTAATAAGAGTTCTATTCCAATCCTCAGGAATGTTCTTAGATTGGAAAACAAATTGTATAGCCTGAACCACCTCCTGCCCGATAATATCCCAGTAGTAATGGAAAAAGAAAGGCAGAAATCCATCCGGCCCCGGGGCCTTATCTGGACCGAGCTCCCAAACGGCCTGGCGAACCTCCTTCGCATAAATAGGCCTGACAAGTCTGGCATTATTCGAAGATGACACCTTCCTGAAATCAGATACTGGAATAACCGGAGCTCTTGTATGGAAATTTTAAATTGTATATAGATCCAATATTATAAAAACAATTACAAGATACATGTATTTGTGAGTTTTATAAGTTACTCGTAGATAATCTTTCATTTTCTTGAAATATTAGTGTCACGACCCTTGTCCGAAATCCCAAACCAAAGATATACCAACCATCGCATACCAATAAAATTTGACCTCACTAGTATGCAAGGCATTTATCATGATACCATCCAATAACTGGGCAGTAGAAATAAATTTAATGTAATATTCATCATATCTAAAATAAATTTACAATGATTTAAAACACATCACTTGTTGCAATTATGATTTAATCAAATTAACTGTAAATCATGGTGCAAATTTCTTTCCCTCAACATTCCCCCACCAACACCTGGATGAATCTACTAGAAATAAGAAAATAATGAAATAGTGAGCTCAATAATTCAGCAAGCAATGATCATCTTAACTAGAAAATTCACATAATAAATCAATAATATATATATCACACATATAAATAATGCTATCATATTTAATATAAAAAGAAAATGAGATTCACAATATTTTAAATATTTAATTTATTCATAATGATAAATCAGATAAATCATATATCATCTCAACCAATCAACTACGCTTGAAATCTCAAAATTAAACATTGCACAGTCACCACTAATAGGCCATCCAATCGGGGCACAATCCCCATCCGTAAGGTATCCGACTAGTGTACGTCTTAACTAGTAGTGTATTCATCCAGTGCACAATCCACATAATAGAGAATCTAATCAAAGTATAACCCCCATCGATAGGACATTCAATCATCATACAATCCTCACTAGTACAGCGTTGAGCTGGTACAAGCCCTACTGATAAGGATATTGAACATAGCCAGTTGGGTTTCAAAATCTATAATAAAATAGTATTGATCATAATTCATATCATAGCAATCCACGTAGGACTAGAAGTGGGCTTAGGCTAGCCCAAATTCAAGCCGAGCCATGGGTTAAGCTCGAACTAATTTAGGTCGGATTTGGGCTTAACATTAGAGCCCAAAAAAAAAATTAGGTTAAGCTTGGGCCATTATTTAGCTCAACTCGAGCCCAGCTCGAACCTGAGCCCAAAGAAGAGTCAAAGCATTGGACCTTAGTTATGTTAGAACCTAGTTCACTTGCAATCTCAAAACCTTAAAATATAGCAAGCCTTCTAAATTTAATATTATTTTTTTATTAATTATATGAAAATAGCTTTTCATATCATAGAAAATTTTCTAAAGTGAATAGATACAATTATTTTAAATGTTACTTATTTTTTTGTAAACATTTAAAAACTAAAAATTATTGGGTAATACTGAAATGATATGTGAATAAATTAAGTGTAACATAAATGCGCATGTTAAGATTGATATGTGGTAAAACTTTAAAAGATAGAATTAAAAATAAACATATAAGAGAAATGATAGGAGTAGTTCCAATTAAAGATAAATAAGAGAAAATCGATTATGATAGTTTGGACATATACAACGAAGACCTTTAGATAGTGATCTTTTAATAATCCATAGTAAAGATAGAGATAGAGGTAGACCTAAACTAATATAAACAAAAAATAATTAAAACATATATAAATATTTATAATTTGAATATCGATTTGGTCCTAAATAGAGAGAGTGGAGGAAGCAGATTCATGTAACCAACCCCATATAGTTAAAAAAAAGGCTTAGATGAGTTGAGTTAAGTTGAGAATTTAAAAACTAAAAATTGACACCCTCGGTCTAATTTTTGGCTTAAATAAGTTATTGTAGATCAGCCTGATTGGGTTTTAGGCTGAGCTTAGGCCTAATATTTTTTTAAAAAAAATCAAGCTCAAGCCTGGTTCTCAATCCAAAAAAAAGTTTCTAATCGAGTTCGGGCTAGGGTGTGGCTCTAAATCCATGGCTAGAAAAGAGGTTCAAGACCAAATTTCAAATATATATGCATAATGTTTAAAATAATATACATCTATAATCAGGAAACATGCATTTATAAAATCTATAAATCAATCATAATATCAATATTTCATCAAAAATAGATATATATACATGAAGTATCTAAAAAAGGTAGATCATTGTTTACCTCTTAAGTTCCAATAAAATTAATTTCAATCAACTCAGTAAATTTTCTTTATAACCTATCACATAATTTATAGTTAATTAATTGATAATTATTTCTTGAATTAATTTTCTAAATCTTTGGCATCTCTAAATCAATCAGGACTACAAACTTATGAAATTCACTCTTAGGAGGAGGGACAACGATATTAAAAAGAGACATCAAAAATCTTAACATTAATGGGTTCAATAATAGTTAGCTAAGCCAGGGTGAAGATTAAAATGTGAAAACCCTTCTCGAAGGTTGTCCTTAAACCGATCACTAGGTTCATGGTAGAATCATTGATAGCCACTCATGACCGATTAACAACTTGCCAAGGCAAAGAAGAAAGAAAGAACAAGTAAAAAGGAGGGAGAGAAGCCTGCCCACTTTAGCAATTTCTCTGATGATAGTAAGATCGAGAAATGCTCTCTTTTCTATCAACCTCTAATTCCTCTTTAGTATGTGAGGTCCTCCTTAAAGATCCCACATCGGATAGAGGAGAAAAGGTGAGTGATTTATATGTAGTAAAGCAAGAAGGACAAGGTACCAATTGGATCCCTTTTGGGCTGTGATGGCCCAAGTTGGTGTGAACCTTGTCCGTCTTGCTTTCTTGTAACGAAACGGACTCGTAGGTGCTATACGCCCAGGGCCGGAGTTATTACAATATGGTATCAGAGCCATGCACCAGCCGAAAGTGCAGGATCTAAGTGTTATACAAGGCAAAATGCTACATTCATGGGGGATGAGAGCCATCTCTTGACCTGTGGGGGCTACCTCTAGATTTCTACCTGCCCTATGGTTATTTCTGGCAACGAGGATGTCGCCTCTTTAAGGATGGTAGATTATGAGTCCCTCCTTAAAGATTCCACATTGGGTAGAAAAGAAGAGGGCGAGTAATTTATATATAGTAAAGCAAGAAGAACAAGGTACCAATTGGATCCCTTTTGGGCTGTGATGGCTTAAGCTGGTATAGACCTTGTTCGTCTTGCTTTCTTGTAATAAAAACAGACTCGTGGGTGCTGTGGATCCAGAACCGAGTATAGAGGAGCCTTAACTCATCTCCCTCATATTTGAATTCTATTCTGATTGGGCATTAGTATGACCTCGACTTCGATGAGAGTCTCCATCATCCCATTTAAAAGTGAGATCCTAGTTCGTGTTCAACTAGTTCTCGATTGGGCCTCAATTCTTGGCTAGTCAAATAGATTAGACCCAAGTGGGGCCTAGTGTCCTTCTTGTAAACTAATTTAGACAGTCAAGTAGATCAAGCCTAACCCGGGTTTCCTTTTAGCTAGTTTAGGGGTCTATTCTTCATAATTAGTTCATGGTACCATATATTTGCTATATTGTTTAATCAATTAATATAGCTAGAAAAGTATTCTTTATACTATTAACTTTAGTTAAGATTTTGGTTGTTTTTATTGTCTATTGTATCTCTTTTTGTTTATTGTCTTACCAAGCTTTACTTCTTACTTAAGCATCCAAAAAAAATATTTGTAATGTCATGAAATTTGGATATTTTTATATAACAAAATTTTGTTGTTATTTTCATCTCAACAGTTCTTTGTTATAAAACTAATTCTCCACCATCTCAAACGCTTGGTGTTAAAAGTGTAAATTAATAATTAAAAGCTTAGAAAAAAGGCCAAAACATTGTATTGCTGAACATGGTTAACGTGCCTTTTTTTTTTTCACCAATGGATGCAAATTTGTTTAGTTTTAAGCATGAACAAACAACATAGCTTTGTGCCTTTGTGAGTGAATTGCATACAACCTACTATTATAAGATTAGGATCTCAAAACTAGCTATCATGTCACTAGCTTTTCAATTCAGTACAATACGGTAGTTATCAAATTTATTTATCTTATTTCTTGTGACAATACCGACTAAACCCTAAAAATAAGTGATGTGGTTAGTGACATGGGTTAATACTGAGTAGAATCGAGTCCATTTGATTTAGACCGGTCCAAACTTGCAGAACTTATAAAATGAGTTGATTCCGATGTCGAACTAGCAGTCTTGCAATGATTGACAACCCCATCAACTAGAGTATATGTTACATTTTATTCTCTATATAACCGCAAATCCTTTTTCTTTTTTTGAGAAAGAGTTTGTGGAAGCCCTGTTCCATCGGCGGATCCTCACGTGGTAAGGATCCGCCATTGTTGACGGAGGAAGGGGGGGCGCCGCCCCTTCCTCCGCCATTATTGACAGTTGCGGCAAAGGGTGCCGCAGCCAGTCAAGGAAGGGGGCGCCGACGCGCCCCCTTCACATGGTACAGGGGAGGGATAACCCTCCCCTTGCCACTATATAAGGAGGGGGGAACGCCCCTCCTCCTCCATGAGCTCTCCCTCGACGCTGGCACAGGTAAGGAGAGAGAGAGAGTTGCAGAGAGATCGAGAGAAGAGACAGAGAGAAAGAGGGAGAACCAAGCCGGTTCATGGCTTAGTTCGGGCCCGGCGAGTGCCCGATGCCTCGTCGGGCCTGGGTATCGGCCAGGAGGCCTCACCGGCGGGGGCGACCGTCCGGTGAGGATCCGGCCGGCCACGGTGGCTGGCCGTGCCACCGGCACGAGTCGCGTGCCGTGGATCGAGCGAGAGAGAGAGAAATTGAGGGAGAAAGAGAGAGAGAGGAGCCGGCCGTCGCCGCGGCCGGCTCTGGCCCGGTCGCCGATGGCCGGGCCACCCAGAATTTGGCCGGCGGCGGCCCTGGCCGCCGGCACGGCCTCCCCCTGTTTCGGGCGAAACAGGGAGGAGGCGGGGGGAGACGATGAAGACGTGGGCCGGCTTGGGCCGTCCCACGTTGGGCCCTATTGGGCCGGCTCGTGAGCTATTTTGGGCTGCAATTTGGGCCCCGTATTGGGCCGAAAATGGAGAAATAAAAATATGGCCCGATTCGGCGTTGATTCTAGTTTCTCGGGATATTTTTATTTCCCCATTCAGGCTTATAAATTGAGAGATATTCGAGCCCAAAGTTGGGCCCAGGATTAGACTGGGTAGACCTTAAGGGGATGCTGCATTGTTCCAATTTTTGAGATTTAATTGTGGAAATTAATGCTGTAGGTAACCGGATGTCCACATAGCTGATTTACAGTTTGGAATTAGCGTACTGAGGTAAGTAAGCCATTTATTATAATTTTTATAATTTATTAGAATATAAAAATTATGGATATATTGCATTATTTGAAAAAAAAAAAGGGGCAAAATGGAATTTTGTTATACAATTGGGTATCTGTTATAATTATATGTGATTACTATATTTTGCAAAGTAATGGATTATAAATGTGCAAAAATTGAATGATGTGATTATTTTGGCTTTGCAAAATATACTGGTATTATTGATGTATTTTATGCTATGAATGTACAAACCACTGTATATGTGATATGAGGAGCTTATGCTCATGATGATGCATGATGTGCTACATGCAAATATGATGATGATATGTGTCGCCGCGGTTCTCATATGATGTGAAATGCCAAGAGATACGGGACCCACCTCCACAGGGGGAGATATGTGGAGGACACACATCTAGAGGATGTGATGTGATTGATATATTGCATAACGCACACACATCTAGAGGATGTGTTGTGATTGATTATGATATATGGCATAACGCTGGTACCAGGACCCTTCCTCTTAGGGGACATTAAAGAGTGATACACCAGATGGGTGTTGTAGGGCCGTGGGACACATAAGGAAATAATAATTATATGAATACAGTGGATTTGTTTACATTGCATATTTCAGCATTTATTGTATAATTAAGCTTCCAAAATTATTTGAGCTGATGATATACATGTTTTGATAACATGATGAATGTATTTGAAATTGGAAGTTTTATACATGAAAATATGGTTTGATAATATCTTGACGAAATGATTATTTAATAGTAGGCTTACTTATTGAGTGTAAGCTCATATAAATCTTACAATGTTTTTCAGAGCCACAGACTGAAGAATGGGATCTGGGGTAGTTGGAGCTTCATTCAGAGGAAACTAAGATCCAACATTTTGTTGTAACCCCAGTGACTTATGTATGATGGGCATGTAGCCTAAAACCTATGATTATGATTTGTATTAAGAACCATTTAAATTGGACGATATATAGTTATTACCCCTTCTGGTATTAAATGTTATATTTCGGAACGCCTTGCATGCCAGGCATGCGGCGGGTTGCCACCCCTAGATCCAATATAGGGTCTGGGGCGTGACAGCTAATGTGGTATCAGAGCCTAGGTTTGACCTTAGGGACAAACATAGGATGACACTAAACAAAACAGTAGGATGACACTGGGAGGGTAACAACTCTAAGAAGATATAAAATTTTTCTAATAAATATATTTTGAAAACTTAAGGGTTTGTAAAGATATTGATTGGAACCAAACTTGGCAGGGAATAGTCATGCCTCGTCACACCAGAAGTATGCGACAAGTTGGAGGTTCCCAGGCTGGTGACTCTGGCCAGCAGGGAGGCCAGCAAACTTCTGGAGGCTCTGGTTCCATCAATGTGGCTGGGAATGGCCAACAACAGCGCCAGACTGAGATACTTCAGGCCCTTGTGGAAATGGTGCAGGCTATGCAGCAGCAAATCCAACAAGTGGTGCCTGCTCAGCCCGGCCCTCCTACTCAGCAAAACCCGCGAGTCGAACCTGAACCACCAGTCCAGCCCGCTCCGCCGCAACCCTGGCAAGGAGGGGGTCGTAGCTTTGCTGAGTTTAAGAGCTTAGCCCCTGCTCCCTTCTCTGGATCCACCAATCCCGCTGATGCTGAGGGATGGATGAGGGAGATGGAGAAGGCCTTCATGGCCCATGGTAGCCATGAGGAGGAGCGGATTAGATTTGCCACCTACCTCCTTCAAGGGGAGGCATATGATTGGTGGTTGCATATGGAGCAGCGATTAGGTGGACAAGCTGTTTCCTGTGTGGAGTGGAGTCTGAAGCTGGAGAAGAATCTCTCTGTTACGAAGCCGAGTTCACTAGGCTACGGAAATAGTGACCACTGAGAGAGCCAAGATCACCAGGTTCACTGAAGGACTGCGACCCAAACTGAGGCAAGCAGTCAATGCATTTGAACTCTCCACATATAGTGCTGTGGTGAGTAAAGCCCTGGTGATCGAAAGAGACATGAATAGGAACCAGAAGGAGTGGGAGCTAAAGAGGAAGAGGAAGGGGTCTCCTTCGGGCCAGTCTTCGGGGCAGGCTAAGAAGAAAGATACATATCAGCCCCCCACAGGACCGAAGGGTAAGGAGACCCGTTGCCCTCACTGCGGGAACTTCCACCCGGGCAGGCAGTGCCGTGGGCCGAGAGGTGCCTGCTTCATATGTGGGAAAGTGGATCACAAGATGGCCACTTGTCCCCTTCGGAGGGAGCAGCTGTCTTCTCCAAATCTTGGGATGAACCAGCCGCAGCAGCCGAGGACCCAGGGAAGGGTCTTCACCCTCACCCAACAGGATGCTGCCGCTTCTAACTCCGTTGTGGCAGGTATACCTGTTACCTAAGTACCCCTTTAAGATTATTTGGTTCATATGCGATATAATGCATTAATCATGAAGGATAAATAGGATCCGCTATATGACATCTAAGAAACTAAACTTTGTGATCAGGGACAATTAAAGTAGGCAACACTTATGCTCAGACTTTAGTAGATCCGGGTGCCACACATTCATTTATATCTGATGTTTATCTTGCCAATAATGCATCGTTGACACCCGTTCCCCTAGAACAAGAGTTGCTCATTGCATTCCCAAATGGAGATGTTATGAGGGTGGAGTCTGTATGCAGATCCTGCCAGATCAACGTGGGCGACAAGAGGCTGGAGGCTGATCTAATCGTCCTTCCACTAAAGTCCTTTGATGTTATCCTTGGGATGGACTGGTTGGCCTCCTATCATGCTTCGGTAGACTGTTTCAGGAAAATGGTGATCTTCAAAATCCCTAATCAGCCTGAATTCAGTTTTACTGGAAGCCAGGAACACCTGGCTTCAGTGTTTGTATCAGCACTGCGGGCTGCCAAATACTTGATGAAGGGTGGCCAAGGGTTTCTTGCTGTGGTCAAGGACCTTCAGCAGGAAGAGGTGAAATTGGAGGATATTCCAGTGGCTATGGAGTTTCCTGACGTCTTCCCGGATGATTTGACCGAATTGCCTCCAGACCGGGAAGTGGAGTTCACCATTGATTTGGTCCCTGGCACTGGACCTATATCCAAGGCCCCTTATCGTATGGCCCCAGCTGAACTAAAAGAGTTGAAGAACCAATTGCAAGAGCTCCTAGACCGGGGATTTATCAGACCGAGTGTCTCTCCTTGGGTGCTCCAGTATTATTTGTCAAAAAGAAGGATGGGAGTCTTCGGCTCTGCATTGATTACCGAGAAATCAATAAGGTAACAGTGCGGAACAAGTATCCCTTGCCGAGGATCGATGATCTGTTCGATCAACTCCAAGGAGCTCGGGTATTCTCGAAGATTGACCTTCGGTCAGGATACCATCAACTCAAGGTCCAGGCTGGAGATGTGCCTAAGACAGCATTCAGGACTAGGTATGGCCACTACGAGTTCTTGGTGATGCCGTTTGGGTTAACTAATGCCCCGGCAGCATTCATGGACTTGATGAACAGAATCTTTAAGCCATACTTAGACCAGTTTGTGGTGGTGTTCATTGATGACATCCTGGTGTATTCAAAAAGCCAGGAGGAACATATGACCACCTGAAGATTGTTCTGCAAACCCTTCGAGAGAAAAAGCTTTATGCCAAGTTGCAGAAATGTGACTTCTGGTTGAGCCAAGTATCATTCTTGGGTCACGTAATATCTAAAAATGGCATAACTGTGGACCCAAAGAAGATTGAGGCGGTCGTAAATTGGAGTCGACCTTCCAATGTATCTGAAGTCAGAAGCTTCGTAGGGCTGGCAGGATATTATCGCAGATTCGTGGAGGGCTTTTCTCGCATTGCTCTACCCCTGACTCGCTTGACCCAAAAGCAAGCGAAGTTTGACTGGACTGAGGAGTGTGAGAGAAGTTTCCAGGAGCTGAAACAACGCCTAGTGTCAGCCCCCGTCCTTACCCTTCCGTCAGGATCTGGAGGATTCACTCTATACACGGATGCTTCTCGGAAGGGATTGGGATGTGTTCTGATGCAAAATGAGAAGGTGATAGCTTATGCCTCCAGACAGCTAAAGCCATACGAGCAAAATTATCCTACTCATGACCTGGAGTTGGCTGCTGTGATTTTTGCCTTAAAGATCTGGCGGCATTATCTATATGGAGAAGCATGTGATGTGTACACAGACCACAAAAGTCTGAAGTACATCTTCACTCAGAAGGAGTTAAACTTAAGACAAAGGAGGTGGATGGAGCTACTAAAAGATTATGACCTGAACCTGCACTATCATCCAGGGAAGGCCAATGTGGTAGCTGATGCTTTGAGTAGGAAATCCTCCTCGGAGTTAGCTTCTATGATCACCTCTCAGCCTCACATCCGGAGGGATCTTGAGAAGCTGGAGGTTGGATTGCGAGTACAACGGTCCGATGGACTTGTAGCAACACTTGTACTCCAACCAACTCTGTTAGACAGGATCAAGTCCTCCCAGAAAGAAGACTTGGACTGCAAAAGATTAAAGAAGCAGTGAAGTCAGGGGTTCAAAATGAATTTGCTATAATGGAGGATGGATCCCTGAGATTTGATGGCAGGCTCTGTGTGCCAAATGTGGTGGAACTAAGAGCAGAGATTTTGAAGGAGGCCCACTATTCTCCTTACATGGTGCACCCCGGAGGTACCAAGATGTACAAAGACCTAAAGAAAACTTTTGGTGGAAAGGAATGAAGAGCGAGATTGCTCATACGTAGCCAAGTGTTTGGTATGTCAGCAAGTGAAGGCTGAGCATCAAAGGCCTGCGGGACCCCTTCAATCTCTGATGATTCCACAATGGAAATGGGAGAAGATCACTATGGACTTCGTGACTGGTCTGCCTAAGACCCCTCGGAACAATGATGCGGTATGGGTCATTGTAGACAGATTAACGAAGTCAGCCCATTTCCTGCCATTCAGAGTTGGGATCTCCAGTGAGAGATTGGCCAACATGTATATTGAGCAAATTGTGAAGCTTCATGGTATTCCCGTATCTATTGTATCAGATAGGGATACTAGGTTTGTGTCCCAATTCTGGAAGAGTCTTCATAGAGCTCTGGGGACCAAATTGAACTTCAGCACAGCCTTCCATCCTCAGACAGATGGGCAGTCTGAGAGAACCATACAGACCCTGGAGGATATGTTGCGAGCCTGTGTGATGGACCTGGGTGGTGCTTGGGACAACCACTTATCTTTGGTGGAATTTGCTTACAATAATAGCTACCAGGCCAGTATCCAGATGGCTCCATTTGAGGCCTTGTATGGTAGAAAATGCAGATCTCCCTTATGTTGGGATGATGTGGGGGAGAGAAAATTGTTGGGCCCCGAGCTGATTCGACAGACAGTAGAAAAGGTACAACTGATCAAGGGACGACTCCGCACAGCTCAGAGCCGACAGAAGAGCTATGCTGATGTGAGAAGAAGGGAGCTAGAATTTCAAATTGGAGATCATGTCTTCTTGAAGATATCACCAACCAAAAATGTGATGAGATTTGGGATTAGAGGTAAACTGAGTCCACGATACATTGGACCATTTGAAATTCTGAGCAAAGTAGGGGAGGTAGCTTATAGCTTGGCATTACCTCCGGCACTCTCTGGGGTACACAATGTATTTCATGTATCTATGTTGAGAAAGTACATTCCTGACCCCAGCCATGTGATACAGTTTGAGCCCATGCAGTTAAGGAAGGATCTAACGTATGAGGAGCATCTGTGCGTATTATGGACCGCAAGGATCAAGTTTTAAGACGGCGTAGCATTCCTTATGTCAAGGTTCAGTGGAGTAACCATTCTGAGAGGGAAGCTACTTGGGAGCTTGAGGAAGAAATTAAAGAAAAATATCCTCAATTGTTTGTAACTTAACATATGTAAAGAAGATTAATCATATGATAAAGCTTTGGATTTTAAATGTTATATGAGATACACCAATTTCGAGGCAAAATTTTTATAAGGAGAAGAATGTGAAGCCCTGTTCCATCGGCGGATCCTCACGTGGTGAGGATCCGCCATTGTTGACGGAGGAAGGGGGGGCGCCGCCCTTCCTCCGCCATTATTGACGGCTGCGGCAAATGCCGCAGCCAGTCAAGGAAGGGGGCGCCGACGCGCCCCCTTCACGTGGGTACAGGGGAGGGATAACCCTCCCCTTGCCACTATATAAGGAGGGGGGGAACGCCCCTCCTCCTCCATGAGCTCTCCCTCACGCGGGCACAAGTAAAGAGAGAGAGAGAGTTGCAGAGAGAGAGAGAGAGACAGAGAGAAAGAGGGAGAACCAAGCCGGTTCACGGCTTGGTTCGGGCCCGGCGGAGTGCCCGATGCCTCGCCGGGCCTGGGTGTCGGCCAGGAGGCCTCACCGGCGGTGGGCGACCGTCCGGTGAGGATCCGGCCGGCCACGGTGGCCGGCCGTGCCACCGGCACGAGTCGCGTGCCGTGGATTGAGCGAGAGAGAGAGAGAAATTGAGGGAGAAAGAGAGAGAGGGAGCCGATCGTCGCCGCGGCCGGCTCTGGCCCGGTCGCCGATGGCCGGGCCACCCAGAATTTGGCCGGCGGCGGCCCTGGCCGCCGGCATGGCCTCCCCCTGTTTTGGGCGAAACAGGGGAGGAGGCGGGGGAGACGATGAAGACATGGGCCGGCTTGGGCCGTCCCACGTTGGGCCCTATTGGGCCGGCTCGTGAGCTGTTTTGGGCTGCAATTTGGGCCCCGTATTGGGTCAGAAATGGAGAAATAAAAATATGGCCCGATTCGGCGTTGATTCTAGTTTCTCGGGATATTTTTATTTCCCCATTCAGGCTTATAAATTGAGAGATATTCGAGCCCAAAGTTGGGCCCAGGATTAGACTGGGTAGACCTTAAGGGGATGCTACATTGTTCCAATTTTTGAGATTTAATTGTGGAAATTAATGCTGTAGGTAACCGGATGTCCACATAGCTGATTTACAGTTTGGAATTAGCGTACTGAGGTAAGTAAGCCATTTATTATAATTTTCATAATTTATTAGAATATAAAAATTATGGATATATTGCATTACTTGAAAAAAAAGGGACAAAATGGAATTTTATTATACAATTGGGTATCTGTTATAATTATATGTGATTACTATATTTTGCAAAGCAATGGATTATAAATGTGCAAAAATTGATGTGATTATTTTGGCTTTGCAAAATATACTGGTATTATTGATGTATTTTATGCTATGAATGTACAAACCACTGTATATGTGATATGAGGAGCTCATGCTCATGATGATGCATGATGTGCTACATGCAAATATGATAATGATATATGTCGCCGCGGTTCTCATATGATGTGAAACGATATAAAATGCCGAGAGATACGGGACCCACCTCTACAGGGGGAGATATGTGGAGGACACACATCTAGAGGTTGTGATGTGATTGATATATTGCATAACGCACACACATCTAGAGGATGTGTTGTGATTGATTATGATATATGGCATAACGCTGGTACCAGGACCCTTCCTCTTAGGGGACATTAAAGAGTGATACACCAGATGGGTGTTGTAGGGCCGTGGGACACATAAGGAAATGATAATTATATGAATACAGTGGATTTGTTTCATTGCACATTTCAGCATTTATTGTATAATTAAGCTTCCAAAATTATTTGAGCTGATGATATACATGTTTGATAACATGATGAATGTATTTGAAATTGGAAGTTTTATACATGAAATATGGTTTAATATATCTTGACGAAATGATTATTTAATAGTAGGCTTACTTATTGAGTGTAAGCTCATATAAATCTTACAATTTTCAGAGCCACATGACTGAAGAATGGGATCTGGGGTAGTTGGAGCTTCATTCAGAGGAAACTAAGATCCAACATTTGTTGTAACCCCAGTAACTTATGTATGATGGGCATGTAGCCTAAAACCTATGATTATGATTGTATTAAGAACCATTTAAATTGGACGATATATAGTTATTACCTCTTCTGGTATTAAATGTTATATTTCGGAATGCCTTGCATGCCAGGCATGCGGCAGGTTGCTACCCCTAGATCCAATATAGGGTCTGGGGCATGACAGTTAGATACTAATATTTTTTTTTTCAATTCATATTAATTAGATAAAAGGGAGCTACAGCTAGGTGCAAATAGGGAGCTTCTATTGGTACAGCAAAAATTGCTCTCCACTTGTTTGAATTTTTTAAAAGTTTTCAAATTTGAGGGTATGAAGAGTAATTTTTTCTCTACATCCCAAAACAATAAAAAAAAATCTTAAACTACCCCTCTCTCATCTATCCGGCTACTCCTCCTCCTCTTCTCTTTTCTCATTTCCCGAGCGACGGCTTTCCTTCCTTTTCGACAGCGAACACCGGTAGTGTTGGGCTCTAGCTTTCCTTCCTCTCCGGCTCTATTTCCTTCTGATGGCAAGCGACGACGCAACTTCCCATCCGATCTTTTTCCCATCGAACAAAAGATAAAAAGATGAATAATTAAAAAAATACCCTCAAATCAAATCCCTCCTCCATCCTTCCCTCATCAATCTCATCGTCATCTTTATTCGCATTTTTTATATTTATCCTTGTAACAGATGGCATTGTTTGGCCCATAAAAGCCGAACAATGATGGAGGGGTGGTTTGTTCCGAGTAGCGTGAAAAAATTTGAGGGGATAACAGTTGTTACATAATGAAACAAATTGGGTTTTTTTTTTTTGTAAAAAAAAAAAAAAGGGTGTAGAAAGCAATTTTTGCGGTGCGAATAAAAGCTCTCATGCAAATAACCTTGACACCAATGGATAACAAGAAAGCAGTCTTGTGAACAGAGCATATGTCTTGCAGCTCCTGCAATGGTTATTGAAGCTTACCGTCCCATGGCCAATGTGAATAGTTGTTACGATCTTACGTCCCAACAAGCATTTACTTCTCTGGAAGTCTGGTGACTGGGCTCAGTTAATAGAAATCCCATGCTGTCCGTTCAGAACAAACAAACGGAATCCTCTCCGCTCCTACTCCCATCCTTGAGACCTCTTTAATTGCTAGCAACGACCCAGGGCGGGATAGTTAATGGGACAGAAACGAAATACCCAACTGGCTGTTTATATAAAAAATAAATTATTTTATTAAATTTATAATTTATTAAAAGCTTTAAAAATATCAATAAAAAGCTCTAGCTTTGATGTTTAGTGAGATTGCATAACAAAAAGAGAACAGCCAGAGATATTCAAACATGTTTTAACACATATTCAAATATATTTTACTAGATTTTTAGATTTGATATTCAAACGTATTTTACTAGTAAAGTTAATGAAAATAGATAACAGAGATGGGATGGAGGATACCGCCGCCTTACCTATTTAGCCATAAGGACCATTTATTCATTAAGCCATTTAGACCAAAAAAAATTTGGTCAGGGACGGTTGAACATTGCTCCCTTCTAAAAGAACCTACATGCTTGAGAGAGAGAGGACATGGCTTTTGGGGGAAGTGTTGAGCTTGACTTCTCTTTGAAGTCAGCAAGGATTACAAGAACATTACATTCGTGACAATCAAAGTTAAAAAACCTTTATTATTAAAAATTTATTATAACAACAAAAATTATCAGATCATCGTGTGTGTGCATGCGCGCGTAGTATATATATATATATACCTTTTGTAACAACATTCATTATCGCACAATAATTATCATCACAAATAAATAACTTGATGACAAAAAAAAATTCCATTTAAAAATAGAACATATACTATAATTTATGGCTATATCTATCGTTACTAAAATACTATTTATTTGTGGCAACTTTATTTATTATCACAAAGAAATAGAATAATAATCAAGATATATTGACATCGATATCATAAGGATCTAATTTATGATTACTTTATTATCGTACAAACCATATTTCGTTAAGAACTTCATCTATCACCATTGAAAAATAATTTATTGCTAAAGACTTTTGGATCGAAACGTACAAAAGCCTCAAACAAGGTAAATGTAGAGGTGCACATGACAATGATGATAAAAGTCCATTTTACCAAACTCTTCAATGCAACTCATCTTCATGCACCTTTTCCCCTTCAATGTGCTACAAAAATCTACACCTCACCTAGTTGTTCCTGACTCTGAGCAAACACACCACAAGTCCATCACCTGCTCTGGAATCCAATGCTCTCTTGGATGAGATGACCCACACATTTGAGCCTCACTCATGAAATAGTTTCTGCTAGGAGGTGTCAATGCGAAGAAGGGCCATGAAAAGGAGGCTCAAAATGTCACACTTATTGCAGGGATTAGGTTGCACAATTCTGGAAAGTAGCACACATTATCATCATAAATATGGGATGGTAGATGGGCAACCTTTTACATGACCTGTTTCACTTTGTCGTGTTGCTTGACCTAATCTAGTTCATACGGAGCTATGATATTTTAGGAAAGCTAAGGTCAACTATAAGTAGCAAGATTTGCGGCCAAGCAAAAGGGTAGTTGGGAAACTTAGACAAGATGATAAGCATGGAACAACCATTCCATAGAGAATACACGTCCTAAAATCTTAGGACTTGTACTTTTGATGCTACAATACCAAGTAGTGTGACATCTCTCATATGAGACAAATTGGATTAGAGTTGATCACAGGTCATGAAGCATTCTTCTCGACCAAATAAGAATTGTCTTTACCTCAATTTCGATAAGGTTATCAAGTAAAGGATATCGTATTATCAAATATATTAAAAAAATGGTTGAAATTGAAATAGAATTAAAAAATAAAGAGAAGTAGTAGGAATGAACAAAATATGTTTCAATAAAAAAAAAAAAAAAGGAGATTTCTTCTTCCTTTATTTTTATTTCTTATAACACAAGAAAAAGAAAAAAGGTGGGGGAGGGATTCTAGGTCTTTTGTTGATTTAGCCATTCCGATATTTTTGAAATACAAAAAATTATGCTTATTAGAATCCAAACATTTTGTATGTAACCCCAGTGACTTATGTATGATGGGCATGTAGCCTAAATTACCTATGATTATGATTGTATTAAGAACCATTTGTATTGGCGATTATATGTGCAGGCATAGGGCCACTCCTTGGGCCTTTGACACAGGGAAGGCCCAAAGAAACCCCAACATGCACTAGGGACAAGAAAATGGCAGTTATTGGACATGCGAATTTATGCCCATTCACGCATCTTATGAACCGCACCTTGCATGCCATGTATGCATGCTGCATGCGATGGTTGCTTCGATACAGCCCTAGGGATAAATCTAAATTTTCTCTTACCCATTTATGTTTTGTGAAATTGTCTTTGGTTTTGGCTGGGGGGTTGTGGAATAGATTGAACCATGTATCTTTGTTTCTGTAATTTTCTCTATTTGCTTTGTTAACTCCTAAATTTAGATTCTAAGCACAGCATCTTCATTATCACACCAAAAAATAGTTTAAAAGAAAACAATAAAAAATTACTGTGAGAAAAAAAAAGGATGCAAATAGCTGCTGGTGTGGTAACGCCAAAAGCCTTTCAATTGAAATGGGGATGAGTTAAAATACAAGAGAAGAGAAACTTGTACAATTGACTTTTCAATATCAGGAAGCTTTGTTGCACCCCCAAACATTGGGATTGTTAGGAAAATGAACTCTTATAAACAGGAATAACTTAAATTGAAGGAGTTGTACTTGTACCTCAAAAAGATAAACACATGCCTAGTTTAAAATTATTCCAATAACCATTATATCACTACAATCAAGATCCAGATATCATACTGGTACTGTATTAATATAGTACCTGTACATTCAATACCTATATCAGTTCAATATATCAAGACTTTGTATGTACCAATATGGAGGAGTCTTAATTCGGTACTGATATAGAATGCATTTGGTACTGATATGGGATGCTCAATATATCATGGTAGGCACCATCTATTACAATGTAAGAGCAATTGAGGGAATGCCACATTTAAATATCAGTTAAGCTCAGGGACTTCTTAGCTTCTCCAATGGCACGTAGGAGAGGTAGCGCATCATATTTCCATGTAGAATTTTAGGGCCCATAGCAACCTTGGCATCATCTGTGGCTCCAATCTTAGCACATTTTTAATGTGGTAACGCCAAAAAGAGCATCTACTCTTTAGAGTTTTATTAGCATTGAACACTGCATGCTAACTACAAAGATGAAAGCTGTGAAAAATTTAATGGAGTACAATACCAAAATATGGTTGAAGAGCTGCAACACAGAGAGAATGAATACTTTGATAACAAAGTGAATTGTAATGCCAGGTGGGTTTAAGGATCCTCTAACAGCACACAAAGTGAACTGAAAATGGCCAGATGGTGATCCTTGCAAAAATATTATGAACGATTCAAGGAGAAAAGATCAACATGATACCAGCCCAAACAAATTTTATAGCAACATCTACAGCATCCTGATACAACTGTTTTGACAAAAATAATATTAATACAACCATTTGATGTCAAAATATAAAGTCTCTCGCATCATCAAATTATAAGACAAACATAATATTATATTACAACATCTAGTTTCTCTCATCCAAATGCTCGATTTTGACGTGTGTACCAGAGTAAACACACTAGACAGAAACCTTGGTGAGACAATCATAATCAATAATGATTGTTCTCAATTTCACAAGAAGCAAGAGGAGCTCTTGAAGAAGTAAACAATAAAGATCTGATTTTTCTAATCCTTGAGAGCCAACTTTAAGATGCATGAGATAGAACTAGTTTGCCAATCACTCAATTTGGCTTTCACCACTCAAGTTAGAAAATGAAGAAATGGAACTCTGATCATAGGACCTCTCCCAGTTTTTCCCATCAAAATGTCTGATTTCGACATCTGTGATTGTACCAGGGTCAACACATTTAACTGTCACAGCAACACCATCAGGATTTGATCTTGGGATGTAGAAAGAGGTTATGCCACAGACTTTGCAGAAAGTGTGCTTTGCTGTGTGAGTGCCAAATGTATAGGTGGTAAGGAACTTCTCGGAATCTCCTATAAGCTTGAATTACTAGATGGCACAACAAAGTTAGTGTTGCCTCTCATGGAACAGTCAGAGCAGTTGCAATCCCATAACACAACACTTGGTAGTGCCTCAGCTTGCCACCTGACACGCTTGCAGTGGCAGCCACCACTATGAATTACAGTTTTGGCACTCATGAGGATAAAGTATGATTAAGCCTCTCCAGAACTTCTTGGTTGTTGTAGTAGTTGTGGTTCCCCTGAAATGAAAGCATTACTTAGATGATAAAAAATCATTATAATGATAAATAATAGTTTATTATGAAATGCTAGCTCTTGTTATGGAATATATTATCATGGAATGGGATGATTATTATAATATGAGATGGCTATTGTTTGGACTGTTGAAGAGATAGGTGATTTTGAACTTGAATTTAAATTTTGAAAATTAGTTTATGATTGATTTTTGTTATGGAATAAATTCCGATGGCATGAGATGATTATTACAGTATGAGATGGCTATTATGGAATATACTATAATCATATTAGGAATGGCGTAAGCTATCAACAACCAACATGCAACTGAGAAAAAATTGCAGAAAAAATATGGGACTATTCAAGAAAAAGAAAAAAAAATCATTATAATGATAATAGTAGACAATAATCAAACCATATAAAAACAAATACCTAAGAATCCACACTAGCATCACTTAGATGACATCTCAAAAATCCAAAATAGTCTAAATTAAACCCTAATAAGATTATAAATTATACTTTTTCTATTTTCCACCTGAACCACATCACCTTCAAACTCTTTTTTTTTTTTTCTCAATAGATATAAAAATTTCATGTTTCCTTTGCTTCTTTGAAGATTGCAATTGCCTTCAACATCTCTCTTCAACCATCAATCCAGATAACTCATTAAGTATACCAATTCATGTCACCATCTCCATTGCTTGGATGTACCTGTCAATTTCCTCCCTCTGCACGCCAAGATATTTTTATTCGAACTCAACCATGACTGGACCACAGTCAACCATCATGAGCAAACTTGTTTATCTTGGAGAATTTGCAGTCGCCATATCAATTTCCTCCACCTCCACTTCACAATCGAAGCAAGGAGATACTCCACAGGAGTAGAATGGTCACAGTGGGAGAATATGGCTACAATATGGGGGATTGTGGCATGGCTTGATGCTGGTGAACATAGTCCTAGAGATCATCGAAAAGGAAAGAGACAGAAAGGGGGAGGATCTCGGCTGCTCCACGACTGGCCGGCGTTTGCTTGACGTCAGCAGCCGGTACGAAGGGAAAGAGGGGAACAAGTGAAAAGCAGGGGAAAAGGTTACCTGCGGCCTTTTCTCGGATGCCGGCGAGGAACGACCACCGGCGACGGCTGCACCAGCGCAGCAGTGAGGGCCCCGCACGATCGGGGCAGGGAGACCGCAGCCGCGGCTCGGATGGAACTTTGAAGGGAGACAGCAGCAGGCGGCGGCGGCGGCCGTTGTGGTGCTACCGTGGATTGGAAGAAGGATATGATAACCTCTACGGCATCTCACCGCAGCACGCCATCGTCACCGTCAAGCAAAGAAAAATGGGACCGAGGAAGGCGGCAGGCTTGATAAGGCCGTTCGACCAACGGGTGGGTCTTACGTTGGCGATTGGATTGGGACGTGGAGTTCTTGGATTATATTAACGGGTGATTTGTTATCCGTGATTAACTGAATAATCTGGGCCGTAATATAATCTAATATTATCGTAAATCACCGTGGCCTCATTCCAATCTAAAGGATGAATATATATGAGATTACACTTTGCTAATCTCAAATTACACTTAATATTAATAATATTTGAATTATATTTAAATGTTATATTATATTTAATATGAATATTATTTATTTAATATTAAATTTAATAATAATATGACATTTATTATTTTATACACTATTATATATTTATAATAATAATATAACTATTAAATTTGAAATTATAAGTATTTATGACCATTTTACATATTAAATTATTATATTAAATAATATAATATATGATTTATAATTTGAATGTCGATTTGATCCTAATAGAGCAGAGTGGAGGAAGCAAATTTATGTAGCTGATCCATGTAGTAAAAAAAAAAAAAAAAAGCTTAGATGAGTTGAGTTGAGTATGATTTATATTTTATATTTTAAAATATTTAAATGTATAATATTTCTTAACTGATTTTATAAAGAATCTTTACTTTTTAGTATAGTATTTCATATTCTATCTTTTTTAAAAAAATATCAACTTAAAAGATTAAAAATTACAATAAAAATGTAAATAAAATTTAAGTATAATATATAATATATATTACATCTGTATTTTTTGGAACCTAATTGATAAGTGTAAGATTGTTAGAAATGTAAGATTGATAATTATATTACTATGTTACCTTATGTTTATGAAGATGATCGGATTGATGGATTAAAGTTGTATCGATGCAATCAGACACATGCAGCCGAAGAAATACAATTTAAAAATTTTAAAATAAGTAAATACATTTTATATCTCATTTAAAATTTATTTTCTTGCATGATTTTGGATTAGATGTTTTTTACTTTGTTATATTGAACTCTTCAGCTATATCAAAAATCCTGATGGATATTTAGGTCCTGTACTGGAGCCATTCACGCAAGGTTGAAGTACTAACTTCTTGCATATCTTCTTTGGTGAAGACGGTGCAACAATTCTTTACTTAATTATCATATTCTTTTTCTCAGAAATCACTCTCATGCTTTGTTTCCTATAGAAGGGTGAGAACCAATGTTTCGAAAATCGGATCGAACAATAAATCAGCTAGACATTTGGGTCGTGGATCAATCGGTTCTATTGGATAAACCGATATGGTTAAATCGGATGATGTCATAATTAATTTTAAATTTAATAAAATATAAATATCAAATTATAGAAAAATATCTTTAAAGCTTATATACATGTTCAAGAAAATTTTATATAACATTAAAATTATAAAAAATATCTTTAAAACTATAGATGGGTTATTTTAGGTGCAAAATAAAGTACAAAATTAAAAACCCAAAAAAACCGAACCCTAATTTCATTTATCAAAACTAAAAGTCTAAAAATCAGAGTTAGACCGATTCTTCATAACCTGCCAGTTCAATGGGTTTTTTGATTTTTTTTGGTATATAAAAGTCAACTTTAATCTCGATTGGACCGGTTCGAATGGCCGGTCCGATTCAATTTTCAAAACCATGGTGAGAACATTTGGGATGCATTTGTACGCAACAAATTTGGAGATCAAATCTCCAAATTATGGTATTTTAGAAGAGAGTTTACTGGTGTTTATCCACATGCGAGTGCGCGTTCCTAAAAATTCTCTCTCTTGGGGCATGAGTTTAAACCCCCACATCAACATATTATAAATGCTTATGTTACTAGTTCAGGATAAAAAATATTTCCACCCAAGAAACTAACCCAAAAAGAGCATGTTTTTATGTTTTTATTGGTTTAAGCCAAAAAAAAATGTTTTTTCATTCAAAGAAAATTTTATTTTTTATTTTTGTTAGTTTAAGTAAAAAATATTGTTAGCTTAGTTGCTAACAATTAGCAATGCGTGAGGATTTCAGCCCCTATTGCGTGTGATTATGGTTACACCAAAACTCTTTTCAATGGGTCTGAATAATTTCGATTTTACTCAAACTTGGAATCAACGATCCTAATCGATTCCAGTTAGCTTCTCACTGTCCACCAGTGACGTCTAGTAACATGTAATGGCAAGCAAGCCAATAGGTTAGAAGAATGAACCCTAAATATAGTTGTCATGTAGTATAATCCTTCTATTCAGAGTCCCAACAGAGTGCTAGGTCAAGGGTAACTCGTCAAATCCTCAGCACCGGTCATATGCAATATTTATTTGACTTGAGTTCAACTTGTAATTACTCATGGTGTGATTACTTATGGAAACTCTTTCCATTATCACCCGTTATGGCCATAGATACATGAACACAATTTTCTAAACAACATAGGACTTCTTCCTTTCTATTAGGGTTGATAGATTCCTAACGAATACTTCCTACTCCTACATTAAGATCATTGCAGCCAACGTACATAATAAGGCCCTTAATGTCTAAGAGGTTCAAGATAATATGCATCAAACTACAATAACCCTAATGTGAGTGGTCGAAGAACCATAGATAGAGGACCACTTATACTACTATATCTTCAAGAAGTCATCGATGAGTGAGTAAACATCTTACTAACTTCTCGTACGATCACGCTTGGTACCAATGTCTTACATCTACTAGCATTCTCATCCTACTAACTTATACCACATACAAGATACTTATATTTAGGCGATCCATGCTCCAATTTGATCATATCGATCACTGTCTCTATGATTGATAATTGATTAGGAGTATTTTAAGAGTTAATCTATTATGACATGTGTCTTTAATTTTTAACTTTTAAAAATGCATATCATCAACCATCAACCCCATAGACGATATATGATATATCAACATATATGAAAAAAAATTACTCAATAAAATATATTTATTAATGACGATGATCATATACAAAAATAAGTTATGGATAAAATATAATGTGTAAGTCAACAATTGATTTGCAGGGCACTCATCTAACGGTTTAGCACTATGAAAATGCTACAATTGGTTAGATAGAAGAAAATGTTATATGTGGAAGAGTTTATATTCAAACAGATCATCACAAAGATAAAAGAAATTTACAAATTCAAATTTTCAGCATGCTTATAAAACTAGTCTTTTAGCTTAGGATTTGTAGATCAATGAGAAACTTGTAGGAAAGACTGGGAGTCATTTGAAGTTATAGAGGGCAAATAATTTCCTGATTGTCACTCTTGTTGTCCTTTGAGCAGCACCCCCTCCATTAACCATCAATTTTATTTTTGAGTACCATGTAAACCATTTCTTGGTCCATGAGAGAGGCAAAAAATAGGGTAGAGATTGATGAATACACTAGGATTAGTATCATAAACAGGACTACATGGAGTTTGAGAGGAGCTAATATCTTTGTATTTAATAGAATTAAGCTTTTTAGGGAATATTTAATAGAATTAAGTTAAAAACTATAATTTCCCGCTAATGGCTTAAAGATTTTCATTAGAGGGCACCAAAATGTGAGACTTTGATATTGATTTTTCCCCAACTAAGTGGAAACTAGTTTCTTTTAATAGAAGCCCCTGACTCAAGGCTTAAGAGCTTATTTGAATTAATTATTAGTCTTAACTTTCGATCAACAATCATCTTACATAGCTTCTTACTAGCAACCACTTAATGATATCTCAACCGTTAATCCAATTAGGTTTAAGCTTGATGCAATGACATATCATTCTTAATGGCTATTTTTATAACCACATCATATGTTTTTTTAATAAAAAATCAAATCATATCCAAACGTGCATCAAACCCTATTAGCATTAGACCATTAGGTTGGACTAAGTTCACGCTGGCTCAACCCAAGTATAACTAAAATTTGTTAGGCTGAAATGGAGCATGGCTTAAACCTTCAGACCAACCTTTCAGGCTTGAGCCCAACCCTCAAGCTTTAACCATGGGGCTGAACCTTATGCTTCATAACCCATTTTAAATTTTTAAAAATAATAAAAATGTTAAAAAATACTTTATATATGATCTCATTAAGCTTACATTTCAATAATAATTGTCATCAAATCTACAAATATTTCAAATATAAATAAAAAATATTTAAGCTTCATTCTCAAGTTCAAGCCTATCCTATTTATTTAATAGTCCTACTTTTTTAGAGGTGTTTTTCAAACCGGTGTCTTGTGACATCGGTTTTACGTAATGGTACAGAAAGAAAAGATTTTAATGGAGGGGTGTTAAAGGGAAAAGCGCCACTTCAAGTTGCGCTTTTCTCATCCACCGTGGCAAGGTGAAAACGCCACTTGAAATGACGCTTTTAAAAAGCATCATTTCAAGTGGCGCTTTTAGAAAGCATTTCTTTTTCTCAATTCATGCAAAGTCCCGATCTAAAAAAATAATGCTTCTTAAAAGTACCACTTGAAGTAGCGCTTTTAAGCAGTGCCATTTCAAGTGGTGTTTTCATCTTACCATGGTGGATGAGGAAAGTGCCATTTGAAGTGACGCTTTTCCCTTTAACACCACTTCGATAAATTTTTTTTTTCCGCATCCTTTACGTAAAATCGGTGTCAAAAGATACCGATTTAAAAAATAGCTCTACTTTTTTAGGTCAAGCCCGATCCAATGAGCTTGAAAATTTGGCTTAAATCCACCTAAAATGCTTTGAGTTTGGGCTAGCTAGATAAGACAGGTCTAACACCATCATTGGTAAAAGATTTAGAAAAAGATCAAATAAAAAAGCATTGCATGAGGCCTAGCTAAAATGTTACATTGTTTGAAAGGGCGGGTGACGCAACATGGAATGATACGCATGACTCAAAAGATAAATAAAAAGATATAGAAATAAAAAAAATAAAAAAATTATTAATAAATTATTATATTATTATTTTTATTACTATTATCGTCATCGCTGTCATCGTTAAAAAGGTATTGTTATAAGTATTATTGTTGACATCACTATAATCACCTTAGCCGATGGTATTGGAGTTGTTGTTGATAGTGGCGATATAGTTGGAGAAGAAAAAAAAATGAAAGGAGAAGTAAAAGCAAGTGGAACTTTAAAATAAAAAAATAAGGTATTATATAGAGCAAGAGAGTTTATCATGATATTTTTAGAAGAAATAAGTTATAAGAAAGAGGCATAAGCCAGATGGATATGAGATGGTATAAAGAGTTATGCGGAGCAATAGGGTTTGATCTTGAATTTTTTTTTAAAAAATGCTAATTTTATACTTTGATTTAAGCTCAATTTGAAATTATTTTCTTACTCCAAAACATCTTTCTAATACATCCAGCATATCATAACATTATAAAGTAAAAATAATATTTTTTTTTCAAACATTCTACTATACTAAGATATCCAACATATTCCTTTTTTTTTTTTCTTTCTTTCTTTCTTTCTTTTTTGTTTTTCCTTTCTATCATCTTCTCTCGTTGCTTCCAATTTCCCATTTCCTAATTTCCTTCCTTCCTTTTTATTCATTAAATATATAATAATTAATTATTTAATATAAAATATTATCATAATTTTGTATTTATAAATCATTATAGTATTTAATAAATAATTCAACAATATCGTGGCGGTCGGACCGATGACACACGGCTTCCCGGTCGACATCCGGTCTGGATTTAGGAGCCGCGGTCGCCGCTCCATCGAATTTTTATACGCTTTCTTGCGAACCGCGCCTCCCGCTGCCTGCCTGCCTGCCGTGCCCTCCCTTCCACCTCGCCGCTGCTTCCGCTGCCATCATCTCATCTCAACCCCGCCGCTGATTTATGCCCTCCGCCGTCGCCTTTCCGCCACGACTCTCACCCTTCTTCTCTCTGTCTGGGCCCGCCGGCGTTGCTTCTCCGACCCGATACCGATAGAAACCAGCATTTCCCTCTCTCTTCCTCCACCCTTCCATTCAAAACTTTTCTAGTCCGTCATGGCGATCGAATGCCTCGTATTAGGTTGGAAATTCCATCTGCTTCCTATGCCATCCGCTCTCAATCTTTTTGCTTCTACTCTTTCTTTCTTTCTTTCCTTTTTCGCGAGACTTATAATGCCTTGGAATCCGAATTGCTCTTCAGGAGCGGGCAAGAGGTGGGAAAGAGCTGCGTCGTGGTCTCCATCGGGGGAAAGAGGATCATGTTCGACTGTGGGATGCACATGGGCTATCTCGATCACCGCCGTTATCCCGACTTCTCTCTCATCTCCGAGACCGGTGATTTCAACTCTGCTCTCACCTGCATCATCATCACTCACTTGTAAGAAATTCTCACCTGCATCTAGAAGTCTTGCTCTAGATGTTGACCAAGAAATTTTATTGGTTGCTTAAAGAAATTATTATTAGCTCTTCCTTTTGCTAAGAAGAGTCTTTGTTGTTTCAAAGGTTCTATTTTGGGAGTAGTGGGCAGTATACTGTTAAAAAAAGAGGGCATTTTGCTGGAATGGTGTTTTTCCCCCCCTCTTCTATAGTCTCGTAAAGCACAATCGTTTTATGTAGTGCTGAATATTTAGTAAGCTAAATATCTGACCACATGTAGTTTTAGTTTCAATAAGTTTGATGCATAGGTAGTTTCTCGTTTGCGTTTCAATGTTTCGGCAAAGAAAAAAGTCATATTAAAAAAAAAAGCAATGAAAGCCAATAATGCATCTATCACAGAGTCTAAGAATTTTATGTTAGTGGAAGCGTTGGTTGAATGGTTTTTCATTCTTGCAAACAGGAATTCTGGAATTATAATTTTTTTAATGTCAAATGCCTATGACAGTGTTTAAAAAATCAGCTCATGCGGTATATTAAATTATGATATATTAATTTTTTTATAAATATAATTATCTAACAGACGACTATGCAAATATTTATATGAATTAATTATATAAGTATGAATCTGTACATGATCATGAACATGATTTGACAACTGCCATCATATCAAGTACCAGAGTTCAGATGTTCAGATTATAATTGTTAAAATTTGAAAATAAAGTTACAATTAGATACTCTTTCTATTTATTTATATGATTGAAGCCCAGATCTTGTGATGGAAGATTGAATTCAAAATAAATTTTAATCCAAGCCAACCTATCCCAATAGAAATTGATCGGGATTGAATTCAAACTTTTGACACGGTGTAGATATGGATCTGGATTAGACAACGTCAAAACTCAATCCAATCCAACCTGCTTGCCGTCCTAGCCAGGATGTGGATAACCTTTGGTGGGTAACCTAGATTAAATGCAAGGTTTTAAAAATTGCAAATTGGCAACTGTTTGAGCTCGACTGAATTCTTTCCTAGGACATGTTAGAGGTAATAATAAGTTATTAATGCCTTAGTAAGCTGCAATGGAGTAATAGTTTGTTGAGCTGTGTTTTGGGTTGTAAATTTGGATAGTTTGTTTCTCTGGCTTCTGTTCGACTGCATCGCCCGCTCTACTTTCTTGACAATCTTCCACTATATATATGAGCATACATATATACACACTTTGCATGCATACATACATACATTCATGGATGTATGTATATAGACACACACACACACACTAGTCAATCTTATTATATTGCATCAGAAACTTAGAAGTGATTATAACTCTGTACCTCTTTGGATCATATTGAAGTTATCTTTTGAAAACTTATATTTTTCAGCCATTTGGATCATGTTGGAGCGCTTCCTTACTTTACAGAAGTCTGTGGGTATCAGGGGCCTATTTTCATGACAGTAAGAGCACAAACTCTATATTGCCTTTTTCTAAATTGTTTTTGCTGTGAATGTATGAACTTTGTTTGAAGAACGATTCTGCTTTCATGAGATGGTTCAACAATAGACAAATCTTTTCTTGACATTTTTTTTTTAAGTTCCAGTTAAAACAATAAATTGCCATTAGCTGGTTTTGATGTCTTTATTTGGTCTGATGATCCTTGGTTCATATAATTGCATGGGGATATCATTATTTTTTTTTTGGTTTTAATTTTTTTTAAGGATAATTTGTAGGTGAATGCCTTATGATTCACCTTTCAAACATTTTGGGCAGACAAAATTTTTCTCCTGTATACTTAAAATTTTTTGTTGAGGACTGTTTCTTTTTCTTTCTTTATTTACTTTATCATCCAGGTAGTTCTATAATTGGCATCTTATACTGATAGATTCACATAATCTGTGTATTTTATCTTGATGTACATTGATGATCACTGTTTTTTGAAAGATTGTAAATCCATTAAAGTGGATGCTATACCCTCCCATTCAAATCTTGCACAAAATGGAACTAAGATCAGGCAATGGAGTCATTGGTACAGAAAGAGATGCAAACTCCAAAACGTAGCCAAGAGGTGTAGCCTTTGCATGTAGCTATGTAGTACCATGCTTATCTGTCTAGATCTAATTTTTATTACCTAGATGCTCATGTCTTGGTCCTAAATAGAGCAGATGGAGGAAGCGGATTTATGTAGCCGGCCCCATGTAGTTGGGAAAAGGCTTAGATGAGTTGAGTTGAGTATGCTCATGTCTAGTTCCTAAAATCCATGTTGGATGCATATTTAAGGTGGATATGCATCAGAGACTTGAATACTTGTCAAATTATTTTGACTGCAGCTTTTAGAAATTGGCAGAGAGTTTCACTTTTCTACTAGAACTTAACCCACTACAAAATGTTAAAAGTGAGGCTTTGTTCTTCTTAGAGATTGGTCAAGAATATAGGTATAAAATAACTTAGCAAAATGCCATTTTGCTAAATTTTCTAAGTTCAATGAGAGGTTTGAATGAGAAAGACGTATACCAAAAAAAATCTCAACAAAGAATATCTTTTAGTGTTTTCTTTTATCTAGTATTTAAGTACATAATATTTATTTTAAAATTATTTTTCTACATATCTTTTTATCTTCTTTTTTCCCTCTTGCTGAGTTGGACATGTGGCCAAATCTGATTCCTGTGTTTTTTTCTGTGTGATACCTGATATAATTATTTCTGGTTATGTATAGGTGCTTAAAACCTGACATAAAGAAGAAATGACATAGTTGATAATCTTTCAAATCGGATTTTGATTTATATTAACAGTTTTAGGAAAAAAAGCAACAGAATGTTTTAATAGTAAATAATATAAAGAAAATAAAGTTAAGCCATATCAAAAAATATGTATATATACATGTACATGCATCCATTAGAACATATGCACAAAGATGTGTACTTTTGTATGTACATATATACTATATATGTGCATTCATATGATGTATACATGCATATCGATTTAGATGGTTATAATACAGATAAGGCAAGAGAAGCTTGCATCCATAACCAAGTTGAGATGGCAAAATGAAAATCTAAATGGTTGGATATTATTAACAAAATCTAAATTGCTTATCAAAAAAAAAAAAAAGATCTGGAAGCCCTTGATCCATGTATTTAGTTCCACCAAAATTAAATACCATATGGTGTCATTGGGACTATTTATTGAATATATGGTAGTATGCTATATAAATATATTCATACAAACTAGATACAAACTTATACGCACATATTATGATGGATAGTTATAATTTGCATAAAGTGAGACTAGCGGACTTGACACCTCCTGCCAAGAATTCAAAGGTGGGATTGCAAAGAGAAGATTTTAATTGTTGGATATGATCTACAAAATCTGAAATCCTAATAAGTAAAATGATGTTAGGTTTGGAGAACCCTTACCTATGCATGAAGTTGTCCTAAAATTAAAGCACAATATAATGTGATTTGAACTATTTATTGGGGTCACTTGATGCATAGATGGTTCCCAAAACATCAATTTTTATTATAAATTACATGCAATGATTTACATCTTCATTTTGCAAACATCACCATCAAAGGTAGACCTATGAGGGGGTTGGGATGCCATGACCCCCTAGCATATCTAAAAATTCCTTATATTGCTATAATCTATTCCCCAAATAACTAGTAAAGGAAGCAATGGTCCATCCAATTAGAGAAGCTTAGTTGGCCTTGAAACCAATCGCTAAAGTTTCTTCACACTCTTTTGATGTCTCTCTCCCTTTCCACTTCTTTTTATTCTTTGAATTTGAAGCCACTTAATAATTTTTTTAGCTGCCAATTATTCAATATTTATGCCAAATATGTATTGTAAGTTTATGAGAACCTTAACCAAATTATAGCAATAGGAAAATGTTATTATAGATTCCTTTCCATGTAAAATCTCTTGCTAACATTGCAGTATTAACCTAATCTAATGTTATTTTGTAGAACTGAAAGAGATTGGAGTTTAATAAATAGATGAATAAAAACTATGGATAAAGAAAATGATGTCGGAATAAATGAATATGAAAAGGTATGCACTAGGCAGTTTCTTTTCTTTCTCCTTTATATTTAAAAATATAGAAGACGGCCATAAGAGTAGTCTGCTTTATGGTACAAAATGTTGGACGGTTAGAAAAAAATATGCATAGAAGATGAGTGTGGCTGAAATGAAAATGGTAGAATGAATGCATGATAATATTAGAAATGAGAGAATAAGAAATAAAGTCATTCATAAAAAGGTGAAGGTAGCATCGATCAAGGATAAATTGGGAGAAAGACATCTTGGATGATGTTGGCATGTACAATGTAGACATATGGATGCATCATATAGAGTGATTTGATACACATAGAAGAAAAAGAGTTAGATGTAAATTAGAAATTACGTTGGAGGAAGTAGTAAGGAAAGATTTGAATATTTACATTGTTTAGAATGTATGGCTCTAAATCAAGTGGAATGGAGAAAAAATCATGTAACCGCCTTAATTAGTTTAGTATTAAGATTTTGTTGTTGTTATTTTATATTCAAAAAATATTTTTATATTTTTTATTTATGTTTGAGACTTGGTATCCCTTCTATTCTTTTTAAAATTTTCCAAAAGATTGTATATTTGTCTGATCATCTTTTTTTATGACCATTATGTGATTGAAGAATACCTCTCAAGTTAAAGAAAAAAATTATAAGACCATCATAAGATTAATTATGCTTTATCGTACGTCATGTTGGCCGATTAAAAAATTATATTTACACAAAAATAAATTTGGCTGAAATGAGAATGTTGAGATGAATATTTGCTCATACAAGAAAAGATATAATAGAAAATGAGATCATTTGTAAAAGGATGGAGGTGGCACTAATTAAGGATAAATTGAGAAAAGGACAACCTAAATGGTTTGGATATTTGCAACATTGATCTAGAAATGCACTGATACGAAGTGATGATTTGATACATGTGGAAGAAAAAGAAGGCAGAGGTAGATGTAAAAATTACATGAAAAGAAGTCATAAAAAAATTAATATCTTTTATCTTACAAAAAATGACTCTAAATAAAGGAGAATGAAGAAAAATAATTCATGTAGCTGACCCCAACTAGTTTAGAATTAAGGCATCATTGTTATTGTTATATCTTTGTTATGTTCATTGAAATTTACTTGGAAATTATTTGAATAAAAAGGAGATAAGATTTGTCTAAGGAAAGGTGTAATTTATAATCTACAAAACTACAAGCCCCTATTTGCTTAGATGAATAAAACAGCCTATTACAGCTTGTTTCTTTAGTTTTGTGGTAGATACATCGGACAATGTTTGAAGCACAACTCTAATGATTATATGCTATTTTTTTGAGAAAGAAAAATTTTAATGCAATTTTCATTAACATAAATATAACATTTTAGTAGATAATTTTTGTCTTAGATGTTTGTATATGTTGGCTCTCCAAAGGGGAAATTTCTGGTTCCTCTTCTGGCTATCATCGTATTTGGTAATTTGTATTAAGTGTAAAGCACTCCTTTTACATCCTTTGCATGTGATAAAAGTTAGCCATATATGTATTCCTGTACGTGAACATAATGGTACAGGAAAATGCTTTGCATCTCCCAAAAGCTCCCTGAAACATCCTTTTTTGTCCAAATCATTAGGGCAAAGTTGGCATTTTGGCTCAATCCTCCAAGTATGGAGCTAAAAACTGGGTTTATACTCATTTCATGGAGGTTGTTGGGGGGAAATGTAGTAGCATCCAATTTTAATGCAAGAACTTTGCAGTATAAATTCAGAACTTAGATTAGACATAATTTGCCATATCCTCTAGAGGCTGAGGAATGAGAAGCTTATGTTACAATGAAAGTGATATTGTTTAGTTAAAAGTTAGAAAGAAGACTTGCTTGGATACAAACCTTTTTAACTCATATTAGTTGATAGTATTCTTTTTTCTTTTATATTTTACAGATGCATTCACTGTTTTTGTTAGAATTCTTTCAGCCTTGAGTAATATGGCTTAAAAGTGGAGTGGCTAAAATTGTTTTTTCTTAATTATGAATCTATGATGAGAAAAGCCTTTCTTTTTTCCTTTCCCCCCCTTTTTTTTGACATGGAATGCTAATATATCACTTATATGAGGCAATATACATCCAATATTTATGTCTGTCCTCATTATGCAGTATCCAACAAAGGCTTTGGCCCCTTTGATGTTAGAAGATTACCGTAAAGTTATGGTAGAGCGAAGAGGAGAGGAAGAACAATTTAGCTATGATCACATTGTGGATTGTATGAAGAAAGGTACGTGTTAGTTTCTTGTACTTAGTAATTATTTTGAAGGATTTATTAACTATCATGGATGATATGGATGAAGTGTTGGACTTAAATTTATCAATCTGTCATTAAGATCCTCTTACTAGATCCATCACCCTTCCACATTCTTCTAATTGCTCCACACCTGCTGTGTAGTCCTTTAAATCAAAAGCTCTTTTATCTATTCTTCCATGCATGGTTTATAATATCATGCCAAGTTAGCCTCTCTTCTATCATATTGACAATGAACTTGGCCGGTTGGTGATCTCAATATAGTGTTTGGTCCAAACCAATGTGAAGTGGTTCTTACCAAGCCAAGCTGCCCAGAACTGCTAGCTTCCAAGCATTTTTGGCCCAGCAAGGACCTCGTACCAGTTTTGAGCCTTAATAATTTGGAGAGAATTTCTCCCTCTATTTTGAGGTAAGAGAGGAGAGAGGAGAGAGATGGGTGAGTTGATACAAGGGGCTTATATATGTTGTATTTACAATTTTAATACAATTATTTTATATTTTCATCATTATATTTGGTTAATTTAACATGTACTTTATAGTAACATCATTCTTTATGCATGTAACATAAAAATATAAATTATGTTAAATTTAAACATGAAAAATAAACTCATAAAATCTTATTTGCTATCAAAACTAAAGAAAGACAGCTTAAAAGCCTTGGAAACAAGAAGAATGCTATTTTCGATGTGCCATTATGGTTTGCAACAATTTGTTATGGCATTGGTGTTGGTCTCCTACTATATACAACCTAGTGCCAATACTATGAACCTTGCTTCCAAAATAGAGTTTTTTTGGTCATGAAATCAATATATTTCATTCTTTTTGTTGTTTGATTGTATATATATATATTTGATTAATGTAGCCATAATAAAAGTTATTTTGTTTTCCCTATTTTAATGACTTGTTCTGGACAATTAGTTTTTCACCAAGCTATATACCACTTTACTTTTTGATTCTTCCCCAAATATCATTTTTTTAAAAAATTTTTGAGCCAATATAATTAATCAATGAGCTTAAGCACATGTTGCAAATAAAAATAACTTAAAACAATAAAAATTATAACTGATGTAAGTTGCAGTCAACTATATGAATCATTTTTCGTATAGGACGCTTTCTATAAGAATTTATGTAAGTTTTAAATTATGTATATTATTATTATAGTTGATTCCCTTCATTTAGGATGCCTTCATCTATCCCAGTACTTCCACCTTCCTTATATGGCACGGCTTTACCACCAAATAAACAAAATGTGGTTCTTGTGAAAACAAATGGTTGACAGAAAAGAGTTCATGTCTACTATTGTGATGGGAACTTTGGGGCACACATCTCTACCTCTTGAGCACCATTGGACCCACACATTACTTGTACATATATTTTCAAATATCTTTCCAGAGTAATTAGACTTAAAGTTATTTCAAACATCTTTCACCCTGTTTATTTTCCCTATTATTTAACTTTCTAACCACTCCAACATCTAGATCTCTTTCATAGCAACCCACTTGAGGGTCCCTCCCACTCCTACCTTTGTGGGCCTCGTGCATCTTGTATGTAGGATTCTAGAAGAAAGAGATGATTGACTGGAATTTGTAGAGTGATCAACAGGAAATGGGTAGTAGTCAATCATGAGAGATGTCAGAGTGAGTTGAAATCAAGATGATCTAAAGGATGAAATCATAGTCCAAATGAGTAGAAAAGAAATCAGATCAGATCCAAAGGAAGCATAGGCAAGATGCATATGCTTGGGATTCCATAAGGTAATAAGAATCAAAGAGGAATGTTAGTGGCATTGTATGCCAAACCATCTCAAACTGGATGGTTTAGGGTGAATCGATCCAAACCAGCCCAAAACTAAGACGGATCGGCCTTTCAGTTTGGTACGAGAGACGAACCAACACCGTATAGACTGAATCGACCCCATACCAGTGTAGAACCAAACTTAGAACCACCCCAAACCGAACCATACCGAACTACACAGTTCTGCCTAATTCAAGATGATTCACGGATTGGGGCTCCCTAATCCACCTGACCAGTTCGGGACGATATAGTCCATGCCAAACCATATCAATCTAGTACCGAAACAGTTCTTAGCATAATTGAGATGGTTATCAGATAGCTATTATGTTGGCCAAGGTGTTCTCATGTTGCTAGAATCTGAGTGGATGGAAATTTGATGCCAGTTGAGTTGTCCTCAAATCATTAAAACTATGAGAGGGCAAAGCCAAAATTAATCGGTTGGTAGGCCATAAAATTAATTAAGTTTTTTTCTTTAAGCATCCTAGCAAGATTAGAATATTATCATGCTTGTTTATTATAATATTATCAAATTTCAAAATAATAGCTTAAGTAATTCAATTTCATCCTTCTCATTATGTCAATATGTGTGTGTAAACATGTGCTCTAATGGAAGCTAATTTACTTTTCAACATCTATCCTATTACAGTAATACCATTTAAACTTTAAAATAACCAATGCTATTTTTCTCTCAGTGTCTATAATTTCTGCTGTAATGACTAGCTATATTTGTTGTAACAACCATTAATCTATTCTCAAGAAAATTGATTGATAGTTGATTAGGTATATAGTGACTGTTATTTCAACTATAATGATATAATAATTTAGTAGAGGCTCATTAATTTGAGCATTGCCACTATCTACCTTACAAACTAGAAATATCTGGCTCTTAAAGCCCTAATGCAGGAAGTAAATTTTTGGCTCAACACTAATGAAGGCTATTATCTTTAAGGCCTTATTGATCTTAAGAAAGTCTTCTAGATCCTATAGTGGCTCTTTTGATTAGTGTTTTGGTCGATATTTCTTTATGAGAATTTAATTTATTGAAAATCCTAACAAGGTTAATGAGTGGTGAGTATTAGGAAAACTCAACTCAACTCAACTCATCTAAGCCTTTTCGCAACTACATGGGGTCGACGAATATTAGGAAAACAAGCATCTCAATTTATGGGGCTCCTATGGCAAGTATTTTAGTGGGGTCTATGCACCATTGGCCCTGAAACACTTGAGGGCACATGACGAGGGGGTGGTTGGTGGGGGTAGGATTCAGGTGGGATGGGATGGAAAGGGTTATAGATAATACCAAAAATAAGAACTTTAGTGGGGAAGTGCGAGTAGACTTCAGAGTATTTATAAAAATTAATTTTTTTTGGTTTTGGGACATACAAGGATATTTTGTGTAGCAATCCGAGTATTGCTGTATTAGAGTTGGTGTGGAACTCTGGTGTAGAGAGTTGTTTTAAATTATTTCTGAGGTCCACTGAATCGTATCGGAAGCCCTTGCTGGTCGATGACCAATTCAATATGGTATTGGTACATACCATACTGAACCACAATAAACTGGTGCCACAGAACAGAGAGAAAAGGGGAGAGAAAGAGAGAGAGAGTGTGTGAAAAGGGAAAGGAAAAAACTTACTGGTACGACTGTATGGGGGAGGGATGACTATCCAGGTGAGGGACGGGTGAGGGATGACGAGTGACAGGTGATGGGCGAAGAGTGAGGCATTTAGGGTTTCATGAGAGTGGTATGAGGCAAAACTCGAAAAAGGTAAAGATGCCTTTTATCAGTATTAAACGGGTCAAAACCAGACCCTTCCATTTGAATCTAATAATGCTAGCCGTTTTTAATAGCTGAACTGACCCAGCTCTATGCTGATATGGTTCGGCTTGCGCTGAACTAGCCAATTCAAAACAGTTCAGTGGTCATTGATTATTTCAAATGCAAGGGTAGCCTCTAGATTACAAAATTTTTCACACGGTAAGAAATTTTCATTCTTTGATGTAGTTTTGGCCTTTGAGATTTGCATATGGTGCTACTTTTGTGCTTTTGCTCAGTGCACTAATAGATTTAATGAACCACGATTGGCTACGGTGGTTTTGAAAACCATGATGGAATGACTAATTACTTTCTTTACAAAATTGCATGTTTGGATATTATTTGGTAATAAACATGTTGAAGTATTTAAAATAAAAAAATACAGTGTTTTATGCCACACGAAATGTCTTATATGGTTTCATCTACATATGAGACAATATTGCAGCTCTACTGTGAAGTATGTGCTCTACAGGCTGGTTTATTCTGTCTTTTGCTGATGATTTCTTTTACCCTTCATTGGAGTAGTGCATTTTTTTGGGGTTAAATATTTATAGGTTAATGGGAGTGTGATTTATATACTATCTAATTTATTGTTCAAGGTAGTCTTGGCTGCATTCAAATGTAGTTAAGTCTATAATCCAGTCTGTTTCCCACCAAATCCGTATGGATTTCGAAACCATCCATCTTCTCTACTTTTTTCATCTTTAAGATTTGTGAACTATGTGGATCCAAAGGAGGGGAAGGTGATCAGATATAGACTTGACTGCATTCGAATGTAGCCAAGTCTACCTATGTATTGTTCTCTCATTTCTATTAGCTATCACTTGTATGCTTGTAGTGTCAATAGCACACTTGCTTAAGATAATTCTTCATCTTTCTTGTAGTTACAACATTGGACCTGAAGCAGACCGTTCAAGTTGATAAAGATCTTCAGATCCGTGCCTATTATGCTGGGCATGTATGCTAGTAGTACTTATGTTTTTGGCATGATTCTTTCTTTGTCCTTTTCCAGGTCATGTTATGAAAACTTTGCCTGTGAATCTTTTGGATCTTGCACTGTGCAATTATAATTTCTCTTGCAATTTCTTTCTTCATATCTTATTTATTCTTCTTGAAAACAATCTCAGTTTATCATAATCATCAATAGAAGAGAACAGTTTTTCAGAAACATTCATGATTTCTTGATGCAAAACTCTACAGAGAAAGAGTTGCACCATGAGCAAAAGTAATGAGGTAGTAAAAACTCCAAAAGAAAGTCAAAGATTTGCTTTCCTGCCATGGAAAATGGACAGATTAAAATGGATTTTGAATTTAGCAAGGAAAGCAATAGAGGATGTGCTAGAGTTTTTAGTTTGGCCATGAAGGTTAAAGAATACCAGATGGGATTTGTAGTGCTCTGGGAAATTTATACTAAGTGAATTTTATGGATTCTTTGACAAGGAAAATGCATATATTTTTGTTTTTAGGAGGAAACAAGGAAATAAAGGACTCTCGTGTTCTGAGTTTGGTTTTCAGGTTTGAAGGGGTTATAGAGATGAAAATAATAGATAAGGAGATCATTTCAGATCAGGCAAGCTCTAACTCCTGCACAATTTGCATAGATGCCAAAAGAATCAATGATTAAGTGGTTTATCAGCAGTCACTGCACAAGGAGAAAATTGTTTTCTTTTTTTTTTAACCTTAACTAAAACAGATGCATTAGATTAGCTCCGTAGCTCAAAAAGAAAGTCAACGGGGTCTTAAGTGAAGAAATCTGACACAAAATATAAAGAGTAAGGGGATGGAACAAAGGAAGAACGGGAAGAACTTAGAGAGGAAGAGGAAGAGCCCTACAAACTAAATCTCACAATGACTCCTACTCAACTCAACTCAACTCAACTCGACTCATCTAAGCCTTTTTCCCAACTACATGGGGTTGGCTATATGAATCTACTTCCTCCATTTTGCTCTATTCAGGATTAAGTCGATATTCAAAAAATCTAAATTCATGTTTTAGGGGATCTGTCGGAATTTTACGCTGGTTGTTAGCTACCCCTAACACAACCCTTCTTCTTTACCCGAGCTTGGGCAATATACTCAACTTACCTGTGCTATTTTTATTACCTAATTTCAGTTCCTTTAGGAATTGGTACTCCAGATAAAGAAACTGAATTCCTACATTGAACCCAAACTACTACTGGTTGTGTCCGAGACATCTTAAAAATTAATCAATATAAAAGAAAATGGTATACCATGAGCTGAGTTTCCAACATCCCTTAAAACCCTCATATAATTCCTGACATACTTTAATCTCCATTTAGTTGTCTTGAACAATGAATCTCTTGACCCATGAATTTCTCACTTGCTTTCCATTTGTGCATAATTTGACTTTAAAGCTTGGATAGGAACATAATGCCTGGGCTTATTTGAGATTGGATAAGGTGTCTATTAGCTGTTCTGCTTGATGACGATGCTCTTTCAATGCTAATGCTGCTCTTTTCATCCATTACACCTACCATCATGCATTAGACGCCTCTCCTCAATGGACATTGCATTCAGGTTTTTGGCAGGGGTTTTGTAATTGACTACTAGGATTGTCCTCTGCTCATAGCATCGATCCACTGGTATCAACTGGCACATAATTTCAAAGGAGAAGACTATGTTTCTTCCAGCAAATGAAAGTTTGCTCTTCTGCTTTTCTACATGAAAGTATTGTTTATAGGCTGCTGTGGAAATAGAGGTATGGGTCTAGTACCATGGTTGTGGGAATCTGTGTAGGCACGTGTTAGTCCTACATTGGGTGTGCATTGGGGTGGACTTGGGTCCTTAAGAAGGTCGAAGGACTGCAATTAATAACCTTTTGGCTAGCTCATTTTGGGTGGGGGTGTTGGGTTGTTACAATATAGCCTGAACTTATCATCATTGCTTGATTATGATGCTAGCCCATTTTTTCATTCTTATATTTGTGTGAATATTTAGTGTAAATCATATCATTTTTTTGGTTGTACATTTTTTGGCAAAACCTGTCTTATACTATAGGTTCTTTAAATTAACTCGCTTGGTTTGCTTCTTTTTTTCCTATATATAATTCTTTTCCTCTTAAGTCTTACTAATTTTAAGTTGTTTGAATCATGTTTCAGGTTCTTGGAGCTGCAATGATTTATGCAAAGGTTGGAGATGCTGCTATGGTATATACTGGGGATTACAATATGACGCCAGATAGACATCTTGGAGCAGCTCAAATAGATCACTTACAGCTGGACCTTCTTATAACAGAGTATGACAACTTAATCTAGATTGAAATTGCCAACACAGTTACATGTCTGGAATATATCACCATAAAACTTATCTGTAATCTTGTCAATATGGATCTTTCTTGTTCTTGAGCATACACACAATTCCAGTGGCACCCACTAGGTGGCTCACAAATCTTATATGAACTACTTATTTATTCTTTTTTCTATAATTTTAAAAAAGATGCTATAATTCTTGAAGAAACAACTTGAAGAATGGATCTTGTAACTTAAATACTCTCTTACATAGGGCATGGAAAGATATGCTTTTGTGGTAATTTGTTATATGCTTTGTGAAAAGCGTGTCCTGATCCTCTAATATGACAAGGGTTTCATACCTTATCCCTTGAAGCAGCGCATTCGAAAATCAAAAGTCAAGGGTTAGATGTCCATTTGTGAAGGTATTAAATCTGGTCTCTTCATTGCATACTTAAGGGAAATCTATGCTTGTAAGTGTCTCTAACAGAAACTGATTCACATGATTTGTTAACATTAAGGGATTTGTTTTCTTGATCCTCACCCTTCTGAGTTTCTAGCATGTTCCTAATGTTAGACGCTATTTAAAGCCACAATTTGATTTATAGAGGCCTGTGGAATTGGTTGTTGGCGTAAAATATACCTGTAAGTCAGTCTGTTAACATTTATCACCTACCCAGTACCATAAGTTATACAGTAACTGTTATGGGTCTATATGCTACTATGTTATATGATCATTCATTTTCCTTATTTTCTTTGTTTCTGTAGATCCACATATGCAACAACCATACGTGATTCCAAATATGCTCGAGAGAGGGAGTTCCTAAAGGCTGTATGTAAACCATTTCATTCTTTCCATCAGTAGAATTATCTAATTAAATCTGAGTACTTTGCTAGAACAACGCTGATTGCACTTGGAATGTGATGCTTCAGTCCTGTGGTTGCTAGTGAAGTGCTTGGCATCTGCCTCCAAAATCATACCATCGATGAACGAACTTGTCATGCAGGCTAACATATCAGACCATTGTTGATCCTCAACCAAGCAACAGTTCATCCATGGGTTGATGGATATTTCAGCTGGGGCGAGAATTCAAATGTTTTCTCTGAAACATTGTTAACAAATAATTGTCATGAAGTCTTAAAAAGAAGAAATAATTAGTAAAATTACCTATAAGTTGCAGGTAGAGAATGGAAAAAAAAACAAAAATATACTCTATATGTCTAAGTGCATATTATTTAGAATGATTAATAAAAGTTTAATGTCATATAATAATGACGAAACATGCACTATTAGTATCCTAATTTAAGGGTTAAATAAAGTAGTTTGGAAGTTAGCCTAAAAATAGAATTATAAATTGAAGGTCATTGTCAACAAAACCCATGTAGTAGTTTGTCAAGGTACAAAATTGCATCCGGACAAGCAGGGACAATGGTTTTTGCTGTGCAGCTTGTTGTGTTCTTGCTTGTATCCATCACTTGTTCTGCTTTATTGATAAAAATCACAGGCATTGATCCATCCCTTAGTCAGCTGGTTATCGTTAACTAGCTTCCTCAGTGTAACCTTATGGCATTGAGATTCTACTTTTGTCATGGATTTCCTGTGATCAAAAAATATTTATGATGCTTGTGAGACTGATTTTCCACTCTATGAGGGCCATAACCTTCAATTGCTCTAGACATTGCTTACAGGTGACTGTCAATACTTAAAAGCTACTTATCTAGGTTTAGAAATGTGAGTCAGATTAAAATTAGAAATCAACACTTCCATCAACAGGATACTTGAGGAATCTCCACATAGCTCCTATGATTATGTAAGAAATGAAATCATTGAGGAAGTAGCACTAATCTTTTAGAGCATCCACAAAATTGAACTTGTGGTTGGCATATATATTGAAAGCAATATATGCCAAACCATCTCAAATTGGGTGTTACAAGGCAAACTGAACCGAATCGAACCGGCCCAAAACTGGAACGATTCGGGCTTTTTAGTTCGATATGGGGGGGTGAGCCACCCCGAACCGATCGAATCAAACTGAATTGAACTGCTCGGTTGGGCTTGATTCGGAGTGGCTCATATCTTGGATTCCCCTAGTCCATCGGTACACCACTGGTTTGGTACAATATACGCTGTACTGAACTGTACTAATTCCCAGTATAACGAACCTTGGTTGAAAGTAATGATGATGGAATTGTTAGGTTTTAAATAAGACTGATAATTTATCTAAATGTACTAGTCGTAAGATCAACGGTTAAGTAGAGTAACAGAAAGAAGAGAAAGACTGGTGAATGGTGAAAATAATAATAGTTAAGAGTATAAAGAAAAGAAAGGAGGCTCCTGTCAAATTTTAGTTTGCTTTATTTTTCTCCAACTGAAATATCTGAAAATTCTTTAAAATTGCTAATCTACAAGTGAGCTAATTACTAGATGTTAAAACAAGTAGGAAACCTTGTTTCCTACTCCTCTCATCTCATCTAATGAGGCCAGAACTCTTTCGACATAATTTAATGAAAATGCTAAATTTCTCCCCTAAAGTCACTGCTCAAATCACAAGCCCCCATGTTGCTGTTGGTGATTGGTGGGATGATATTCAGGGACCTGCCTGATGCCACCTACCCCTGAGTGCCACATCAATCCTTAACTACCATGGTGAACCAGTAATCTGAGTGGTGACTAGAGGGGTGATCCATAACAATAATTTAATTACGGAGCAGACTAATCAATTTGAAATTTCACTCAGCTAAAAGTTGCCAGATGACAACCATATAAAAGGATTGAGAAAATGCTACTGATTTGGAGCAAGGTTTTAAGTGTTTCCCACACTGACATGGTATGGTACCAATATGGTGCGGGGCCTCATCACACCCCCCTGCCGGTGCATGGTGTAGGTGTTGTGTAGACTCCAGCACACTAGCATGTGTTAGCATGAGGCATATACTGTATTGTATAGGATATTGGTACACTTAAATCTTGATGGGAACTGAGAATTCCAAAAAAAATCCGCAATTCTCTTACTTGCGTGTGGTATGCTTTGGTATAGATTTGATAGGCACAAAAATAAAAAATTTAATGGCGCTTCTAATCTATGCATTGCTGCTCAACTTGTTGAGTAAATTTGCATTTTTATCAATTTAAATTTTGGTTGTATGATGTGATATTTTTAAAGAATACTTATATTTGTATAAAATAAGATTGCACCTATGTGCAGACTTTGTATTTACTTGAAACAACATTGAGATGATTTACAAAAATCCAATAGTTGAATAAATTAATGGATAGTTTGATTTGTTAAAGCAAGAGGAGCTTGCCAATTCTTAAATGAACTGAACTTGCTAGGGCATTTTTTTTTCAAAAAAAAAAAAAAACAGTGACTTCAGGGCTTTGAATGGAGTTTAAGATTTCAGATTTGATCAATTAGATCCAATGGTCATAATATTAAGAATGTGACTTGAAATAACAACGTTGTCCTCATTATTTTGCATAGATCCTATTAAACTTAAGAGATTTTGATAATTGTATTTACTTGGACATGAAGTGATGGTTTTTTTTGGTGTTTATGAATTTTGTAAGGGACATGGACATAATAGTTAGATTTTGAGATGCATTAGAGAGCAACAGCAAAATTGGGGATCAAATACCGGAATCATACAAAATATCTTATAATTAAATATAAAATCGTTTGTTTGAAAAATTAAGTTTCAGTTATAATGGAAAGAACGAATTCAATAAATTCCATTTTCATGGCAATAATTTCTATGTATTTAGCATGCTGTAGAGGTTATTAGTTTCATTCTTTTCATATTTGCTAATTTAATAAATGCAATTTTTATTGTGAGTTTTAAGAGCGACATTAGCATCTACCTAGTTGGGAACATGAGCCAATATATTCTCTGAATGAAGAATGCTCCCAGTAATTGTAAGACGAGAATATTATAATTTATTGAGTAATTTCATGACGAGGTAGAGATGGACATAATGGTCTCAGAAGAAATACTGATGTGGAGGAATAGGGTTCCTCTAAATTGTGTCCCATATGATGCATGTATCAAGGTGAACAACCAGCCCATGTGTTGATCGAATGGTTGAATTATGTTAAATGTCTATAACAAGGAGGCAGCCATGTGTGGATTGTGATGGTTCTTAGCATGAAGGGCACAGTATAGCCCAATGTGAAATGGTGGAAGGTTAACAAGAAATAAGCACTTGGTTTTGATGGAAATAAGGAAACCCTAAGATCCTTGAAGACATGAGAAAGTGAGGGGAAAATGAATAAATACCTTAGATCTGAGCTATTGTGATGGGATATTGGGAACTCCTAGGGGTACACTCTGCTCTCTTTTTTGACTCTACCTTTACAATAATTACCAAATTACCATTCATCTCTCTTAACAGGTTATATCACAGCATTTGATGTTCTTAGTTTTTTTTTCTCATCTCAGCCACATGCATTATGCATGCTCTGACGCTATACTCTTAAGACAGCAGGTTCAACCAAAACATGAGTAAGAGGTATCAAGCCTTTAATATATACACGGAATAACTACAGTTGATCTAATATAGGAAAAAGGAATACTGAGGGTTAAGATGAGAAAGGATGTCTAAAGGCCTACAGAACATAAACACTAATTTAAGGATAACTAATGGAAGCTATAGCAGAACTTCAGAGTGATTCTTATTATAGTTTATATGGGTTTATCTACACTTTGCTTAGAATTTCTAAAATTTTCCGTTTTCTATTTAACTTTAGATGCTCCGAGCCACAGTCTAGAAAATCTTTTGCAACATTAGTGCATAGGATTTTTGTAACATTACCCTTCTTGTGTGATAAAGGTACATTAGACTAGTAGCTTAGGTTAGGCAAATTATTAATCAGAATTCTATTTTTGATCTTTTCTATTTCAAAATTTAATTTCTTTATTCGTGTCTTCTAGTTTAAGGGGCTTTAGTTTGCAATTTGATCATCTATTTTAGAAAATTTATGTAGATGCCACAGTTAAATGCCCTGTTCGTCCCTAAATTTGTCAAATTTCTTAAAAAAAAAGATGACAAGCCAGATGTATGTTGTGGATACTTCTATGAAAATTAAAAATTTATTTGTTTTGTTGGTTATTAGAGTCTAGACATGAAGTCACCCATGAAAATAACCTCCATAGTTGACCCATATGTGTGTAGGTTCACTCTTCTACACAAAGGTCATTTTATTTCTTTCGAAATTTTAGGATGATCCTTGGTTATCTTATATCAGAAATTGTAGTTTTACTTTTAGTTATGACCTTGGGATTTCAAAAGAAGGACTTGGAGATTGTAAAATCTGGCTTCATTGTCGAAGGGAGCACAATTTATATTTTTGATGCAATTGCTCAAGCCTCAGGTTGACCTGGAGCAACCAATATTGTTGAAGAGGAAGTTTGAAAGTAGAATGGGGAAGGCATACTTTTTTTTTTTGGGTGAAAACTTAATTCCCAATCTTGCTTTTCCTTTAGTGAACCCTGAAATGCTTAATATTCCTGTTTACCAGGAAGACTCACCTCTGATCTCTGTCAAATGTGTTGTGATTAGAACAAAGGAAAACATGTAAAGTGGTCTAGTTGTGGGAAATAGAGAGAACATGTGAATGGGGCAATTGACTCTTCTTGTCCTTTTTCTTTTTTCTTTCTTTTCTCTTTGCTTCCCTACTTCTGCATTGAACCCCATGACCTCCTGTTCTTTCTTGTTGCATCATTTGTTAAGGCACTAATTTGCATGAAACAAGGGTACATCCACATAGATAGCAAGCCACTCCCTTGTTGTGGATATCTGAAGGTTTGTACAACTTAAAATTTCAACTCACTTAAAGTGGTTGAAGTTGAAACCTACTCATAGTTGGGAGATCTAAAAACTTAAGAACTTTCTATTAAGATATTAAATTCGAAAAAAAAAGTCACAAATTGATGTTTATGACTTGTAATATAGCCTTAAAACAGAAAAGAATATGGAATATAGGATGGTACAACAGCAACAACAAAACTCCTAAATTCATACTGTGGGTTTGTTTTGATTACTTAAAAATAATGATGTCTCATGATCTTACATGTTATCTCAAATTGCAATTTATGATTTTGTAATACTACTTGTTTGTTCCTGCAGTATAGAAAATGTTTTAAGCCACCCATTAATGTATGTGAGTAGTTCCTTAGGTCCATGTACTTGTCAAAGATGCCTTTCTAAAGTTTTCAATGGGTAGCTGCATTAGAAGGTGGGCTTTAATGATCAAATCCTCCATGGACATAAGTTTGAGGAAGTGATTCCTATATCCTTGAAACATGGAAAGTTGGGGAGAAGGTGTTGGATTGATTGTGATTGTGCAACAATTTACTATTAAGGGGCACTCCTACAATATGCACACTGATAGATATATTATGTCTCTCTAAAATAGTCTATGAATGAATGACAACTAAGTCATGTAATTCCATATGGAAATTATAAAATCTACACCTATAGATCTACCATGGTCATCACCATCTTTTTTGACTTTATGCAAGTAGTACAGATGGCATGCTGGCTTGACCATTCCAGTGGTGGATATTTTGTTTGATATTTTCATACATCCTATTTCTTAGGTCCATAAATGCATCAGTGGTGGCGGTAAAGTTCTAATACCTACATTTGCTCTGGGGAGAGCTCAGGTATTTAATTCTCTGAGTTTTTTTTTTTTTTTTTTTTCATTTGCTCTTGCTTTCGTGTTTTCTTGCTTAAGAACATTGTTCTATGGTTTAGGCTTTGTTTTTTAAATGGATTAAATTCCTTGGTACTAAATGTTGTTATCTTCTAGAGCATCGAAAAAATTGATTATTGAATTTCGACCAACATGTTTGTTTGTCTTTCTTTATATGCTGTATCGTTGTTCATTTCTAATATTTTATCATTTCTTTTCTCTATCTAAAAAAAATAACTCTATAGTGTTGTCAATCCCAAAGACAATCATTTAATCAATAGAAATTTTTTCAGAAACCTTCTATCTAGTAAGAGTTACTTGTCCTTGAAAAGTTACAAGATAGTGCATGCTCCCCTCGGTGCCTGTTTCTTCCTTCCTCATAATCTTGCGCCACTTTCTCCTCTTGAACCAAGCATGGTGTCTGTAGAAGTTGATATTACTGGTGTCTGTGGAAGTTGCTGCAATACTTGTAATAGGCTCGAGCAAAACAGGCTTTTTCATGTTGTTTCTTGCTGGCAAGGCCATGATACAGTCCCATAAATTTGGAGGAAAAAGCACTAATGGAGAAGAAAGAGGAGGTTCTTGAGTGCTTCAAGAAATGAGCAGCAGCAAGCACTTTGGCGGGATTCAGTATGGTAGGGAATGGAAATAGATGATGCAGCTTTGTTGGCTAGAGGCTTGCTAGGAAGTTATAAAAGCTTGACAAATGGTGAAAGATGAACAGTATGCCATGCAATCCTCAAACTTCCAACGGATGCATCATAGTCTGGAATGGTCATTGATGATCTCAATTTTATTATGTTGCAAACAATGCATTAGGTTAGTGCTTATATAAAGTATTGTAAAGTGCATACAACATCCATTTTAGTTGTTTAGGAGGGTGAAGAAGCACTTGGACAGTTGAATCATCTGAACAAGTTGCAAGAAAATCTTGATATAGCTAATGTTTAAAACCATATCAAACTTAAATATCAACTCATGAAGGTGACCCAACAGCACTTTTAGAGATGGAAGATTGACAAGTGATGGTCAAGGCAGCAAACTTCTTAATGTTCAAGGTCTAATGACCAATAAGCTTTCATGTGTGCATAACCTTAGGAAAATGATGATCTCCATTAGATAGTGCTGGATCCATCTTGCATGTATGACTAGGCATAACATGGTCTGTGAGATATGTCATTTTGAGGTGGAAACATTGCATAGTTGATCTAAAACTTGATCAAACCTCATATGGAGTCACTAAGAGGATGAAACGTTTCCCTTGGAAGACAACTGGACTGCCAAAAGAGTTCCAATGCAGAGCAACTAAACCTTTTTTCAAAATGATGGAAGGTAAAAATTAAGAAGAGAAAGTAGCAGTTATCAAGCTCTCAGAAAAAATGGCGCATATTGGAAAGGATGGTTTTTGAAAATATGGTTGTAGTTCTAGTCAGTCACTGGTATGGTATGTGCTGTGCCATGTTCTCACATACGTTGAAAAGGACTTTAAAAAAGTAGATCTAAATAGGTGCCTTGCCAACTTCCATGGTGTCCATATTGGCCCATCACTGTAGGACCAGCTGGCACAGATCAACATGATTGGCACTTGAGACCATGTTTGTAAGAAAGCAAGATATGCTATTCACAAGTCAGAGGGGTGTGTAGGGATAAAATAAAGTAAATGGAAACTACCTTGAAGCCAAAGGAAGGACATGAGAGGTCGGAAACTCACAAGATGAAAATACTTTTTGAAAAGATTCCAGATGGAATGGAGGTAATAATAAGCAAGAGGAGAGAAGGAAAAAAATCCGACCATGCCTAAATCATTCTCATCCTAGAGGAAAAAATAATTTTTGGCCAACATGATTAAAGATAGAGGAAATGGAAATATGGAGCATGAAACGAAGTCAAACAAAAAAAAGTAAACTGAAAAAAGCCACAATATAGTAATACGCATCTGGACAGTAAGCGGGTTTTTAAATTAAAACCTTTGAAAAAGGTGCATTCCATAGAAAGAGGTTGGAGCTGGTTCTAGCAAGGCAAAAGATAGAATGAAATGAGGCACCATCTACAACATATTTAGGGACCACAATGGCTGAAGGAGTTCATGAACAGCATAAAGTGAGTTACTTCTATATATGTTTGACATTTAAATTTTGGGATCCCTGTGACACAATGAAAATTAAGTGACATCTGAAATTCATTGGCATAATTTGAACCAATGAAATGGACAATAGTATAGGCCATTTGATCAAATGGAGAGTACCTTGATGTAGCTACCTAGGGGCATCTACTAAACATGCATTTGTGTATTAAGTATTTGTCTCTCAACACTGTTGTAATACTGACAAATAATATTAAGATGCATTGCGAACATATGTACTGCTAGGTTTTCACTTTGCATGCTGTCTCAGTTTTGTTGGACCAGAACAATGTCTATTGCTTAAGCTTAGCTTTCATTCTAGAATTATTTCTACAATCTGATTCAATAATTCTTTTTCCACAATTGAGTTTTGTTAGTAATTCAACTATTCTTTTCATATGCTATTTTGACATCTATTTAATGTGCATTAGGAACTCTGCATTTTGTTGGATGATTACTGGGAGCGCATGAATTTAAAGATTCCTATCTACTTTTCAGCTGGTATGTTCTAGTTGTATGCCTTTTTTTCTTTTTCTTTACTACATAAATTTTGAATCAAGTAGCCCAACAACTATTGTGACACTAGACATTGTCGGAAGAGTATTCTTTTTTTTGTGTGTGGTGATTTAGTTTGAAAGATTATGCTGCTGCACATGCTTTAGTCCGTGTCACACACTTGTGACATGAGTATATAATTATGCTGACTTATATATCTTCTCTACAATCATCTTATAAAATGTCAAAGGTGAAGGTGATACTGTTGCATTCTGTTGCCTTGATGTTATTCTCAGTGTGATCTCTGATATCTAATTCAAATAATAATTTTTGATAATGTTGCTGAGGGGATTTGGATCTTTGTTTGGTTTGCACCAACAGCTGCCTCCACTCAGGGTTAAGGAGCCAAAAGCCTTAAGCTTAGCGTAAGGGTTTTTTTACAGTTCTAGTGATGTGTCCTTGGGTTTAAAGATGAGCTTTAAGTTTTTCTTTTTGTCACATTTAATTTTGGCAATATGTTTCCAAGGATGTAAGTTGAGACCTTATTGTCTGTTTTACCTAAGGTGCATATGATTTTGGGGTGTGTATAACTGTCACTGTTTCTTTCCCCTTGATGTACTGGATGCACCTACTGGCTCATTTTGGCCAAGATGTCAATGGCCTTCTGGTGCTAGGCTGAAATAAAGGCATGATATGTTTCTTGCGAGTTAAGATATTATAGTATTACTGCCTTACATATGGCAGGGAATAACCTTCCACAAGATACTGACTGAATATAAATTAATGAAATCTAGGTTTCTTTCTTCTTCATAAAAATCTTACTTTAGTTTCATCTCTCTGCAAATATCATGGATCAGATTAATTCCAGATTCTAGGATATTGCATATTAGATCTTTCCTATCTTTCACGTCATGTTTGCTCAGTCCCTTAATGAACACACAACCCTATTATTTCCTTAAAATATCTTGTTTTTGTACAATGTAATTTGATTTGATCTCATTACTTTGTGACAATTGAATTGTGTTGGAAAATTGAAGTGCCTTTCTACTTTGTGACAATTGAATCGTGAGTTGTTATAGGTTTGGCTTTTGTGTCATAGATATAATCTTTTTATGCCATGAAAATGATGAACCAAAAAAACACTATCCATATGTTAACTAGTTTTAATTTGGTTTGTGGTGGCATGTATTGTATATGTAGTGGTTTTGTATTCGTAGTGATGTAAAATTTCAACATGTATTGTATGTGTGATCTTGACTACTTTCTCATGGTTATGTTTAGGTTTGACCATTCAGGCCAATATGTATTATAAAATGCTTATTGGATGGACCAGCCAAAAGATCAAAGACACATTTGCAATACGCAATACATTCGACTTCAAACATGGTACATTCTCAAGTGAATTATTTCTGTATGATAGTTGTATCATTATAAATATTTCATCTGGAAACAGAAACCATGTGAGTGTTTTTTTGGCTGATAGTTGCATTAACTCAAAGAAAGATCCGAGCAGATTGCCTTACTAATGTTTTTATTTGTCTTTTTGTTGCTAAGCCATTCACTATAATGATCTACTTGAGATATTTTATAGGAAATAACATTGATAATACTATCTATTGTTGCATATGTTATTGTACAGCACATGCAATGTCATGACTTAAGCAACATGATATCAACAAATGTAGCTAACGAGCAGCTGCATCTATCAACATGTCTCAACTAGAAATGGTTGGTGACTGATGCATTTTGACACATAAATATCGTTAGAAAATCTAATCAAAGTAGCTGATTCTTACTTGTTCTTAGCAGCAATCTTAATCCAAACCGAATTCTTTAAACAATCTACTTCCTACTGAACCAATCCACAATCAGCTAGAATCAACCAAGCCAAGCATGAAGCTTGTGATTGGCAATTGTTGATATACCATCAAATTTCACATATTTATTGTGTTCTCACATTTTTATGCTTTCCAATTTAATATTAATTGTTAGTCTTTAATTTCCTAATAGTTTTAGGCCCTATTTGAATTGGCTGTTGGGACCCCTTTAGGTGACTGCTGGCCAACAGCTATGTGAAATGGCTGTTGGTTAATAGTTGGGTCAACAACCAATCCAAATAGATCCGTAGGCAAAATTTTATATAATTTCCCGTCCTTTCCTTCTTAGCTTCCAAACCAGTCAAAAATTTATTGGGGCATTCCCCCCCTCGCTAGTCCGTTTGATGACTGTAGTTATTCATATGCTTAAAATTTTGTTTTCTGAATGACATATTTGTTGCTCGTTAGTTATAAACATAAACCTTCTAAAGTTCACTCTCTCTCTCATCCGTGCGTACCCCCATCCCTCATGGAAAAAAAGAGTTGTTTCCCCATTCATCTCATCCACCTAATTACTTTTTTTCTTCCTAATTGTTTCTCCCTTTCTCTCCCAGTCTCCCTATTGCCCATTCTGTTGTTTTTTTTTTTACCATCATTTTTCCTTTCTCCCTGCCATTTATGTAAAACATGCCATAGCTATATACTTGTTTCGGTGCCTCTGTATAGATGATTTTATTCTGGGGAGAAAACTCACTGCTGTGGATCTTCTTGATCATCTCAGTCACATGAAACCCATCATGCGCCATGGATCTGGTGCAGCCACCTTATGCCATCATCATGATCGGCAGTATCTCACTAGCTTCCAAATCCTTTATCTGTTTTTTAATTCCCATGTCTCATCAACTCCCAAAAACCTTCATCGTCCACTCTTCCCTCACCAATGAATGCACCAAACTTGGCGGTTTCATCACCCTCCTCTATCTGTTTTGCTGTCCAATAGCATCCTCCTTGTTGGTGGCTTTACCAACATAACACCCATGGCTAAACTGTCCTCTCTTTGTGATGACCAAGGTCATTTACTTTTCAGTGGCATCAATAATCAACACTTACCCCCCCAATTGCCAACCAGCTTAGCGGGCCAACAAAGATGACAGTATTTTCCTCGTTTTCTAGGACATGGTTGTCCTGTTACCAGCCTTCGTGACAGATTCACATGCTTCTAGGAGAGAGGATGTGGTGGATGAAGAGAGAATTGAGATCTGTTGGTTTTAAAGTGTGATTTAGTGGGGATAAATGTCAAAAGTCTATATTGAAAGTATTGAAAAGGCCCGTCTGGTTTGGCAGAATGAAAATGACATGAGAAGTTTTAAAAAACAATCCTCTAGTTAGTCTCTAACTGACCCGTGAGATAAACAAATGTGGGGGTTTTCTTAACAAGCTAAAGGAGTATGGAGCTTTTTCACTATTTGTCATAACTATATTATAGTTTTCATCTTATTCTTGTGTCAAATATTTTATTTATTTTTGTTATATTTATATATACTGAATCAAAACAACTTTTGGATTGTCATATTTTGAGTTTGAATTGCTTTTCTCAGTGGTGCATAAGCAAACAATAGATGCAATAATTGTTAATCTGTTTAAGTCTGAAAACCCTATAAGTTTTATCAAAACTTTACAAAATAAATTTTAAGATAATTTTTTGATACTTTTTTTCATTATTTCTAAGTTAAATTAATTTTCTAGGACCTTTATCTAGAGTGAAAGTACCCTAACGAGATATTTGCTAAATTGAAATCTTTTTAAATCCTTCAAATTTGTTCTTGAAGGAAGAATTGACATTTTATTCTTAAAAATTTTATTTAATCTGATATTTTTATTAAATTCAAATGGGGGTACTTTCTTATCATTTTAAGACATTTACTTAAATGATTTGAATACAAGAGAGAGAGAGAGAGAGAGAGAGAGAGAGAGGATAAGAGCTCATGGAGGGTTCTCAGCCTCCCTCTCTCTCTATTTAGGTGTCCCCTAACCCACCCCATCCCACGCCTGAACTAACCCGAGCCACATTAAAAAAAAGGAGAAACTATAAAAAAAATAGAAAAAGGGATGTACTAGCCCAAACCATTGGTACACTGCCGGTTCGGTTTAATTTGGTATTGAACCAAAACAAACCGGTTTCATACTAGTTCAATGCTGGTACTGTGCCTTGGTTTTAACACATAAAATAATTCATATCTACGTGAGTTGTTCCTTGTTTATTTAAAATATGATTCAGTTAATTGAAATGTAGCATGAGCTATGTAAAACTAAATTTTACATGCCTATTAGTTTCAATTTAATTTAAAGTTATCTAGTGCAAACAGTTAGGGTAATTTGTGTGATCGTTTATAATTTGACATGTATAAAATTTAACCCCTTTGGAGGGGTAGATTTGCTTTGGATCATTTAAATTTTCCATTTAAGGTTGAAAACTTTGCTATCATTAAATTGATTTAATTTGATCATAGATTCTTGAGTATGTTTTTCATATTTGAAATTCATATCATTTTTCATTCTTTATGGACTTATTTTGGTTTATGAATAGAACCATAACCTAAACATTACATTTGATTCATCGTTTGAATTGAAGTGTATCTTTATATTCTGAGCTAATTTGATCTGTATGTTGTGACAACCCGAGGTGGAAATTGATCTGGGCAACAGGCAGCAGCCTGTCTTTATTGACTCATGGTGGGTTAGATAAAATAGGAAATGCAGCAGCATGAGTCTGTTTAGTTTTGATAAGCACTTTCCTTTGGCATTGGAGTAGCTGATATAGCTATGTTCCTTTCTAAGGAACAAGTTGGCTCCCCTCCCTACTCAAATACACAGTTTTACCAACTCCATAATCACATAGTAGAAAAAAAAAACATTACAAACAAAAATATAAGCGATTCACTTTTAAAAAGTAAATAAATGTTGGATAGAAAGATTTAAGAATTTAGAATATTTTACTATGTTGAGCATATTAATGGGTTATTGGTTTGGTAAAAATTTACGGTCAGCATCTTCTATTGTTGTTTGACTTATTGGATAGAGGTTAGTCATATTTTTTGTAGTCATGGCTTCTATTATTTTTAAAAAATGTTGGAATTATTCCAAATTATTGAGAATTTTGCTCTTAGGAACCTCATCAATCAAATATCCAATATCTTGAATTCCAAATTCCTAGGATTCTTTGTTTACTAAAATGGACCCAGTCATGAAGAAAGCATTCCTTCATAGTTTCTTGCACATTTTTGTACCACCCCATCATCAGGAGAAGCCAGCATCTACTATTCCTTTCAAGGATCTTTTGTGGCCTTGTGATGCTTATGTTCTACGTGCAATATATGTTGCTTGGGTTTGTCATCTAGAATTTAGGTGATGGAACAACTAAAATATCATAGGTGCAGTTTACTGTTAGTTCATTTGTTATGAGCTGTTATTTGATCAAAACCAAGACAATCAAATAAGGTAAGTTGCTTTTGGTTTTGTTATGTTATGTAGGATATGATATTTTGTGTAATTTATTGTTTCTAAATGCTTATTCTTCTGTAACTATCAAATGGAAATTAAAAAAATACTCAGTCCCTATGTTTTATTTTTCTGACTTGTTTGTGTATTTTATTTAATATTTGCTGATGGTTTGCAATGTTACAGTATGCCCCTTTGATCGCTCTTTTATAAATGCACCTGGGCCATGTGTTCTTTTTGCAACACCTGGGATGATCAGTGGTGGATTTTCGCTTGAGGTATTCAAGCAATGGGCTCCATCTGAAAAGAACCTTGTCACACTTCCTGGGTACTCTCTTGTCATTTACTTGCCACACTGAAAGTTTTTTTTTTTCAATTTGCAAAGCTACGTTGTATGCTGCTGAAAGCTTGTTAGATGTATAACTTAGTGATGTTGAATATGTAAAACATAGTCCACATGTTTTAGTTGTGGTTGGTGAATGAGGAGTTAGAAATAACCTTTTTTCAGAAAGAAGTTACATAACCTTTAACAGGAATGTCTGGTTGCGAGAGTTTAGGAGCTGACTCTGTATAGGTGCGACAATCCTTGATGACTAGGGTTAGATATGTGTTAACTTGCTCGAGTCAAGGTCTAGCTAGAACAAGTGACAAGATTTGGCTATAACACTGTTGCTCAATAAGCGGTAACTGGGAGTAGCTTGGTAGCTTTATGTTTTTAAGCAACTTTTCTCTTGCATATCAATGCTGTATGATAATGCTCATCAGCTTCATCTCATATCCTTCTGGCTCTTTGTATGATGATCTAGATTCTGCCTCTGTCGTGACCTTGATATAATGACTGGGAAGGATAGTAAGATTGATTTAAGGCATGAGTCAAGTAACTCAGAAGGCATTCTCTCATTTTTATTAGAATTCTTGAGCTTATACGCTGACCAAACAATGCTTGCTCAATTTGAAGAAGCAAAGCAACAGCTCACTGTATGATGTTCGGTGAAGTTATAGACATCTCTCATATCAGGAGTCTAGATCTAGGTGTGATGGCCAGCGGCAGGTCTCAACTTTCAACAAATAGGGAGTACAGAACCCAAGGGTTGAAGTAATGTTGCTGGCATGGCGTGCTTTCTGGTAATGCACTGCCATGGCATGCATCATCCCATGCTGATCAGCACTTAAATCCATCGTAGAAAGCAATTAAAATTTTTCAGCAGCTCTTGATTGTTGGTTACAATACTGGTTTCCAACTAAATTTTATACCCTTATAAGACTGTTTGCACAATACATATTTCAGTGAGCAGGTTGTTTCAAAGGAACCATATTTATGTTTCTCAATCATCAATAACAAGGTGTCATTTAATCTGTATATAACTTGAGTACTTTGTAGGCAATCTTGCTTTCAATTTCCATCAGATACAACCTATAATTCTCTCTTAGATACCACACGTATATATTGAATGCTATACTTCTTGCAGGTTCATGACTAATAATCTTATATTCACCACCAATATGCTAAGTAGCCAGGTTTCTTTAATGGTAGAATTTTAGAACCATCTTCTCCAATGCAGATTATTTTACCAGAAGCTATATACAAGGCAAAAAGAAGGCTGATAACCTTATCATCCTAGCCAAACCACTCAACGTTTTGCATATAAGTATTTGATAAATCAGTTTTTAGTTTATGCTACGAAATATGAATTTGGCAACCTGATAACCTGCTATACAGAATTGCATCGCAGATAAATGCAAGCATGCCTTTTGGCTTGCCTCAACAATAAATTAGATCAAAGAATTAATACGTGAAGTTCGAGGTGCATCATGAATGAGTGTTATTACATTTAAGAAGTGAATTAATTGGAAAGTTTAACACATTCCATTCATCTTGGATCTGGTTTGCCTTCTAAATTACCTTTTTCTTCGTACCATTTTCTGCATGCATCCCCATGGTGAATAGCCCTTTCCATAAGATGTAGTTTCACTTTCTTATACTAATTAGTAATATCTCTTTTCACTGTTCAGGTACTGTGTTGCTGGAACCATAGGGCATAAGTTGATGTCAGGTAAACCCACGAGAATTGATCTGGACAAAGACACCCACATCAACGTTCGATGCCAGGTTTTATTTAAACCCTAATTTCTATCCTTTCACTTGAGACATATCCATTTATTAGAGACAATTTTATACATAAAGTGGCCACCATCTAGTGTGCAGTGGAATGATATATAGTTATTATCAGAAAGGGTATCAGCAAGATTTGCCATACTGAGAATCAGTACCATTTCATTATCAGACTAGTACGGTGCGTACCATACTAAATCGATGGCATACAGTCATTCCGTACCGAACCAATAACATACCAGTTAATGAATTGGAAGGTTTCAACTCATAAAGTATCCCATACTAAGCCGAACCAGATGGTTTGATATGGTATGGGGTAGCTCGGTATGATACAAGGTTAGTATGAGGTTGGTACAGGGTGATTCAAAATAGTACTGGCCCTATACCATTTTAAAATAGTGAACCATACAGTTCTGCATTAGTATGGTTCGGTACACTTGTATTGGATGGTTCAATGTGTCCACGCTAGATGGTTCAGTACAGTTTGGCATACCTTGGGTATTAGTTATGGGATAACTTCTACGTAAGGCTTACCTACTTAGTATATTAATTGGGTTTTGTGCTCTAACTAAGATTTTATACAAATAAGATATGGATGAGCTCATGGTTGATCCAAACCTAAGTAAAAAGGCTCACCCAATCCAATCTAGGAACTTGGGGTGGGGAGAGAAAAATCAATTCAACCCAATTAAAGATCAAATATGTGATCTAAATAACTGATCTGATCTAAATCTGTGACCAAATATGTGCTAAGGTTCCATATTTCAGACTGTCGATTTCACAATCTGAAGGCACTGAGCTTGGAGGTTGGGTGGGACAGAATTATTAAAAAACTAAGCTGATATCTGATGACACTTGGAAACTATGCAAATAGTTTAAAGTCCCTTAATATGTGTGTAACAAGAAGCAGCTAACCATCAAGATGACAATGTTCCTTTTATATAGTTCTCTCCCTCACTGCCCCACCATCCCTTCTACTGGTAATAATAACTGCATGAAGAAGAAGATGCATCTTTTCCTCTCTTAAATATTTATAGTTTCCAGACGTCAAGTCTCTTTTCATTTATTTTTTTCTCCTTTTGTGATCCATCTCTGTTGAGCTCATCTCCTACTTAAAGCTTTATTAAGATAAACAAAGTATTTTTTTTAATGGTTTGGAGGAACTGTTTTGATTTTTCTTTTTTTATTTCCTGGGCGGTTGTTGTGAAGGACAATTTGGTTCAACTTAGAACACTTTTAGCATGCATTAAGCATTTCTATGAAAGGACCTATTCTTAATTATTTGGTTTCCTTATAAAATTCCAGTTACTTAACCTTTTGCTTTTTTTCTTAATATTCTGTTCAATGCACTCATTAATTTTTTTGTACACCAGATCCATCAGCTGTCTTTTAGTCCCCACAGATGCCAAAGGGATAATGGATCTTGTAGAATTTCTTTCCCCAAAACATGTTATACTAGTGCATGGAGAGAAGCCTAAAATGGCCACGCTAAAGGGAAGAATTCAATCTGAATTGGGTATTCAGTGTTATGATCCAGCAAACAACGAGACAGTGCTCATCCCTACAACCCAGAATGTGAAAATAAGTGCCACTAAAATGTTTATCAGAAGCTGTTCTAGTGACGACTTCCACAATGCAAAGAACAGTATACCTTGCCTTTCAGATTCTAGTTCCAGAGACGTTGAAGCCTCCAATTTGGTAAGAAATGAAAAGGCTGCTGAAGGCATCCTAATAATGGAGAAAAACAAAACTGCAAAGATTGTCTATGAAAATGAGTTTCCACAGATATTGCATGTGGAGGAGCATAAGATTCAGTTTCAATACTCTTACCCTGCAGAAGTGTGCAGGGAACAAGTATTCTGCCAGTCAAGCAGCGGAGCACCGCCGTCTAATGGGAGCTTTCCAGAGACAGGTTAGGCTACAGTGTTCAATAGCAAACGATACATTTCAGTCAGCCACACTCTGCTTCACTTATTGCTGGCTAAAAGGAGAAACCTTGTCAACTACAAACATATCAGATATGCTTCTGATTGTCTCCAGCTAAATTACATGTTTGTTCCGACTACTTTCATACAAGACAAGGAAAGGAAAAAAAAAAAATGAAGTGCAGGTAGCTTTCCAGTATATGTCTGCTGTTTTTGACAACCAGTCACCAGTTGATGAAAAGCTGGACAGATATCTCTGGTCATGAGATATGGATTTAAGCACCTGAGTGGACTGACTTGGCTCATAAGCCAAATAGAAATGACTAGTCTCTGCAGTGAATTATTTATAACTGTAAGCCATGTTACACATACACTGAATGTTACCATAAGGTGTAATAATGATCCATGACAGGAGATTTTACTAAGTTGAGGAAGCCAGTTGAGGTACGGTCTTGTTTCACTCAATGCCTCGAATAAGTTTAAGATGACTCGAGTTCCCAAATTTTGTTCACTTTGTGAAATGGCGAATTCCGTGGATGAAGTGTGACACCCCTTTTGGTGTTATTGGTTTTGTACAGTGGCAAGTGCAAACGAATTATATAAAGAGGGGACACATCTACTCCGACAATATATGTATACGTTTGATCATGCTTAGCTCTCGTTTCTAGAGGTGCATCTTAGGCTCATGAAACTTGGTTTTTCTTAACTAATCTAACCCTATTTATAAATGTCAATCCCAACCTAAAATCCTAACCCTATTTTTAAAAATAAGGTTCGGATTGAGTTTCGGATTGAAATTTAGGTTGATGAAAAAAAAAAATAGAATGCTTTTTTAAAAGTAAATAAACATCGAATTATGGATAATCCTTGTCGAACGCAAAAGAAGAGAAGAGGTGTCGTAAACAAAGAGGGGACGAGGCGGGAAGTGAAACCAAATGTGCGGATGATTCGCCTTTATGTTTGTTCTTTTTTGTCTGTGACCGACGGCTTGTCCTTCTTGCTCTCAAGTTGGCCATCTCATTCGATTTGATTGGTGCCTTCAACGCCCCCAAAAATTTGATACCAATAAGCTATTTCCGTTCGAATTATCTCGATTCGGATTGCGGTCAATCCTAACTGGATCAATTGCAAATCGAGTAGATTAAACCTGAGTCTTTTGGGTTCGGGTTAGGCAAACATGAGTTTAAACACTACTGTAAATTGGGTTCGACGGGCTGGATTCAATGGTTAGCCAAATGATTCGCTTACGGAACTCTGAACCTAGGGGTTATGATTTATGGCTCCAGATAAGTGGATTTGGGCTTGGTGTAAATGAGCTCGGGGTGCAAGAAGGTGCTTATTTATTAAATGTATCAGGTTAAGGTTAAGAATCCTGACCTAACTGACCTATTTCAACTTGTTTAACAATTGGGTAAAGTCAACACAGTTACAGCCCGACCCGTTTAGAATATATTTAATATGTTTAAAACATGCAAGACTTTCACCCTCTAATCACATACCTCGCCCAATTTTAGTTGTTTATTAATTGGTTTGCTCATGTCACGCCAGATTTCATGCTTAATAAACAAGTTATGGTAGAGTGTAGGTTTCAGACTGTCTTATCTGGTCGGATGCTTATACCTCAATCAAACAAAGACCCAATGCTTCTACCACCTTTACCTGAGCCTAGGACGCTAGCAACTTGTACATTTTTTTTGGAGATTTTAACTTGCACATTAAATATGTGCAAAAGAAAACAACGGTATTAACCCTAGCATACCAAAATGCATGATATATATATATATATACTCCGTCAAGATCGATCACAAGTCCAGGTAAAGAGGGTTGCATTAGGTAGTTGATAGCCAACGTAAAATTTCATCGATCCCTTAAAACATGAATATACTAAATCAAACTATATGAAGGACTAAACGTCCCCGTTAAGTAGAAGTGTTGCATCTATCTTCGGATGTTTTAAAAAATGGGTAAGGGTGCCGCAACAGCGTCTGAATGCGGTGATAAGTAAGCAAGGGTTTTGCACTACAAACGAGTGAGGGTAAAGAAATTAGTCCATGATAATCAGCTCAGAGTAACAACTTGAAATATAAAAACATTAACAAGGTAAAGCAATGAGATGGTTGACACTTTGATTAGAAAAAAGTAAATATAATATTCTTACAAGACACTCAATGAGTAGATGAAAGATCTAGAGAAATAGAGAATACAAAATATAAATTACATTATACTTAAAAACATAAAAATAGAAATAGAGTAAGAATAATTATAGAAAAGAATTTTAAGAATATATTGTTGAGGTGACTAGAAAAGGAGATTGGATTATATCACTAAAACTTATAATTAAAAATATATAATTAACATAATTAGTGCAAATGCACCACAAGTAGGATTAGACTAATAAACAAAATAATTTTGAAAAGACATAAATGAAGTAATGCAAGAAATACCATAAGGAGAAAATGTATATATGGGAGAAGATTTTAATGGATATACAGGTAAACAAGGATAGATATGAAATGGTATATGAAGATATGAATTTGAAGATATGAATAAAGCTAGCGTGAGCATATTAGATTTTGCAGTGGCGTATGATCTCATAATAGCAAACACTTGTTAAAAAAAAGAAATGAATATTTAATAATATTTAAAAATAAATCTAATAAAAGTTAAATAAGAAAGTGGATAAAATAACGTGCAAAAATTATAAATTTCTTTTAGAAGAAAGTTTAACTTCACAACATAGGATAATGGTAGAAGATATATGGATAAAAATAAAATCTAAAGTAAAACATAAAACTACTAATTCAAAAATTAAATAATAAATTTGAAAGAAAAAAATTAACATTATTTAAAGAAAAATTAGTAAGAAAAATGACTCAACTTAATATAAAAAAGTAACTAAATATATAAAAAATGTAGCAAAAGAAGTTTTAGGAAAGAAAACATGGTGATGGAACGAGAAAGTTCAAGCTGTCATCAAGCTTAAAAGGATAAATTACAAAATTTGGCAAAAGACTAAAAATAAAAAAGTCTTAAAAAATATAAGGATGCAAAGAAAGAAAAAAAAATGGTAAGTAATGCCAAACTTAAAGCTTATGATGATTTATATAACAAACAGAAACGAAAGAAGGTGAAAATATTTATATAAATTAGTAAAATTAAGATAAAAAAGAATCTTGACCATATTAAATGTATTAAGAATGAAGATGAAAAAGTTTTAATAAAAGAAAAAGAGATAATAAAATGATAAAAAATTATTTTAAAAAAATTATTAAATAAAAATAATTTAATAAATTTAAGGTTAGAAGAATATGATAACCTAGAAGAAACAAATGAAAATAATTTTTTTATACATTTAGCATGCTTGAGGTTAAAAAGGCTTTAAGTAAAATAAAAATACAAAAGCATTATGGCCAAATACGATCCCTATTGAGGTTTGAAAAGGCTTAGAAAAAATTGAAGTCATGTTGTTAACCAATTTATTTAACAGGATTGTAGTAATTAAAAGAATGACGAATAATTAAAGAAAAAATATATTAATACCATTTACAAAATAAAGAAATATTCAAAACAGTGCAAATTATGAGGAGATTAAGTTGATGAGTCATATAATAAAATTATAAAAAAAAGAAAAAAAAATAGAAGCTAAAACTTTAGTGTCAAATAATCAATTTAGATTTATGCTGAAGGATCGACCATAAAAGCTATTTATTTATTAAGAAGTTGATGAAAAGGTATAGAGAAAAAAAGATCTTTATATAATCTTTATTGATTTAGAGAAAGCATATGATAGAGTATCTAAAAAATAATATGGTAAATTTTAGAGAAAAAAAGAAATTACCAAAGGGTACATAGAATTGATAAAAGATATTATGATAGAGCAATAATTATTATCAAATAATAATAGAAAAAACTAGTGAGTTTCAAATTACTGTAGGTTTACATCAAGGATCTACCTTAAATTCATATTTTTTGTATTAGTTATAGATAAATTAACCAAACATATTCAATATGATATCTCATGGTGTATGTTATTTGCAAATGATATAGTGTTGATTGATGAAATTAAATCTGAATTAAATGCTGAGTTAAAGACATGGAGAGAGGCTTTAGAATTTCAAGATTAGTAGAACTAAGACTAAATGCATCAAATGTAATTTTAATGGAAGTAGAAATATAAATGAAAAGACAATGAAGATTGTAAGCCAAGAGATATCAAGGAGTAAAAAATTTAGGTATTTGAGATTAATTATCCAGCAAGAAGATAAAGTGAAGATGTAAATCATAGAGTTAAAGCAGGATGGGTTAAGTGGATGAATACTTTGAGAGTATTATATAATCGATGCGTCCCATTAAAATTAAAAGAAAAAGACTATAAAATCGCTATTAGGCCAGTTATGCTATATGGAACAGAGTGTTGGGTAATACTGAAACATGTAAATATATTAAGTGTAATAGAATGCACATATTAAGATGGATATACGGTAAAACTTTAAAATATATAATTAAAAATAAACATATACAAAAAATGATAAGAGTAGCTTTAATTGAAGATAAAATGAGAGAAAATCGATTAAGGTGGTTTGAACATATACAACAAAGATCTTTAAATGCTTCAGTTAGAAAGAATGATCTTTTAACAATTCATGATAATGATAGAGGTATGCCTAAACTGATATGAACAAAAATAATTAGAAAAGATATAACTATGCATAATTTGAGTGTCGACTTAATCCTGAATAGAGCAGAGTGGAGATAGCAGATTCATATAGTCGACCCCATATAGTTGAAAAAAAGCTTAGTTAAGTTGAGTGTATATATATATATATATATATATATAGTTCACTAAACTAATTTGTGGTCCGTGTGATTCATGTGGGTTTAAAAAAAAAGAGCGCTAATACTTAGATCTAAGCTTGACTACACATGAACGCAACTAAATTCATCTCTCTCTCTCTCTCTATATATATATATATATATATATATATATATATATATATATTCATTAAAAAACTAAGAATGGCAGAAATATGTAGGCAAGGAAAGAACCAAACCAAGGTCTTTTGGATGGATGGAACTTAGGTTGCGTTTGGTAGCTGATAATCTATCCAGATTACCGATAATTTAAACTGGGCCCACCGGATAGCTGTGTTTGGTATACATTTTTTTTGGGTAATCTATCTTGCAACGGTAATCTGGATTACCTCATGAGAGGTAATCCAGATTACCTCAGGGGAAGGTGGCTATCCAGATTACCAGACTGATAAATTTTTTTTGACAAAATTATCCCTGTCCCCTCATCTTCCTTTTAAATGAGATAAAATAAGGAAAGAGAATAAAAAGAGAGGCCGTGAGCAAAAGGAAAGAGGAAAGGTGGAGACGCCATCAAATCCGATCGATTTCAAAGGTAAATTATCATCCTTTTATTCAAACTTTGTAGGCATGGAACGATTGTTTGTATGTAACAATATTTCAAAATTATCCTTTCCCAAAAAGCCAAGAAAAGGCTTATGTTTATCTTATTTTAAAAGGATAAATAACAGATAATGCTCATATTTATATGATAAATAAACTTTTATATTAATTGTTCTTTTTCTTTCTCTATCCGTTTCTTTTTTTAAGTAGCTGTTATCAGTTTCTTTTGTTTTGCTACTAACGAAGAGGCTTTTTTTTTTTCTTATCAGTTTTTTGTTACGGCCGTTCTTTTTCTTTTTTTTTCAGTTTCTTTTTTTATAAACGGAAGAGGCTGGTGCATTGTAGATAATATTTAGATATTTAAGTATCAATGTTTCAAACAGAGTATGGGTGATTTTCCAAAAGATTACTCATTCATCATCGTACATCAGTTACCATTTGCGACAGAAACGTATGGCCGGCAACCTAAAAAGTTCTTAATAAGATACATTTGATTTAAATTCAAAGATTCAGTTATGCTTTTTTATAAAAAAAATCAAGAAAATTGATCAGATTTTTTAGGCCAATTGACCTCTGTTCAGAATGGATCAGTGCCAGTTTTTAACTTCACAAATCAATAGTTAAGCAAGTAGCTCTAGACTTCCTGACATGAGCTTTCACTTCACTAATTATGAATGGCTTTATCATGTTAAACGAGTAGAAGATCTATGGTTCCCAATCTACCAAACTTATCAACATTACCTTTTAGCATCTTGCTTCGATGAATTCTTGAGAACAAAATTCCTTCCATCTTTCAGCAACAGAAAAAAAAATAATTAATTCTTCGTAGCACAGAATTATCTCTACATCTTTAAAAAGATTCTTCTGTAAGATATCTATACCTAATGACCAAGTTTCTTTAAAATACAGAGATTCATAGAAAAGTAAAATTCATAGGTGAATGCTGGGAAGGCATAATTGGCTGAGTTTTTCATCCAGTACAGAGCAGAGGGTTCTACACCTTCAAAGCTAACTGGTCTTGCCATGTAATTTTCCTCTTTCCAGCACGGTTTGCTCCATTCCCAACATCTCGACATACCAATAGCTTCAGATCATTTGCCACAGGGTCACCCTCTGTTGGATGAATGGCTCTAAGTTTGATTTAATAAGGTGCAAAACTTATATAAAATATACGTGCAATTAAGTACTTAAATTCTAATGAATAAGCTCAGCAGAATTCATATTATATGTAAAATAAATTTAATACTAACAAAGATGATCTCTGCTCTATATCAAATGGTTTGCTTAGGCAATAGATTGAGCAACTATTTTATAAACTATTATAGTATAGGACATGTTGTGGCATTTTGGGAGATTTGGGGGTATTCTCTCCTTATGTTTTGTAGATGATACCAATTTATTTCATGAGCTGATGATATCACATTTGCATGCCTTGCATTCATTATTTACCATTATGAAAATAACATGCATCATTGCATTCAATGTTGAATAATCAATTATCTTGTGATGATATTGTCATTTAGATGGATCGGCTGCCAGAAGAGTTGCTTCCAAAATTAGCATCTATCATTACAATGTACATCAATCTTCATAGGGCCATTATTGCGTTAACTGGAATATTGCATACATACTGTGTCACTTTATTGATTAGGAGAAGTAACAAGAGAAAAAGGATTGATCTTGGTGAGTATGATAGACACAAGATTAGAGAAATTAGTTTACATAGGATTGTATTTGATTCGGAGCTAGCATGTATAGAAAATACGCGCATGGATAGAAGAAGTTTTCATGCATTATGTGATATGATTATCGAGTACCAAAAATATGTGTTGAAGAGATGGTTGCTATATTTTTACATATATGTGCTCACCATGCTAAAAATAGAGTCATTAAAAGATAATTTGCAAGGAGTGGAGAGACAATTAGTAGGCAGTTTACAACTGTGTTGAAGTCCATTCTTCTTTGTCATGAAATATTGTTCAAGAAATCAGAGCCTGTTCCTGATAACTCAACTGACTACAGATGGAAATGGTTCAAGGTATGTTTTCTAATCAGATGGATAAATATTATGTTAATTTAAATTATTTAAGAAGCACTTTATATTAACATAATAATAATATTTTTTTATTATAGAATTGTCTAGGTGCGTTAGATGGAACATACATTAGATGCACAGTCATTGACATTGACAACCCTAAGTACAGAACAAGGAAAGGTGAAATAGCTATGAATGTTCTAGGAGTTTGTAGTCAAGATATGCAATTTATCTATATTTTACCTGGATGGGAGGGATCAGCTGCAATGGTAGAGTACTAAGAGATGCATTATCAAGACCAAGAGGTTTGAAAGTAACCCAAGGTAATAGTTCTAGTTATTTAAAACTTGTTTTTATTTATATATTAAACTTATTTTCTAACAAGATTTTTACTTGTGTTAGGTTTTATTACTTATGTGATGCTGGATATACAAATGGAGAAGGGTTTTTAACTCCATATAGGGGTCAACGATATCATTTGAATGATTGGAGACAAAATCTTCAACCGACAACACCACAAGAATACTTTAACTATAGGCACTCATCTGCTAGAAATGTCATCGAGAGATGCTTTGGTTTTCTTAAAATGAGATGGGCGATTCTTAGAGAGAAGTCATTTTATCCAGTAAAAACACAAGCAAGAATCATTAATGCTTGTGCTCTTCTTCATAATCATATTAGAAGAGAGATGTCAATTGACCCAATTGAAGATGAGATACATGTTGTCCTCCCGACAGAAGAAAATAGCAATGAAGGAGAAATGATTAATCATGTTATGAGTACAAATGCTTGGACTCAATTTAGGGATGACTTGGCACAAGAAATGTGGGACCAATCCAGAGATTGAAGAAATTCTCAATGCTATTGCAAATTTTGCTATGTATTATTATTTTGTGTATTTGAGTCTTTATTCGTTATGAACCTTGTTGCAAATTTAATATGAACCTTGTCACCATTGTTTGAAATATGGATGCTTATTACTATTATTTTTGGATTGTTTGTTTTTATTCAACTTATTATTGTTGTTATTTAAATTTTCAATATAAACATCTATTATCTTTTGAATTAAATAATTATCTTTTAGATATGGATGCTTCTTTAAGTCAAAGGAGGAACCAGGGAAGAAGCATCAATGGAATGCAGAGGAAGATGCTATATTAATTGGATGTCTACTTGATTTGAAGAATGATCCTATTTGGAGGGGAGAAGGTGGCAATTTCAAGGTTGGGTTCTTACCTCAATTGAGAAGATGATGGCAAACAAGATATCTAATTGCAGCATCAAGGCTCATCCACATATTCAATCAAGGTTTAAGTTATTGAAACAACAATATGGTGCTATTTATGATATGTTGAATACATCAGGATTTGGATGGGATGATACAAGAAAATGTATTACTTGTGATCAAGATGTATGGGACAACTGGATCAAGGTAAATGCACAACATATTAATTAATTCTTCATTCTTATTTACTTTTTGATGCTTTAGGTATAATTTTTTTAATTTATATTGGTTCATTATGATAGAGTCATCCTCAAGCATCTGGTCTTCGGAACAAGCCATTCTTATATTTAGAAGAACTCTCTATCATATTTGGAAAAGATCGTGCAACAGGTCAGAGGGCTGAGGATCCTGCAGATGCCAATGAAATCCTTACAGAAGCAATGAATAGTGAAGAGGAGGTACAGTTTGTAGATCCTACCGAATTTGAGAGTAACAACTCCATTCCCCAAACTCCTATCGGTCATGTTCAACAAAGTGCTTCTTCGTCAAGATCAAAAAAAAGGAAGGCTTCTGATGAGGAAGAAGTTGCTTTTATAAGCACTTTGATTAAAACTATAAAAAATCTTGAAGTAATGTGTCAAAGTTCAAGTAAATATTGATAAGTTGGCAGATTGTTTTCAGTTTCTTGCAAATGATCAAGAGATGAAGAAAAAGTTTATGAGGCAATAGCGGAGATCGAAGATTTGGGGTTACATGAGTCATTGATGGTTAAAGCTGGATTGATAATTGCTCGTGATAGTGCAAGTTTGACTTACTTCTTTTCACTACCTCAGAGGTTAAGAAAATATCATGTATTGGATGTCCTTGGTTTGAGTCCTGTTAGGACATCTATGTTGCTAGTTGTGGTTGTTTTGGATGTTGTGGTTGTTTGGTTATTTATCTATAATATTTTTTCCAGTAAACGTTTGGTTAGCTAGTAGATACTTTTATTAGTAGTTTTGAATTTGAACATTGTATCGTGTTGTTGTTTTAACAAACTACAAATGCTTTTTGTTGAGATAGTTGGAAGTATTTTGAAATTTTGAAAAAGATACCTATATTATATTACTGTTCAGATTATTGTTGAATTGTTCATATTGCTTATTAATGTTCAATTTATTATTAGATTATATGTTACTAATTTATTATATATGCTGCATATTTAGATCTTGTCATTCCATTTTGGGCTGCTGGTAGAATGTCTTTTTCTTCATGTCTTGCTTCCATATAACAGATGTTCAAAAGAGTCCACCTTCTTATATTATATATATATATATATATATATATATATATATATATAGTATATGTTTTAATACCATGCGTTAACTGATGCTGATTAAATAAATCTCATTAATGGCTTACTGTAACTTCTTCCAAAAAAAAAGCTCAGATAAGCTAACAGCCAGGCCCTTAACGGCTTTTTTTTTTCTTTTTTACCAAATCCGGCGCATGCATCGAGGGATCTTCGACCCTCGCCTTTAAACGAACCCCATGTAAACCAGGTTGAACGCTGATCTTATCAGCATATAAAATCGATGCATAGTTCCTAAATTTCTTATATTCTCTTCTTATATATATATATATATATATGAATTTTATACTATTAATAGTATATGTTTAAATAAAAAATATGATTGTAACTAATATCCAACTTTTATACCTAAACTTAATAGTATATATAAATTTTTAATAGATTTGATTTAGGGATATTTTGGGATTTGATGCTATATGACTGATAATCTGTTTGTCATACCAAACACAGTAATCAATATTACTGTAAGATTACCTGTGCATACCAAACACAGTAATCAGCATTACTGGCAATCTATCCAGTGTAATCTATCTTATAGGTAATCCACATTACCATTCAGGATTACCTGGCGATGCACCAAACGCCCCTTTACATATAGCTCTATACACGTGGGCTGTGCAATGAGAGTTTATCTCTCTTCTACTTTTAATTACATGGGGCTGAGGTGATGCTTTGTAAAAAGGTAGGGGAGGGAGAGATTTTCACCGCACACTCCACATGCATGGAATTGTATGCAAGCTCCATGCCTCTGATCTTACCCACTCTGCTAGTCCGGAAAAAGGAAAGAACTCGAGCAACGCCACGCTAGATTTGGGCCACAGTCTAAATCTCGTCAGACACCCTAATATGCATAGATTTGGACCCCAGTTAAGTTCAAGCTGCCCAGATAGATCCTTGGGTAAGCTTTTCAAAAGGCCAGATTGGAATTGGGTGTACTTGATCTAACCAATTTACAACCCTGGTCAAGTTCTACCTTAAGTTTCATGACTGTTCACTGATCTATTATTGCCAATGATAGACAAGCAATATACAAGACTAGAAAAAGGGTTAATAAGTTCCCTTGTGCACACCTTATATTATTTTTGCAAAATGTCTGCTGGTAGCGGGCAAAGACTTTGCATGTGAGAGGAGAGAAAGGAGATGCAATGGGAAATAAATGTTGGAAGAGAGCATAAATTGTTGTTTGAAAATTGCTACAAGAAAATACAGCCAGGAATTGATTATAAACAAGTATCTGGTATGTAGATATAGCCTGTAAATTTCTCAATTCATCAACAGAAACAGATTAAAACAAAATCCTGAATTCTTGTATTTTATGTGACTATGGTTGTGTACAAGCATAAAGCATAATAAGTGATCTAGTTTGTTCTCTCTAAAATGGCATGTGAATTAATATATCTATTGCAGTGAATTTAGAGGAAAGACAAGAAGCAAATCAAGTAGTTCATACAGAAATAACCTAGATGTTCTGCATGACTATAACAAACGACCAACATTGGATCAATTACGGTTGATACTTAAACATTTTTAATATTTGAGGAAGACGTGTGATTTGCTTCATTTCCAATCATTTATAACATATCACTGGAAATACCAAAGCAGTAAAACCAAGCTAGTCATGGATTTTAGTGAAATACAAAAAAAATACAATGGCTACATATGATACCAAAATGCTTGGTAATAACTATTCTTGTAATAACCACTTCAAAATGGCCAATAGAAACAATCAGATTTTAATCAATAAGGATACCAATATTCTTTTGGTAAAAATATCTGGTTTCGACAGCGAAAGTACCTACGGTTGTGTATAACAAGGCCAGATAATTTCAATCTAGAAAAGTTCACACTAAAACATCAAAATGCACTTTTATTTTCTAACACTAATAAAGTGCAAAATATTTTAACACAATTTTCTATGGAATTAAAATTTTCATAAAGAGTGATGATCAATCTTAGTCTCAACAAACATGTTCTTTTGAAATGAGGTAGGTTTCTTGCTGATATCATATAGACCTCAGGGCAACCTATGCTTCACACAAAAGTCAAATACCACCTAAAATGTTGCGCATATTAAATTTTCAAAATCAAGTGACATAAACTTTGATTTTAGTTGGTCAAACACTTTGCTCATCAATTGATCATCTAAATTGAGTGGATATTACCATCATCTCTAACTTTGATCTCTAAAACAGTGCACTTCATCAATACCTAGTTTGTTTTCACTGTATATTACATTTCAATGACCGCCATTTTTTTTCTAATACTAGACCATGCCCGACATCCCAAAGGTGTAGATGATAATTTGCTGACTCATTCTTTCCTTTAAAAAGAAAAGCTTCCTGGCACTGGATCAAAACAAGGATTTTACATAAAAGAAAATATTTTTTCACGTACCAGTAAATGCTATCCTCCACTTATTTTTGTGTCAAAACCAAGCAGTATACCCAAAAGTTATTTCAAAGAAAAATGAGATACATAAATGATGCTTACAATTCAATGTTCCACCTATTTCATGACAATTTTGATCCCTTAGAAATTAGAAAATTCTTCTCTCATAAAATGATTCCCTGCTCTGTATACATCATATAGTGGTAGTGAAAAAGCCATAAGTTAAGAGAGCACAATCAAATTCATCAATGGAAAAGATTTCAAAATATGCAGGGCCAATCCATTGCCTTAGCCTAGTTGCGAAATGTATCCCACCTATTAGGTGTTGGCTTTATGGGAAGAAGTATGATCCACAGCCAAGGATGTTTTCTGATTAGCATCAACCCTTTCTATATTGCTTATAAGTTTCAAGACAAGGAATTAGTAAAAGAGGTGGTCTGCGAGGAAAAGACCAGTTGACAAGTAGGAAAAACCTATGTACAGGTACAGACACTAAGCTCGAGTGTTCTGATTACATGTACTATAAAAAGGCAATATATGGATCAAAGATGTCAATCAACTAATAATGATGAGAACCAAATGCATTCCATCAACACCTTGATTGAATCGTTCATTAGGCAAATAAAAAATAAGAGAACTTACATAGAATCATGGACATAGCACTGGGAACCAAATGAACCGAATGGTGAGTGGAGATCACATGACAATGTGCTGGATGGAAGTCTATACTGTCCAGTCTCTTATATATGGACACAGCATAAATGATAAATTGATGTCCAGAAGTAATAAAGAGACTCCGATTCATATGCGATTTCAAAGGCTTCACATAGGTGGAATATGAAAATTAGTATGCCCTAATATACCATCATGTCTCTATCTACTTTGGTGGCTCCTAGGTTTTCTAACTAGTTCATTGATCAATGATGTATAAACTGCAAAATCTGAAACCATTCCCTTTTCACCCCTTAACTCCTCATGGTTCTCAACTTCTCCATGCTTGCAATGCCCCTCTAAAAGAATATTGTAAGTGACATCATCCGGGACAACTCCTACATTAAGCATAGCATTCAAGAGCATGTTAGCATTCTTCATCTGGCCAAGCTTACAAAGCCCATTCATGATCACATTATATGTGACAACCCCTGGCTTATGACCCTTACTTTGCATCTCCTTTAACAATTTAAAACCTGTCTTAACTTCCCCCTTCTTACAAAATGCGTCAATTACCATAGTATATGTCACCTCATCGGGGACCATACCAGCCCTCACCATCTCACGTAGAGACCCCTCGGCGTCAACCACCCATCCTTCTCTACTCAGCCCTGAAATAAGTGCTGTGTAGGTCACATCATCTAACTTGACCCCTTCAGCCACCATTCTCCTTTTAACCTCAATTGCCATCTCCAATTGTCCCTCCTTGCAACACCCATCAATGAGAGTAGTGTAAGTCACCTTGTCAGGCTTCAGACCTCTTCCCCTCATTTCCTCCACAACCCGCTTCGCCTCCCTCAAATCCCCGGTCTTGCAGAGGCCATTCACAATAGCATTGAAAGTAACCAAATCTGGTTTGATGCCTTTCCTACACATCTCTCTATAAATCTCCATTCCAGCCACAACCTTCCCATCTTTACAGTGCCCATCAATCAACGTGGTGAATGTAACGGCATTGGGAACCAATCCTCTAGAGCACATTTCATCGAACAAATGGTTGGCATCGTCCAATCTGCTAGCTTTACACAATCCCCTGATCAGAACACTGTAGGTAAAAACATCAGGATCGAGCCCAGCTTCCACCATCCGTCTCTTCAAATCAAATCCGGCGTCCAAGTCGCCAACTTTACAATACCCATTGACTAGAGTGTTGAAGCTGACGGCAGTGGGCTCGGTTTTAAACCTCCGAATCTTATCGAAAATCGAATGGGCCTCCGTGACCTTACCCTCCTTGCAGAGAGCGTGCATCAGCACGTTGAAAGTCTGCACCTTGGGGGGGAATCCGGCGTGGAGGATCTCGGAGTAGAAGGCCCAGGCGGCGGTGGGGGAGCCGGAACCGATAAGTTGGTGGAGGAGGTGGGCGGAGGAGCGGAAGGGGAGGGGGAGGCGGTGCCGGAGGGCGAGGCGGAGGCAGTGGATGGCGTCGGAGACGAGGCCGGCGTCGGCGTACTCGAGGGCGAGGGCGTCGAGGAGGGAAGGGTGAGGGGGTCGGGGAGCAGCGGCCTGGACGGCGGCGGAGAAAAGGGCAGGGGCGGAGTGGCAGCCGCGGCGGGCGACGAGGAGGCGGAGGAGGGGCTGGGCGAGGGATGGGAGGCGGCGGCGGTGGAGGTGGTGGGCCATGGCGAGGTAGGAGAGGGGGGTGTGGCGGAAGGGGGGGCGGGAGGAGAGCCAGTGGAAGAAGGAGAGGAGGAGGAGGGGGGGAGGGAAAGGGGGTTGAGGGAGAGGAGGGAGACGAAGAGCGCGGGGGTGAGGGAGGGAAGGAGGGATTTGAGGGAGGAGTCGAGGGGGGTTTTTGGGGAGTCGACGATGGCGCGGGAGATGGTGAGGAGGAGGGGGTCGACGGGCTGGGGAGGGGGAGGAGAGAACCATGGGGAAGGCTTGGAGGAGGAGGAGGAGGAGGAGGTGGAGGTGGAGGTGGAGAGGGGCTTCGACTGGAAGTGGGGAGGAGAGAGGAAGGAAGGCGAGAGCTGGGGGGGGAGGCTTCATTGAGAGCGCGTGCATGGCTTTGCGGGGGAAAGCGTTGATTCAGTTGCTCCCATTTGATCAACAACATGGACAAGTGAAAAATAATTTAAAATAATTTAAAGGCTAAACTATACTTTTTGATCCCCAAACTTTAATTTAAAATTTATTATGGTCCTCAAATTTTATTGTTATTACTTTTTAGTCTCTTTAAGTTTTAAAATATTTGCATTTCTAATGTTCAATGGCCGGCTAAAATTGATAAAATAATTAACATGTTACCTTAACAATGATATATAAAAACTTTTTTCTATCGTCACATCAGTTATTATATTAATTTTAATAAATTTTATGTAACAAAAAGTTAAAAATGCAATATTTTTAAAGCATGAAAAATTAACCGTAATACTTAAAGTTTAAGAATTAAAATAAAATTTGAATAAAAATTTGAAGGCTAAATGTATATTTATATCTTGTTTAAATAAATAAATAAATAATATAAACATTTTAAATTGATGAGTATTTTATATTCTTAAAAAAAGTTTATAATTTTATAACCCCTTTTATTGGTTCTATATATATCTATTAAAGCTATTGGTTCTTTATCTCTATACTTTATCTGATGTGATGATAAAACTAGAAATTAAATAAAGCAAACCCTCGCATATTATGCAAAGATGAAATTAAAAATTATATATATTCTACGTATTATTGATTTTGCCGCAAGAAATTCATACTTCAAGACATATGATGATATTTTACCTATGATCAAAAAAAAAATGGATGATACTCATTTGATGAATATCCATTGAATAATTGATTTTACTCTTTGATTTATGAAAGATAATGCATCAAAATACATAGCTCCAGGGAATATGATAGCCGGAAACTATGCACGCATTTTCAAAATCCATCAAAGCGAAAGTATTTAATGTTTTGGAAGATTATTAATGATAGATGGTTTATTTTTAAATTGTTATGTCTATGTGGCTGTGGCAGTTACAGCTTATTTGAAAACATCATTTATTTCATGATATGTGAAAAGATAATTCAGCAATGATCACTGAAGGACTACGGTTAATAGAGCTAATAAGCACCATTCCTTGGATTCTAACATAAATAATTATATCTTACAAGTTTGTAAATAGTTATAATTATGCATATATGTTATTAATATTTTTGTATAATGTAATAGGACTCGTAAATGTTGGATAATGGGCCAAAATACGCCTAAATACCCTAATGGGCCTTGAAAGCCATCACCGCTCTTTAGTATGTAAATAAGAAATTGCGGGGACATTTAGTCCCATATCGGAAAGAACAAGAAAGGAATGTTCACTTTTATGGAAACCACTTCCTTGAAGCTTAAGTTCCTTAGGCTCACCATAAGTGGAGAGCTTACCCTTGCGCACGCGCGTGTGCGAAGGGCGCAATGGACACTTTGCACGTGCGCATCGTCGCGAGGAGCTTGGGGGGCTTTAATTTTTTTAGATCATGATGATCCGACGGTGGAGACTGATCAGATCAAGATAAGGGGATGAGATTAATTGATCGTTGATCGATCGGATGAAGGGTCGAGATGTGGTGATCAAATCATGATCACAATCGCGATCCAATGGCTGACACCCGTCGGTTGACCAGTCAACAGGACGATTGGTGATAAGGCATCCGTCCGATCGTCGGTTGGTGATAAGGCACCCGTTCAATCGTCGGTTAGAGATAAGTCAACAGTCCGATCATGAAAGACTATCAAAGACATGCAACCGCCTATCTGATAACATGATCATCATGATGAAAAGGCTTATTAGGATAAGGATAGGCTTATCTGATCGGCTGATCTTCAGATCACAGCCATGAAAGGCTTATCCGATCGCCTGATCTGAAGATCACAATGTCTAAAGGGCATATCAAGGGTGATAAGCCCTTAACCCTCACATCCTTTGATTTTAGAATTTAAATTAAATTAAATTCGTAGGGTTGCTTCCAAAGGGTACCTAAACCTATAAATAGGACCCTAAACCTAAGCATTTCATTCATCCCAAGCCATTCGAATTGAGTTCAATCTGAATCAATTCTAGTCTTCTCCTCTCTTAGGCATTTGCATACTTTCCTAAGGGTAGTATAGCAATAGTGCGTTGAAAAGAGAGTAGCATTCTTGGTTCGATATTTTTGATGAATTATAGTGCTGCTTTCATCAAAAGGAGACTGTTGTATCCTGGGAGACAATCGTCATACTGACTGTAAGCATCATTGTGGGACGAATTGTCTTAAGAACATAGAGTGAAACTCAAGCCTCAGTCTGATTCATTAGGTAGCCACCATCTGCCAACATACATCCACCAACAGTAAATAGTGGAGCATGTGGGGTGGTTTGGTTCATAATTTGCAAAGGTTTACTGTTAAGATTTTAAACTGACCTTGTAGTTCCCTGGCATGTGAGAGAATTAGGGTGCTTTTGAGGTTGCACACATAAAATAACACACACAAAAATAAATAAATAAATAAATTAAAATTTGAGAAGTTGCAAGATTTGATCCTCAATAGAATGAATAACCATCTATATAAAACCATGGCAAAGAAAGCGAAGGTTGATTCAAACCAACCGACATTGATAAAATTAGTGCTTGTGGAGATTATTTTTAAGGAGTTGATCTTGAAGAAGAGGGAGGGAGAGTGATGTAGGAGAAAGCGAGGACCTAAATACATTCAAGTTTACTGTTTAAGGACTCCTTTAATTTTAAAATTATCTGATGTGCTTTATTTTGGACAGTCACTGAGGCTTGACTTTGCAATAGATTTGGAGCTGTGGTATTTGAAACTTTTATGCTAAATCATGTTTGTGGCGATATGAATATCTATCATGCGTTTAAATATCCTGAGATGTGCCAGAAAATTTTTTCTCTGACTTATCTTATCCTAATTCTGGAAGACCTCAAATTTTTCATCCCAATAAAGGTGGAGTTTGTGGCGATGAATAATATCTATCATGCTTATAATATTTTATTATGGTTAAAAATATTTAATTTATAGTTGTTTAAATATCCTAAAGTTTCCAACACTTTTTTTTTCAGATGTGCCAGAAAATTTTTTTTCTCTGACTTACAAACTTCTTAGCCTTCCTAATTCTGGAAGACCTCAAATTTTTCATCCCAAATAAAGGTGGAGACCTCCACAATAACTTTCTAGTATTGCTTCATATTGCAGTCACTAAGCTGATGCACCCACTTAAAAAATAGATATGAAACTTGAGTGACAAAAGATCTGAGAATGCATCCATCTGGCAGTTCTCCAAAGAGCTGTACAAGTTTGACTTGTGAGGGATGTTCTTTCCTCTCCTATTACAATGGATCAATAGACTAATCAAGAAAATATTTTCCAAGTTCAGAAACAAAAAAAAAAAAAAAAATCGATCATCACATGGAAATCACAAAACCAATGTAATTCTCAGCCATGAACAAGCATCCATCAACTGTTTAAAGACAGCACTTTAACAGCAATATAGCTACAGCAGCTCAAGCATTTAAAGCAATCGCATCTCTTCAAGCATAACTTGATCAAGGGTGAAAATACTCGATGCTTTCCCAGAGATAATCGTAGACCTGAGTGAAATATGTGAGCAATAAAGGATCTTCAATAAATTAATTTGTTACATATAAAATAACATACTTATCTGATGCGGAATTCATCCTAATATTATTTACCTGATGCGGATGCGAAGTTCATCATGATAATATGTAGACTTGAGACTTAGAATGCCTTCAGATAGCCTCTTCTGAAGAATAATTAGTTTCTCTCCCTTAGCCTCATTCCTTTCGTAGCAGAGAACGATGGATTCTTGCTTACTTTCATAGGCAGAGAGAGGACCAATTATTTATATATATAACGGTCAATTGGTATGTCCATCAAACACCAATTAATGTCTTTAATTTCTCTTAATACCTCAGCTTAATGCTAATGGCTTAATCTTTCGGACCATTAACCGGTAACCCTTATCTTCTGGACACGCAGAAAAGTGGTGGCCCTTCACCTTTCGAGGCACGAGAAAAGAGCGACTCTTCGCCTTTGTAACAATCTTGCATTAAAGAAAGGTTTTGCATTAAAGGGTTAATCTAACATTCTCCCATTTGGGCCAAAAGTTTATGACATTAATATTTAATAATGTAAACATTATGCGCGCAAAATTAAATTTCATAATGTCATTTTTTTTATCATGATTGACTTTAACAAAATAAATCACATAATAAGAGTTATGGCGGTCATACACATCGAATTTGCATACTCCCTTCCATATACTACTGTATTAGCAACTTATCATGTTAGGTCACATAATTTATATATAAATAACTTAATGCCCACTTAATTGTCTGAAAGACACAGTAAATTTCTGGTTCAAAACAGTAAGTGTATATAAGCATAAGGAACAAGAAATAAGAAATAAAACCAGAAACATTTCATATTAATGAGCTCAAGAGTGGCACAACATAATATCATAATCAATCTTCAATACAACCAAGACCCATTCTATGTACATGTTCTTTAAATGTTTTTGGTTGTAAACCTTTAGTTAAAGGATCTGCTATCATAAGATCCGTTCTAATATGTTCAATGCACACTCTTTTTCTGGACCTCCTCCTTGACAGTAAAGTACTTTAATTCCATATGTTTAGCATCTCTGGAATATTTGTCATTCTTGGAGAAGAAAACCGCTGCAGAATTATCACAATAAATTTGCAGCGGCTTGGTAATGGTGTCGACAACCCCAAGTCCTAAAATAAAGTTCCGTAGCCATAATGCTTGAATTGTAGCTTCATAACATGCTACAATTCTGCTTCCATAGTGGATGAGGCAATAATTGATTGTTTGACATTTTCCATGAAATTGCTCCTTCTCCCAATAGGAACACATAGCCAAAAGTTGACTTTCTACTGTCAACTAGAAATCTGAATCTGAATATCCAATCACTTCCAACTGATCAGATCTTCTAAATGTGAGCATATAATCCTTAGTTCCTTGAAGATATCTCATCACTTTCTTTGCAGCTTTCCAATGATCAATACTAGGATTACTCTGATAGCGGCCCAACATTCCAACCGCGAAGCTGATATCTGGTCTTGTGCAAGTTTGCAAATACATCAAGCTACCCACAACTGAAGCATATGGAATAGATTCCATTTGCTTACGTTCCACATCATTCTTTGGACATTGCATTAGACTAAATTTATCTCCTTTTGTATTGGGACAATTCCTGCTGAACAGTTGTTCATATTAAATTTCTCAAGAATTTTTCGATATAAGTTTTCTGAGACAACCCTAACAATCCATGTGATCTCTTTCTGAATATGAAATTCCTATCACATAAGATGCCTCTCCATATCTTTCATCTCAAAATTCTTAGAGAGAAATTTTTAGTCTCATACAAGATACCTAAATCATTAATAGCAAGCAAAATATCATCAACATATAGAACCAAAAATATAAACTTACTTCCACAAATCTTTCAGTAAATGCATCGATCAACAATAATTTTATGAAAACCAAAAGATGTAATAATATCATTGAACTTAATATACCATTGTCTGGAAGCTTGTTTAAGTCCATATATTGATTTCTTAAGTTTACACACCATATGATCCTTTCCTTCCATGGAAAAACCTTCAGGTTGATCCATATAAATTTCTTCCTCTATTTTTCCATTAAGAAAGGTTGTTTTCACATCCATTTGATGTAACTCTAAATCATATTGAGCTACCAAAGCCATAATGATTCTTAATGAATCTTTTTTGAAACGGTGAAAATGTCTCTTTATAATCAATGCCATCCTTCTGAGTATAACCCTTGGCAACAAGTCTAGCTTTAAAACGTTCGATATTGCCATTCAAGCCACATTTGGTTTTAAAAACCCATTTACATCCAACTTGTTTAGAACCTTCTGGCAATTCGATAAGATCCTAGACATTGTTTTCAGCCATGGATTTTAATTCATCTTTCATAGCATTAATCCATTTATCAGACTTATCACTGTTAATGGCTTGTGAAAATGAAATAGGATCTTCATAAATGCCACAATCAAAATCTGACTCTTGCAAATAAACCAAATAATCATCTGAAATAGCTGATTTCTGTATCCTTACAGATTTACTTAATGCTATTCCATATGGTTCATTTTTGTCAGCTATTGGTAGGTTAGACTCTTCATGGGGTGCTTTTTCATTCAAACATTGTTCATTATTATTTTGTTTCTGTAATTCTGGAACAATGCATGGAATGATTGTAGGTTCAGAAACATTTATGAGTAATGAAACATTAGCCCTTACTTCATTGATATCCACAATCTGTTTGTCAGCACTCCCACTAACCTCACCATTCTCAATAAATTTGGCATTGCATGTCTTAATAATTCTAGAACTATGGTTTGGACAATAAAACGTGTACCCTTTGGATTTCTCTGGGTAACCTATAAAGTAACCACTGACAGTTCGAGAATCCAATTTCTTTTCAAGTGGATTATATAATCGTGCTTCTACTGGACAACCCCAAACATGCAGGTGTCTTAAACTAGGTTTCCATCCAGTCCATAACTCAAAAGGAGTTTTAAAAACTGCCTTACTAGGAATCCTATTCAGTAAATATACTGCAGTTCTAAATGCATATGTCCCAAAGATTTGGGTAATGAGGAATTACTTATCATACTCCTAACCATATCCATTAATGTTCTATTTAGCCTTTCTGCCACACCATTTTGTTGAGGTGTGCCTGACATAGTATACTGTGTACATATGCCATGTCTTTCAAGGAATTTTGCAAATGGACCTGGATTTTGCCCTAATTCATTATACTTTCCATATATTCACCACCTCTATCAGATCTTACTATTTTCACTTTCTGTCTAATTGTCTTTCAACCTCTTTAGTAAATATCTCAAGAGCATTTACAGCTTGAGATTTCTCTTTAAGCAAATAGACATATCCATAACGAGAAAAATCATCTATAAAGGTGATAAAGAACTTTTCTCCACCAAAGGATGGAGTGTCAAAAGGTCCACATACATCAGTGTGTATAATTTCAAGAAGCTGAGTACTTCTTGTAGCTCCTTTCTTGTTATATTTGGTTTGCTTTCCCTTAATGCAATCCACACATAAACCAAATCAGTAAAATCTAGATTTGGTAAAATCTCATTCTTTACTAATCTTTGTAGTCGTTCTTTGGATATATGACCCAAACATTTATGCCACAAGAAAGCAGAGTTGTCATTAGCCATACTACGCTTAATTCCAATATTTTGATGGACACACATCAGGGATGCAAAAAATTCATCATCAAGTTTCAATTTATATAATTCATCCATAATAATTCCAGAACCAATAAAGGAACCATCTTTATTAAATAAACTGAAACATCCTTTTCCAATCTTAAAACTAAACCATTAACATCAAGTTTCGAAACAGAAACTAAATTTTAGAAAGTGAAGGAACATAGAGAGTTTGCGGTAGATTCAGGTGATGCCCAGTATCTAAAGTAAGACGATAAGTCCCTATGCCTTCAATTGGGGCCTTCTGTCGGTTCCCCATGAACAAGAAGTTCTCATTTGGGTTTATCTTTGGATTGTAAGGAATCCCTGCATTACATTGGAAGCATGAGTAGTGGCACCAGAATCCAACCACCAAGTGTTAGAAGGAACTTCAGATAAGTTTGATTCATAAATTGGAGAAGCATAATGAGAGATACCTTTCTTTTTGAACCAAGCTTTCCGTTTCAGATAATCTTTCTGATAATGTCATTCTTTCTTACAAAAGTTACATTTATCTTTCTTTCTTTCTTTCTTATCATTATCAGCAACCTGTGATACTTTAGTGGATGCTTTCTTCTTAAATTTCTTGGATTTTGGCTTGATAACTTTACCAGCTCCTTGACCCATTAGGTTTATGGAGTGATTCCCTTGTGCTTTCAATCTCCTTTCCTCTTGAGTAAGCTTACTGGCCAATTCATTAACATCCCATTTATCTTTAATAGTGTTATAGTTAATTTGAAAAGGCCCATACTCTTGAGGTAACGAGTTCATAATAAATTGTACCAGAAAGGAGTCATCCACAACCATTCCTAGGGTCTTAAGTCTTGCTGCAATATTAGTCATATCTAAGACATGTTGCTGCATACTTCGCGACCCATCATATTTCATGGTCGTGAGTTCAGCCATCAGTATCCCTGCAAGTGACTTATCAGCGGAACGAAAGCGCTCTTCTACAAGCTTAAGATATTCTTTAGCTTTTACACTTTCTGGAAGAGTTGATTTAATATTGTTGGCTATTGTCGTTCGCATGAAACTTAGACATAATCTATTAGATCTATCCCATGCTTTATGTTTTAACTTCTCTGCCTCATTGCTCGTATATGTAATGTCAGTAGGCTTTTCTTCTAATAGTGCCAAGTCAAGATCCAAGACACCTAAATGGAAATTGACCTGCTCACGCCATTTAGAGAAGTTTAAGCCATTAAAGATAGTAACATCAGAAGCATATGAATGAAGAGAAACATCTGCAAAAACATAAATGCTCACCATAAATATTCAAATTCAGATAATTAAACACAAAATATATTGTAGATTTCCTTTGGGTAAATACACACATATATATATCATAATTAGAATGTTATTTAAACTTTTAAAGGAATTAATAAATCTTATCAAATATATATATAGTATCTTTGGATATCCATATAAATTTGATAAGAGAATATTAGATTTTCTTCTTTAGGTTTGTTGGTTATAGAATAATAATCCACCTTTGGGTGAATTCTTAATTTCTAACAACCAATCAAATCATTAACAGCATTCTATAAAATTTCATAAATTATATGACTGAATATAAATTAGTTTGGCCACTTTGGTGACTAACTAACTAATTTAATCTTGATGTCATATTATTAAAATTTTATATCTATATGACTAAATATAAATTAGTTTGCCACTTTGGTGACTAACTAACTAATTTATTCTTAATGTCATATAGCTATACAATAATACTGATATCAAAATTTCATAAATTATATGACCAAATATAAATTAGTTTGGCCACTTTGGTGACTAACTAACTAATTTATCTCAATGTCATATATCTATACAATAATACTAATATCAAAATTTTATAAATTATATGACTGAGTATAAATTAGTTTGGCCACTTTGGTGACTACCTAACTAATTTATTTAATGTCATATAACTATACAATAATACTAGTATTATTAAAATCGAACATTCAATTTTGATAATGATAAATATAGTAATATTGCTGTATGCATTAGCGACATAAAACATCATAGATTATCAATCTGCTTCAATCTATAAATATCAATTTTGCCATACATACTAGTATAACATAATGATCTAATCTATGCATGCCATTAAATCGTAACAGGATCAGCCAGGTTCTCCTGGCGATGAACCTTTCATGAAATAGATTAATAGCCATTAATACTGTCAATCATAACTTTAAAAGATTAAACATTCATCGTTAATTCATTCCGATGAAAAATTAATCAATCATAATATGAACAAATTATTTATTTTAGAACTTTGGCTCTGATACAACTTGTGAGCAATAAAGGATCTTTAATAAATTAATTTGTTACATATAAAATAACATACTTACATGATGCAGAATTCATCCTAATATTATTTACCTGATGCGGATGCGGAGTTCATCATGATAATATGTAGACTTGAGACTTAGAATGTCTCTGAAGAATAATTAGTTTCTCTCCTTAGCCTCATTCCTTTCGGTAGCATAGAACGATGGATTCTTGGCAGAGAGATGACCAATTATTTTTATATATAATGATCAATTGGTATGTCATCAAACACCAATTAATGTCTTTAATTTCTCTTAATACCTCAGCTTAATGCTAATGGCTTAATCTTTCGGACCATTAACCGGTAACCTTTCATCTTCTGGATACGCAGAAAAGTGGGTGGCCCTTTACCTTTCGAGGCACGATTGAGAAAAGAGCAACTCTTCGCCTTTGTAACAATCTTGCATTAAAGAAAGGTTTTGCATTGAAGGGTTAATCTAACAAAAGAAGCTTACCTTGATCACTGAAACTTTTATCTTTTCCATTGCCTTTTTGCCCTTCTTCGCTTCTGTCAAGAACTGATCCAACCCAAAGGAATCATTCTCTTCTGGCTTTTCAAACTCTGTTGGTCCCTCTCTCATATGCATCATCAAGGCAGCCATGCTGGAGCAATGCAAGTCCTCTTCTGACCAAGCCTTCCGAGCCATCCATTTCTCTTTTAGCATCAACTCCTAAAACTTCGATATCATCATAGTAGCCTCTCTAGCCTCCTATTAGACCATTGTAATGCTTCAAACCCATCTGTTAATAGGCATGGGCACTGGGCCGTGCTGTGCCAGGCACGACCCAGGTCCATCGTGCCAGAAAAATTACCGTGTCATGCCTGGCACGGCCCATTAACAAATGGGCCGTGCCTGGCACGGCCCACTAAAAAAATTTAATTCAGCACGGCCCGTGACCCATCAAGAAATGGACCACGGGCCGTGCCTGGCACGGCCCAGAAGGGCGGTTTTGGCACGGCCCAGCAACGGCCCTGCTGGGCCGTGCCATCCAGAACGGCCCTGTTGGGCCATTTTGTGGGATGTGCCATTCGATCGGCGATGATTGATCCGACGGTTGCGATCCATTCGATCGGCGATGATCCGACGGTTGCGATCAATCCAAGCCATGATCCCGATCGGCGATGATCGATCCGACGGTTGCGATCCATCCAATCGGAGATGATCCGACGATTGCGATCGATCCAAGCCATGATCCCGATCGGCGATGATCAATCCAACAGCTGCGATCCATCCGATCGGAGATGATTCGATGGTTGCGATCGATCCAAGCCATGATCCCGATCGACAATGATCGATCGGACTGTTGCGATCAATCCGATCGGAGACGATCCGATGTCTGCGATCGATCCAAGCCATGATCATGATCGGCGATGATCAATCCGA
>UESW01003898.1:1110014-1382046 GCA_900491605.1 Calamus simplicifolius
ATCATCATAATCAATCTTCAATACAACCAAGACCCATTCTATGTACATGTTCTTTAAATGTTTTTGGTTGTAAACCTTTAGTTAAAGGATCTGCTATCATAAGATCCGTTCTAATATGTTCAATGCACACTCTTTGTTTCTGGACCTCCTCCTTGACAGTAAAGTACTTTAATTCCATATGTTTAGCACTCTGGAATATTTGTCATTCTTGGAGAAGAAAACCGCTGCAGAATTATCACAATAAATTTGCAGCGGCTTGGTAATGGTGTCGACAACCCCAAGTCCTAAATAAAGTTCCGTAGCCATAATGCTTGAATTGTAGCTTCATAACATGCTACAATTCTGCTTCCATAGTGGATGAGGCAATAATTGATTGTTTGACACTTTTCCATGAAATTGCTCCTTCTCCCAATAGGAACACATAGCCAAAAGTTGACTTTCTACTGTCAACTAGAAAATCTGAATCTGAATATCCAATCACTTCCAACTGATCAGATCTTCTAAATGTGAGCATATAATCCTTAGTTCCTTGAAGATATCTCATCACTTTCTTTGCAGCTTTCCAATGATCAATACCAGGATTACTCTGATAGCGGCCCAACATCCCAACCGCGAAGCTGATATCTGGTCTTGTGCAAGTTTGCAAATACATCAAGCTACCCACAACTGAAGCATATGGAATAGATTCCATTTGCTTACGTTCCACATCATTCTTTGGACATTGCATTAGACTAAATTTATCCCTTTTTGTATTGGGACAATTCCTGCTGAACAGTTGTTCATATTAAATTTCTCAAGAATTTTCTCGATATAAGTTTTCTGAGACAACCCTAACAATCCATGTGATCTCTTTCTGAATATAAAAATTCTATCACATAAGATGCCTCTCCCATATCTTTCATCTCAAAATTCTTAGAGAGAAAATTTTTAGTCTCATACAAGATACCTAAATCATTAGCAGCAAGCAAAATATCATCAACATATAGAACCAAAAATATAAACTTACTTCCACAAATCTTTCGGTAAATGCATCGATCAACAATAATTTTCATGAAAACCAAAAGATGTAATAGTATCATTGAACTTAATATACCATTGTCTGGAAGCTTGTTTAAGTCCATATATTGATTTCTTAAGTTTACACACCATATGATCCTTTCCTTCCATGGAAAAACCTTCAGGTTGATCCATATAAATTTCTTCCTCTATTTTTCCATTAAGAAAGGCTGTTTTCACATCCATTTGATGTAACTCTAAATCATATTGAGCTACCAAAGCCATAATGATTCTTAATGAATCTTTCTTTGAAAAAAATGTCTCTTTATAATCAATGCCATCCTTCTGAGTATAACCCTTGGCAACAAGTCTAGCTTTAAAACGTTCGATATTGCCATTCAAGTCACATTTGGTTTTAAAAACCCATTTACATCCAACTTGTTTAGAACCTTCTGGCAATTCGACAAGATCCTAGACATTGTTTTCAGCCATGGATTTTAATTCATCTTTCATAGCATTAATCCATTTATCAGACTTATCACTGTTAATGGCTTGTGAAAATGAAATAGGATCTTCATAAATGCCACAATCAAAATCTGACTCTTGCAAATAAACCAAATAATCATCTGAAATAGCTGATTTCTGTATCCTTACAGATTTACTTAATGCTATTCCATATGGTTCATTTTTGTCAGCTATTGGTAGGTTAGACTCTTCATGGGTGCTTTTTCATTCAAACATTGTTCATTATTGTTTTGTTTTGTAATTCTGGAACAATGCATGGAATGATTGTAGGTTCAGAAACATTTATGGGTAATGAAACATTAGCCCTTACTTCATTGATATCCACAATCTGTTTGTCAGCACTCCCACTAACCTCACCATTCTCAATAAATTTGGCATTGCATGTCTCAATAATTCTAGAACTATGGTTTGGACAATAAAACGTGTACCCTTTGGATTTCTCTGGGTAACCTATAAAGTAACCACTGACAGTTCGAGAATCCAATTTCTTTTCAAGTGGATTATATAATCGTGCTTCTACTGGACAACCCCAAACAGCAGGTGTCTTAAACTAGGTTTCCATCCAGTCCATAACTCAAAAGGAGTTTTAGAAACTGCCTTACTAGGAATCCTATTCAGTAAATATACTGCAGTTCTAAGTGCATATGTCCACAAAGATTTGGTAATGAGGAATTACTTATCATACTCCTAACCATATCCATTAATGTTCTATTTAGCCTTTCTGCCACACCATTTTGTTGAGGTGTGCCTGACATAGTATACTGTGTACATATGCCATGTCTTTCAAGGAATTTTGCAAATGGACCTGGATTTTGCCCTAATTCATTATACTTTCCATAATATTCACCACCTCTATCAGATCTTACTATTTTCACTTTTCTGTCTAATTGTCTTTCAACCTCTTTAGTAAATATCTCAAGAGCATTTACAGCTTGAGATTTCTCTTTAAGCAAATAGACATATCCATAACGAGAAAAATCATCTATAAAGGTGATAAAGAACTTTTCTCCACTAAAGGATGGAGTGTCAAAAGGTCCACATACATCAGTGTGTATAATTTCAAGAAGCTGAGTACTTCTTGTAGCTCCTTTCTTGTTATGTTTGGTTTGCTTTCCCTTAATGCAATCCACACATAAACCAAATCAGTAAAATCTAGATTTGGTAAAATCTCATTCTTTACTAATCTTTGTAGTCGTTCTTTGGATATATGACCCAAACATTTATGCCACAAGAAAGCAGAGTTGTCATTAGCCATACTACGCTTAATTCCAATATTTTGATGGACACACATCAGGGATGCAAAAAATTCATCATCAAGTTTCAATTTATATAATTCATCCATAATAATTCCAGAACCAATAAAGGAACCATCTTTATTAAATAAACTGAAACATCCTTTTCCAATCTTAAAACTAAACCTATTACATCAAGTTTCGAAACAGAAACTAAATTTCTATAAAGTAAAGGAACATAGAGAGTTTGCGGTAGATTCAGGTGATGCCCAGTATCTAAAGTAAGACGATAAGTCCCTATGCCTTCAATTGGAGCCTTCTGTCGGTTCCCCATGAACAAGAAGTTCTCATTTGGGTTTATGCTCTGGATTGTAAGGAATCCCTGCATTACATTGGAAGCATGAGTAGTGGCACCATAATCCAACCACCAAGTGTTAGAAGGAACTTCAGATAAGTTTGATTCATAAATTGGAGAAGCATAATGAAAGATACCTTTCTTTTCGAACCAAGCTTTCCGTTTCAGATAATCTTTCTGATAATGTCATTCTTTCTTACAAAAGTTTTATCTTTCTTTCTTTCTTTCTTATCATTATCAGCAACCTGTGATACTTTAGTGGATGCTTTCTTCTTAAATTTCTTGGATTTTGGCTTGATAACTTTACCAGCTCCTTGACCCATTAGGTTTATGGAGTGATTCCCTTGTGCTTTCAATCTCTTTCCTCTTGAGTAAGCTTACTGGCCAATTCATTAACATCCCATTTATCTTTAATAGTATTATAGTTAATTTGAAAAGGCCCATACTCTTGAGGTAACGAGTTCATAATAAATTGTACCAGAAAGGAGTCATCCACAACCATTCCTAGGGTCTTAAGTCTTGCTGCAATATTAGTCATATCTAAGACATGTTGCTGCATACTTCACGACCCATCATATTTCATGGTCGTGAGTTCAGCCATCAGTGTCCCTGCAAGTGACTTATCAACAGAACGAAAGCGCTCTTCTACAAGCTTAAGATATTCTTTAGCTTTTACACTTTTGGAAGAGTTGATTTAATATTGTTGGCTATTGTCGTTCGCATGAAACTTAGACATAATCTATTAGATCTATCCCATTCTTTATATTTTAACTTCTCTGCCTCACTGCTCGTATATGTAATGTCAGTAGGCTTTTCTTCTAATAGTGCCAAGTCAAGATTCAAGACACCTAAATGGAAATTGACCTACTCACGCCATTTAGAGAAGTTTAAGCCATTAAAGATAGTAACATCAGAAGCATATGAATAAAGAGAAACAGCTGCAAAAACATAAATGCTCACCATAAATATTCAAATTCAGATAATTAAACACAAAATATATTGTAGATTTTCTTTGGGTAAATACAACAATATATATATCATAATTAGAATGCTATTTAAACTTTTAAAGAAATTAATAAATCTTATCAAATATATATAGTATCTTTGGATATCCATATAATTTGATAATAGAATATTAGATTTTCTTCTTTAGGTTTGTTGGTTATAGAATAATAATCCACCTTTGGGTGAATTCTTAATTTCTAACAACCAATCAAATCATTAACAGCATTCTATAAAATTTCATAAATTATATGACTGAATATAAATTAGTTTGGCCACTTTGGTGACTAACTAACTAATTTAATCTTGATGTCATATTATTAAAATTTTATATCTTATGACTAAATATAAATTAGTTTGGCCACTTTGGTGACTAACTAACTAATTTATTCTTAATATCATATAGCTATACAATAATACTGATATCAAAATTTCATAAATTATATGACCGAATATAAATTAGTTTGGCCACTTTGGTGACTAACTAACTAATTTATCTTAATATCATATATCTATACAATAATACTAATATTAAAATTTTATAAATTATATGACTTAGTATAAATTAGTTTGGCCACTTTGGTGACTACCTAACTAATTTATTTTAATATCATATAACTATACAATAATACTAGTATTATTAAAATCAAACATTCAATTTTGATAATGATAATATAGTAATATTGCTGCATGCATTAGCCGACATAAAATATCATAGATTATCAATCTGCTTCAATCTATAAATATCAATTTTGCCATACATACTAGTATAACATAATGATCTAATCTATGTATGCCATTAAATCATAACAGGATCAGCCGGGTTCTTCTGGCGATGAACCTTTTCATGAAATAGATTAATAGCCATTAATACTGTCAATCATAACTTCAAAAGATTAAACATTCATCTGAAAAATTAATCAATCATATATACGAACAAATTATTTATTTTAGAACCTTGGCTCTGATATCACTTGTGAGCAATAAAGGATTTTCAATAAATTAATTTGTTACATATAAAATAACATACTTACATGATGTGGAATTCATCCTAATATTATTTACCTGATACGGATGCGGAGTTCATCATGATAATATGTAGACTTGAGACTTAGAATGTCTTCAGATAGCCTCTTCTGAAAATAATTAGTTTCTCTCCCTTAGCCTCATTCCTTTCGATAGCATAGAACGATGGATTCTTGGTAGAGAGATGACCAATTATTTATATATATAACGATCAATTGGTATGTTCATCAAACACCAATTAATGTATTTAATTTCTCTTAATACCTCAGCTTAATGCTAATGGCTTAATCTTTCGGACCATTAACCAGTAACCTTCATCTTCTGGACACGCAGAAAAGTGGATGGCCCTTTACCTTTCGAGGCACGATTGAGAAAAGAGCGACTCTTCGCCTTTGTAACAATCTTGCATTAAAGAAAGTTTTTGCATTGAAGGGTTAATCTAACAAAAGAAGCTTACCTTGATCACTGAAACTTTTATCTTTTACATTGCCTTTTTGCCCTTCTTCGCTTCTGTCAAGAACTGATCCAACCAAAGGAATCATTCTCTTCTGGCTTTTCAAACTCTATTGGTCCCTCTCTCATATGCATCATCAAGGCAGCCATGCTGGAGCAATGCAAGTCCTCTTCTGACCAAGCCTTCCGAGCCATCCATTTCTCTTTTAGCATCAACTCCTAAAACTTCGATATCATCATAGTAGCCTCTCTAGCCTCCTATTAGACCATTGTAATGCTTCAAACCCATCTGTTAATTCAATTAACTTGTTAGTGGATTAAAATTATGTGTTCTTAAAATCTCGAGCAAAAGTTAATTGGTAGCGAATAACTTGAGTTATAAGCGCAAACTTTTCTTTTTCATCTAATGTGAAACTATTTTTGAAGTATTACAACCACATGCAAAGCTTTTGCAAAGCTGTTATTGATTTATACTTCGTCTGCTAAATGGTCTCCTCAATACCCTTAATCAATTCTTCTTCATGCTTCTCCTCTCCCAGTGCTGCCTTTGGAACAAGATGGGAGTACACAATCTCTAACTTCCAAAGAACAAAGATTACTAACTTAACCCTTAAAACACTTCACCCTAAAGCTAGGATCACTTTTAAATTGATCTAAGTTATCTACAAACTAATATTAGTTATTCCCAATCCTTAATCTAAGTGACTGATAACCTAAATATTTGCACCTCTCCTGGCTGCTCAATTGATTCCTATGAGAAGAAATGACAATACCCTCTACCTACGTTCAACATCAACTATAAACACCTTTTCCTTCTCTAGCATTCATTGGGAGAAATTTTGTACATTTGAAAAGCCATCCTACCAAGCCAGTTTTAGGCCCACTTTTTCTTTCTTCCAACCTTGATCTAAATTTATGAGAATCTATTTGTAGGATTCCATCAAGGAAGAGAGAGAGGAAAGAGATACCAAAAAAAAAAAAAAAGCTCAGCAAAGGAGTGCTCCAACACCAATGCCAACTCAAATCCGAAAGCATTCTTAAATCAAGTCATAAATTTAAATCTTAGAAAGATCTAGGAGCACAAAAGTTGAATTTTTAAATCATAAATTAAAAATTCATAGAGTTATTCTCCATGAACTCAGGTCAATGACATTATTAAAAACCATCTCAATAAGAACTCAAATTTCTCATAGAAAACAACAACCTAATTCTTTACTCATTTGTTTATGATAGCTGTTGAAAAAGTCAACTGCAACTATTTTTTTTAATTTATGAGACATCTATTTTTCAACAACAGCACGAAGGCTGCTAATAATATATTTTTTAAAAAAGGCGAGAGAAACTACACCTCAAAACCCTTCATTCAATTTATAAAATTGGTGCCAGTTATTTATTTCGAGTAATACAACATATAACAAATGGGAGTCATCAACCTAGAGTTGACCCAATCCGCACCCCGAGGGCAACTTTTCAAACACCTGGCTGACGTCGTGTGGATTGGGCAACCGTTATTAAATGGACCAACGAGCTACCCAACGGCGCTCGCTGTACGTTTTCGTGAGCCCAGGGACCGCGGAAGCCCGTGAGACCCTAACACCATCAAACAGCTCCCTCCACTCATCACTAATGTCCACCTGACATACTTAGGTCATGTGGGCCCGAGAGCAGCACAGGTCAACAATCCCATTGGTTGGAAATGCTGTTCGCTGTCCGAAAAAGCACTGCATGAGTTCCATCTATAGCAGCAGCCAGCAAGTCAAAACCGCCGACATAAAAACAAAACAGGGGGTGGCACAGTCTCCGGGCATTCTCACAACTCCTTAACGTTTGGTCCAAAATACCAAATCCGAGGACACCAAACTCATCATCACGTCACCAGGTCACATCTAATGGAAAAATAGAAATTAGCCGTAAAGATTCAAAATTTCAATCAGTCTCCATCCTAAATCGAATCTACCGTTTCTTTTCCTACCCATCATTGGAGAGAGAGAGAGAGAGAGAGAGCGCCAAAGAGTGAGCCGTCTCCAAGGAGGGAGGGTTATGGAAGACGAGGCTTCGACCGTGACGGTCTCCCCCCAGCCGCTGCTTTGGCCGGCCCGGTCGCAGGCCCAGCCGGCTAGGTCGAGCCCGCTGATGGCCATCCTGGGCCGGGCGACGGGCCAGCGGGAGCCGTCGATGCTGGTGCGCGAGACGGCGGCGCTGCAGCTGGAGGAGCGGCGCGCCGACTGGGCGTACTCCCGGCCGGTGGTGGCGCTGGACATCGCCTGGAACCTGGCCTTCGTCGCGGTGTCCATCGCCGTGCTGGGGGCCACCACGGGCGAGCGGCCCAATGTGCCGGTCCGGGTCTGGGTCGCCGGGTACGCGGTGCAGTGCATGCTCCACGTGGCGCTGGTCTGGACGGAGTACCGGAAGCGGAGCGCACGGCCGCTCGGGGTGGAGGAAGGGGGTGGCGGCGGCGGCGGGGAGAGGGCGCGGTCGGACTCCGATGCCGGGGACAGCGAGGAGGATGGGGAGGAGGGCGGAGAGGGGAGAGGTCAGCAGTCCAGGTATGCGAGAAATGACATATGAATGAAATTTGTAGAATTTTTATAAAAGTTGATTTTTTTTTTTTTTTTACCGCTATGATTAGGGTTAGGGTTTTTATGGTTATCTCAGTTTGATTTATGGGAAAGTCAGTGCAATAGTCAGTGATTTCTCTTGAGTTTATTGTTACCTTTTCCTTTTTTGTATATATATAGACATAACGAGCTACATTGTCATATTAGAATTTCAGCTGGTAAAAGGGAGAATTTTTTGTTCTCTAGCCTATACCAGATTAAGGGAGGGTTTAATTGGAGAGCAAAGTTTGGATTTGGTGTTCAAGTCTTGTGCTGTCTTTTTTTTTTTTTAATGATATTATGCAGTTCGCAGTCTGGAGCCATGAATATGTAAGATTATTTTGGTTTTGTGGTTGGGGGGGGTGGGGAAGTTGATGACATGAAAGCACTCAGTATGGCATGAGAATTTTTGAATAAGCAAATTCCTTAGTAGGGATTGGGTTTTGAGGGTTGGAAATTTTGGGAGAGATGGTTTGATGAATTCCGGTATTGGCAGGATTTTGATGATTGGGATGTGGTCTGGAGCTGTGTATGTAGTATGGGAGTATGTGAGAGGAGTTGTTCAGCAGCTCTATAGTCCAAGTGCTTGATTTTTTTTGAAAAAAGAATGGGACTTATTGTGGTCCGGCTATCTCCCCAACCAGTCACCTCCTCCCCTCTCATACCATGCGTGCTGTGCATTCAAGGGGGAGTGTCCAGTGTCAAAAGGGTGGGGGGGGGGGCAACTGCAAAGAGGGTTGCACCCTGTGCACAATGCTAGAAGGGAGTTCCTCTTCCCTATTTCTCTCCCTCCCCTGCTCCGACAGTGCCATTGGTCCTTCCCCCCTCTTCCAAAGGTCACTCTCTCTCCCTCTCTATCTCCCTCACTGCCTCTCCATCTCGGTCTCTCTCTCACTGCGATCAATGACTGAATAGGGGATGGCACGAGAGCCACTCTTGTTTGCCACCGCAGCTACCCTCCCTCCTCTCTCTCTTTCTCTCTATTTGGATTCAAGTACAACTTGAAGAATGGATGAAAGTGTTGTTGTTGTTGTTGTTGTTGTATTCAAGGATAGCAGCCTGTGTGCAAGTAAGGGAAAGTGTTATAGTGGATGAAAGTGTACTAATTGTGGATAAAGTAATATTTTATTTTGCAAACAGATGCCGCAAACTGGTAGAATTATGGACTTCCTTATCTTCAGAGAATAATATTTTGGATGATGCTTCCATTGTAGTGGTTAGTTGTACAATGAGATCTTTAGGTTTGGATGAATACTGCTAATGCATGTGATGGATTTAAGAAAAAATAATTGATGATATCTATGATCTCGAGGCATCTGTTGATAAAACTATTTAAGAAATTTTTATTTTATAAAGATATTCTTCTTATATATGGGCATCTCATAGCCGCACAAAAGCATTCAGGAAAGCCAAAAGCATTTGGATTGTTGTTGTTCTTGCTGCTGCTGCTTTTATTAAAATATGAAGATTTTTAAAATTTTAACATAATGCTAAACTTTTACTGAAAAATGTAAATATGGAAACTCACTGAAACTTTTCTTGAGGAAACAAACTCAAAACTTGAACTCCTTGACATAAGCACTACATTCTGTTCTTGCGAACAGTTCGAGCGCAGACTACTCCCAAGAATGAGAAAAAGCAAGCTAAAATGTGTTAATTAACTATTGATATGCTGCAATTTGTGTTGTCACTTGATAAACTAACATTGTCCGCATGGCGTTTATAATCTGAGTTTAAAAAAAAATGTATTATGCTGGAGGCAGTACTTTCATGAATTGTCCAGATCTTTTCCCTTGGAAAAGAATGCCTTACTTCTCTGTAGTCTCTATCAATCAACAAAGAAAAAAATATCTTTGGGATCCGAATCACTTATTCTGCATTTAATTTGCCCCCTTGTTTGAGCAAAATATTTTAGTTTTTATGTGTTTCAAATAAATGTGAAATCTTTGTCTTTACAAGTTATAATACTAATGAGTGACGATGATTGGTGCCAGTGCTGCAAAACGATGTGAATCTCTTAATACCATGGCATCCTTTCTGTGGTGGCTTATTGGCTTCTATTGGGTGGTTTGTGGTGGTGAAACTCTCTTGCAACATGCTCCAAGGCTTTACTGGTAAGCTTAATGCTTGTCTTGAAAAAATACTTTTTTGTTTCCTTCTTGAAGATACTGAATAGGAGTGTAAATTATCTAGTTTGGTTCTATGCATCCATTATCATCAATGTCTTAATCTTTTAGTATGTTCAGTGACAATCAGCTAGGACTCTGGTCCTGAGCCCCACAACTTGGTGACAGGAGGAATGGATACCTCCTTGAAGCCATTATTGAAAGAACATGTGCCAAATTTGTTTTATGCTGCTGATTTTAGCTTATGGCATCATGAAACTGTTAAATCTTTCCCTATAGTGCATTATATTTCCCAAAGGTTTAAAGTTTCTTAATGATTATTACATGTTTTATTTGAGATTCTAAGTAAGTTTTTTTTTTGAAGTTTTTATATGATAAGGACCATTTTTTCATTCTTTTCTTAGAATGACCTTTATAGGGATCACATTATTGACAAATTTCTCAAAACAAAGATTAAACATATTTTCTCTTTCAATTTATGCTGAAATTTAGATGATGGTATGTTGATGGCATGCATTACTTCTCTGTCTACTGAAATAAGTTATATCCATTTATTCTCACAATTCCTCCTGCCCTTAATTCATTTAAATCGAACTGAAGATTTTTAGTCTTTCATATATAATCAAGATAATGAAAGGACAACTAAAAACCACCTGTTGATCGCCTTCACAACCTTCCCCCTCCACCCCCCCCCCCCCCCCTCTTCTTTCCAAAAAAAAAAGAAAACAGTTTTCATCAATGAATCTCCTAGCTTTTATATGGGATCATTAGGGTCTGGTTTCCTTTCAAAACAATTGTTTTCATTGTATATGCAATTACTTCCTCACATTCTATCTTTTTTCATCGTATCTTTCACAGGATGGCAGTAGTTTTCCTTGTCTTTGATGTCTTCTTTGCCATCTTTTGTGTGGCTTTGGCCTGTATTATTGGGATCGCACTTTGCTGTTGCTTGCCTTGCATTATTGCGCTTCTTTATGCTGTGGCAGGCCAGGTAAGAGTGGCAGGATTTAATAGTCGGCAAAGAAGTGATTTGAGAGAGCTCACAATGGGTACTTATTTTCATTCATTTGTTGTGAATGAACAGGAAGGTGCATCAAATGCAGATATTAGCATTCTTCCTAGATATAGATATGCTGAGACTTGTGACAATGGGCAAAAAACAACTGAAGAAGGATTAATGGTTCCCATTGTAAATAGCAGTGGAATTTCAACAAGTGAACGTGTTTTAGAGCATGAGGATGCAGTAAGGCTCCATTCCTCTTATAATATTTCTTTGTTCTATCTATGCAAGTTTAGAGTAAAACTCTCCTTTGACAAGTATTTTTTTAAAATTTCTCATTTGATTTGTTTCTATTAATAATCTTGTTTGTACCTCATTTGAAGACCTTTAAAACCATTTTCTTGGTATTGAGGCTCAACAATCACTGCTGCTACATGAATCAGTTTTTCCTTTCCTATTGTGAAATTGTAGTGGTGCCATCTACAACTTCCCAGGAACATGAAGAGAAGCATACATTTGTTTAATACATTCTTGAAGCTTGATTTGTTACCTGCGGTTAGACTGATGTTGGCTGCAAATCTGCAATTTTCAATATTATATATTCCCGAAGCTTGAAAAAACAGTGTGTTGGTTTTTTAAACTAGACATGGATGAGAAACATTGCATTGACAAGATTGGTTGTTCCCATGCTTTGTATCTTATTGTGTTTACAAAGGATTTTTCATATAAAACCCTATGCTTTCATGATTTATTATAAACTCCCTATTATACTATTACCTACTAATTGCTTCCATGATAACTCATTAACAGGATCTACCCAATTACCGTATAATAACTCTTTGCCCTCCATAATGATTCTGTCACAACTTGCGTCTTCATTTTGTCTGACCTGCTCTTCTTTGGTCTAACCAATTGCTGAGAAGACCAAACCATCCCATTGCTTCTCTTCCTGTCCTTGCATACTTTGTGACTGATACCATAATCCAAGGTCATATGCAAATTCGGAGAAAGGAGGGAAAAAGACGTTGATTGTTCTTTTTTTAATTTTCTTTCTTATTTTAGAATTAGGTAAAAGAGTATCAATCAAAAGCATGGACATGCTGTTAAAAACATATCTCTAAGAATGGAGAGCCCATGTTCCTATAGATTGTTTAATTCAGTGGTTTGCAGTTTTGTTTCCCTTTCCAATTCCCATGTCCTAGATGAGAACTGTGTTATATTAGCTTGGTGAAGCTGTCATATCTCTCCCTTCTGTTTACCAACATGTATGGTTTCCATTGATCAGTTATATGAATTGATTTCTGTCATCTTGAACTCCATGTGAACTTCTACTGCACATTTAACTTGTCACTTTTATAAGAAGGATTGAAGGTTAGCTCTAAAAGAAATTGCATTAACCTTGCAAGTTCATATTTTGGTTGTACCTATGATTGCTTTTAGTACCATGTAAAGATGGAGTCAGTAAATGGTATAGTTCATGAAGTGGTTTTGTTGGTACTTGAAGTTTTCTTCATGTTAAATGATGGCTTGATGGACTTTAGACTGAAAAAGTGTGGGGGAAAGAGGGGAAAAAGTATAGGAGCTTTTTGATCGATCCAGCTTCCGTACCCCCCCTTCTTTCTCTCTCTCTCTAAATACATAGACACTTGCAGAATTGGGATATGGGATGAGCTAAGAAGGGGTAGGGAATGCATGAGATGTCTAAGTGCTGGTGCTTTCTCATTTGGTTAGATAAAAGGAGCAGGGTTGGGTATGGGAAGAAGGCAGGGACCCGCTATCGTAGCAAAAGCAGAAATCTAATGCCAGTTGGATGTTTTCAGTTATTATTTGTGATTAGAAACCAGAGTAAAATAATAATCTCATGACTAAATGCTACGCTGATTTGTAGGAGAGGAAAAGGTAAGGATTTTTCTGAAAAAGATCCCAAAAGCATGAGGGGGTCATGTAAAAATTTCCCTTTTTGTAAAATAAATTATATAAGATGATGTTGTAGTTTTTTACTAGATTAACCAAGGTACTTCGATAAATGAGAATATTTCCCACCCATTAATATTTCAGATGAAGTTCAAGCCTTGCTTACATCAGTCTTATATATACATTCTCTAGTTATATTGACCTTAATTTTATATTTTCCTCTTATATTTCTTCATATTTTTTGGATTCCTGTATATCTATATTCTTAGCATATTTATTTGTTTGTCTTTAATACCTCTCCATGTTCAACTGGTTGTATGGACACTCTTTATATTATATTTAGATACATAGCTTGCTGAAATGAATAGAGCAGAGTGGAGGAAGCAGATTCATGTAGTTGAACCAATGTAGTTGGAAAAAGGCTTAGATGAGTTGAGTTGAGCTTGCTGAATGTCCTTGATTAGCTTTCTTTCTTTTTGGCTTTTTTCGATGGTTATATCATTTGCATTATGTTGGTATATTTGTTGTTTGACTATGATGAACTTGTGCTTCTCGAGGTTTATCTTCAGTTAAGATTCAAGCTGTTTCCACCTTTTGTGTTATGAGAAATTCCTTTTAGCATAATTATGAAACATTAATTGAATTATTTGACTTGAAATCGAACATTTGAGTCATAGTGCAGAATCTATATTGACAAGGTGACATCATACCACCTGTAATTTTCATAAGATTAAGGTGCAGAAGACTAGAAGGTGGGGATTAGTCAGCCTTACTAGTTACTGTCCTCAATAGGCAAACCGCTCAAGCAAAACTTAAAAAAGCCAGAAGTTAAGAGCTACTTTCAAAGAACAGGACCCATCCCATGCATTAACAGAATAGAAGACAATAGGCAAATAATCAATATCTGCTACAGAAAAATGAAAACTCATACAAAAATAGAAGAAACTAGCCACTTAAAAGAACAGAAACTCAGATGGATAAGTCTTGTAGTTATAAATGTGGATTGGTAATCATCAATCTCTGTTTAATGAGGAGCGACCAACCTGCTAGCTTCATTCTCTAGAAATTCAAATCTTGCGGGAATTTTTTCCTTGAAATCTTTGAATTTTCTTTCCAACCAATAATTTTAGCAAAAGTTAAGTATCAAAATGTTCAAAAAGTGATGGTGTGTTTACAGTAGTCGAGATTGTTTGGTTTCTTCTAGATCATGTTTTCCAAAAGAAGAGGGAAACGTTGCATCCGTTTGGCATGCTTGAGAAGTGATTGAGCTGACAAGATGGTTTACAATTTGATCCTGTCAGCAGTGTTTAAAGTTTCCGTTCTTTCTTTTTGCAAAATGCATGTACTTGGTTTTTCTTAGGCAACTGCAGACCAATCTTTGTGAATAACTGGCCAACACAGTCATCTATTAAGAATGCTAATGTCCAGGGGCTTGAAATTTTAATTTCAGCTCCTTTTCCTGTATAAGGACATTAACAGGGTGCTTGAAAATTGGCCTCTTAATTGTTATTCACAGAATCTTCATTTTTAAATATTTGCATGAGAGAAGGGGATAATTCCACAGCTCTCAGCCTCAAATTTCATGCAAGTTCTATTATTTTGTTTCTGGAGCATGCTATTGCTTATCATTGTGCTATGTAATTTTGTTTTCCATTGGATCATATGAAATAATCTGATACCATAAAGTGCTATTTTAAAGTTGAAAAATTAGGGAGAAGTCAGTTAAGAACATGCTAAATAGGGAAACAGAAATACGTGGTTATCCGATTAATAAGCTATTTGATTATAAATGTAATATATGTATGTTACTATTTAATTAGACTTCACATTAAAAAATGTCTTCATAAGGTACCATAATATATGAAATCAGAAATCCATACCTTTGTTACTTGTGTAAAACATAGAATTTCTGTAAAGCTAGATTTATTGTTATTAATGAGACTAACCTATTGAACTATATTGATAATTATTTATAGATCTTTTTTCTGATTTTTCAACTTATGTTCTAGCTGATTTCCATCTATTATTCTATTCATTTTATTTAGCTGAATGGTTTTTAGTTTTTACCCAAGCCTGGCCTAGAGGAGGTCAAACAGGCGGTACCAATCTGGCATTGCATTTCAAATTGCCAGTCCAAAAATTAATCTGATTTGGTTCCTTAGAATTTTAATTCTGGGCTTATCAGGTGCTTTGTTCCACAAGGTTTGAGTAATCAAGCAAGAGACAGATATATGAGGTCCTTTGCTTCTCTCTTCAAGGAACAAAACTCGTAAAAATATCATCAAATATGTAAAGATTATTGTTCTCATCACTTCATAAGTAAATATTCTATCCTTGCAAACCTATCAAATGCTCGAAAAGATTGACATGAGTAACAAAAGTAATGAAAACTGATCCAGATCTAATGCTAGGAAGTTTGCCATGATGGTTATTCTCGCTTATTCTAGTGGTGGAATAATTACAGATTCACTTGAATATCTATGTGTTATGCATGAACAACTAGATCATTTGAACACTTGAAATAGTTAATAAAATCACACCCATTACCTAGTGATTAAACTTGTATCCTTTGAAAAGCTGTGTAAAAGCAGTACCAAATAATTACTATCCCTAGTAACAATGATTGAATTAAACCAAATTGTTTTAATACCAGAAACAAACTCTGCCAAGGCTGGTCTCAAGCCGAGGCAAAGGAGGAGGATTGCGTTAGGTAGCTGACAACCAGCGTAAAACTTCGTTAGATTCTCTAAAACATGAATCTACTAAATCAAACTATGCGATGGACTAGAATGTCCCCGTTATTGAGTGTTGACTTAGTTTTGAATAGAGCAGAGTGGAGGAAGCAGATTCATGTAGCCGACCCCATGTAATTGGGCAAAGGCTTAGATGAGTTGAGTTGAGTTATTTTAATACCAGAAATACAAAGTTGGTAACCATGTAGATTATCGGTGTAATTATTGATAAAAGTAAAAATGTTGAAGCAGACTCTCGTCACCGACAACGGCCGGCAATTCGATAACGCTCCCTTCAGAGGATTCTGCACTGAGTTGGGCATCCATCAACGATTCACCTCTGTCGGTCACCTCCAGACCAACGGGGCGGTCGAGGTGACAAACAGCACTATCCTCCAGAGGCTTAGAGCTCGGCTGGACGACTTCAAGGGGAGATGGGTGGAGGAACTCCCCAACGTGCTATGGGCCTATCACACGACACCGCGGGCTCCCATCGGGGAGACCCCCTTCAGCCTTGCCTTCATATCAGAGGCTATCATTCCTGTGGAGATTGGTGTCCCAAGCCTCCGAACGGAGTCTTATGACGAGAAAGACAACTCGAGTCAGCTACGAGCCAACCTTGACCTTATGAAGGAGGTATGTGACCGAGCATGGTTCAAGATGGCTGCCTACCGACAGCGAACCGTTAGGTACTACAACGCTCGTGTCCGTCCCAGAACATTCCTGCCAAGGGACCTAGTCCTCAAATAAGCTGAGGTCTCGAAGCCAACGGAAGGAGGTAAGCTGTCACCAAATTGAGAAGGACCCTATCGGTTCATCGAAGCCCTCTACCATGAAGCGTATTGAATTGAGGGACCTGATGGGAAGTCGCTCACTCGGACCTGAAATTCTGACAACCTCCGTCGGTACTACTAGTAATGTACCCGTTTTACATTGAGTTAATTAAGTGTTTGTATTCTTTTGGACTTACCTATCTCATATTCTCGACTAATAAAAATGTGTTCGAGTAACCCATCTTTTTCAGCCAAAGCCCGACTCCGGTCGGCACTGAAGGCCCGAGGCCAGCTCGGCACCAAAGCCCGACTCCGGTCGGCACTGAAGGCCCGAGGCTAGCTCGGCACCAAAGCCCGACTCCGGTCGGCATTGAAGGCCCGAGGCCAGCTCGGCATCGAAGCCCGAAGCCAGCTCGACACCAAGGCCCAGAGTCAGCTTGGCCCCGAGAGACCGACACTCGCATGGAACACAACCCAGTTTCTTGGCTGACCTCGGTCTTCACTTTGGAGTCCACTTCGGCCGTGGGCCGAGCCGCTGTTCCGAGCTCACTCAACCTCACAAGGGATGATGGGCTAGCAAGACCAAGTACCCGAGAAGAGATCCAAAGATCGACACTCTGAATGAAATTTCTTACTTTTCATTGATGCTTAAAAAGGTTTACAAAATGCCGACACAAGTCGGACTTCAGTACAAAATGCCGACACAGGTCGGACTTCAGTACAGAAAAGAAATAAAAAAGTACAAGTACGCTCAGGCCTCGATCGATCCTGACCCATCGTCGGCCTGCCCCGATAGCACGAGGTCGCCTTGTCCGGCACCTCGTCTGGCTCGATATCGTCAAGGCCGGTGAGGCCGAGGACGCGACCGACCTTCTCTTTCCCATCCCGGAACCGAGGTGATAGGCACCAGCAGAGGCCTCGACCAGCTCGTGTTTGAAGGCCGCGGACCTCCTGAAGTTGTCCACCGCCCTGTCGGCCTTCTCCTCGGTGGCCACAACCCTCTCTTTCGCTGCCCGGGCCTTTGCCTCCTCGGCCGCCCTCGCCTCGGCTACCCGGGCGGGCTCCTTCGCCCTGGTGGCCCGCAGCTCGACTGCCTTCACCTCGAAGGTATAGGAGTCAATGCGCAGGTCATGGGCACTGATGGTGGCCCTGGCAGCCTCCAGCATCTCGCCTGCTAGCCGAGCATGCTCGAGCTCGGCCGCAGCCTGGCGCTTGGCCTCCTCGAGCTCCTCGGCCCGCTCGACGCGGCTGCCCCTACCGCTCCCTCAGCCCTCTAGGCGCGAGCCTCCGCCTTGGCCAACTCCCGGCAGGTCTGGCGGAGCACGGTCTCGCTTTGTGCGAGGACGTCTCTCATGGCGGCTATGGAATTCACTGTCTGCACCGAAAGGCTATTGTCAGTACTAAATCAAGCAGGGTATTGTATGCAAAAGTAGAAGGAGGTGCTTACCCATAGCTGGGCCACGAAGAGGTCGCGGAAGAAAGAGGAAGCCCCATGGCGGTGGAGCTCCCCTTGGAACTCGAGCAGGTAGACCCGAGCCATCAGCTGTCGGGAGGGCACCGCACCTACTCCAACTCCCTCGGCGATCCCGGTCGGACCCAAGGATGCAGGCACTGCGTCAGGTGCCGACAGCTCCTCCCTCGCCGGTGGGCCCGCTGCCGTCAGGCCCTCTCCCACCTGCTCTCTCATGGGCGAGCCTCCCGTCGAGGTCGGCTCGGTCCCCAGGCCAGTCATCTCCGTGCGCGTTGAGGTAGGCTCCGCGGGTGGACCCCTCTCGGCCCTTCGCTCCTCTGGCGATGTATCGGTCGTAAGGTTGACGGCCGGACGGGCTGTCGGTCCCTCTGGGTTGGTGTGTCGGAGGAGCCGGCGTGGTGGATCGAGTCGAGGATCGGGCAAGCGACCGGGATCGAGGCCATCTCCTTGACCCCTTAGCGTCATCGGCGGCCTTCCTCTTCTTGGCCACCGTCCTTCGACTACGTTGTCTGGCAGCCTCATATCTGCGTACATCCAAGGTCGGTCAGCAAAAAAAAAAAAAAAAAAAAAAAAAAAGAAAAAGGGGGAAGGAAAAAGGGCCTTCACCGCTGCTCGAGAAGGCACCCACCAGCCGTAGATTCTCCTCGGATAGAAGCTCGTGGCAGCGAGGGATCTCGGTGGTCAGCAGATGGTGGAACGCCTCCTTGTCCCTTGGGACCACCATTTGATTCTTATTTGGACCCATATCCGGGTCCTTCCAGCTCGGCCTCACCTCGAGACCAGCGAAGAAGAAACGGGTCTTCCAACCTTTGACGGTCGAGGGGAGGCTAAGCCTAAGGGTCCGGCCAGGCCTGGATAGAACATCCACCAGCTCGACTGCTGGCAGAGGTTGTAGAAGGCGCGAAAAAGGGAGACTCTGGGTTCTATGCCTTGAAGGTGGCACAGTACCAGGAAGGCGTAGATGGTCCGAATGGAGTTCGGGACCAACTGCGCGGGCGTTAAGGCATATTTGTCAAGGAGGTTGGTTATGAATGGATGGATAGGCAGCCGGAGGCCCGCCTTGAGAGATGCCTCATACAGGGCAACCCTCCCGGGTTAGGAGGATGTTACCCTATCATCGGGGCTGGGGACGAATAGTCGGATAGTGGCCAGGATCCTATACTGGGCCCTAAGGTTCGTTAGGTCCTGGCCGGTGATAGTGGAGATGGATCCCTCGGGGGACTCCCCTCTAGCCCTGGGGTACTAGCGACTGCCGGACGACCCCTGACGGGGGCCCATCCGGCGATCTGCCTCTGTGACAAAGGAACCTGGTCCTCGGTTGAATCAGAGGAGGACCAGGGGACGAAGGGAGTCGGGGATGGTCGTAGCTGGGAAAATGAGAAGCGGCCACCAAATGAAAGGGCGGAGGACTAGGACTCAGGAGAGGAAGCCATGGAAGAATAGAGCTGGAAAGACTGACCTGAAAAAATGGGAGACGACGGAGGTCGGAGAAAGCAAGAGACTCGGGCAGAGGTGGAAGAAGACCTAGGCACAGGGGACGGGGAAACTCTGGAAGCACGATGAGCCATATTAGGGACGATCCTTCCCTTTTACCCCCTCTTTGAAACATCCCATCCGGCTGGACCGGCCATGCGCACGCCTCCCATTGGGAGGGTCTCCTCGACAACCACCCGACGCGCGGTGCACGAGGCCCTCACCCAATGGCAGGACACTGATGACCTAGACCCAATGATGGCGATCACCCTTTTTGCGAAGCCCGAAAGGGTTTCCCCATTCCGAGGAGGATCTTCGGATTGTGCTGTGGTGGCACGCGAGGTAATGGCGTCGCGATACCCCGCGCACCCAGCATTAAAGAGCTATCACCGCCTAGGACACATGTATGCTCGGCGATCAGCGATGCATCGGAATCAGCCACCAGGTGACATGACGCCCCTTCTGCTGGGCGGGAAGTGCGCCCACACCATCCTCAGGAGCGGGGGGGCATATGGTGTGGCTGATCAGGCTCCGTTAGTAACGGGCTAACGGGGGGTACTCGCCGTCAGCTCGACCTCGGCCCCGACCCCTAGCCTCGGCCCCAACCTCGGCCCCGACCTCGGCCTTGGCCTTGGTGCCCGAGAGCCCCGTGTGGCCCGATAGACACCCGCAACCCCCACGTGGCCCACCAACCATTCGTAGCTGCCATGTGGCCTACTAACTATCTGCAATTGCGCGTGGCCGCTACTTGTGATGACGCACGCCTGACACGATTAGGCCCACCTGCCATCTGTGGTGCCGCACCTGGCAGGTGGCTGGTGGAGTAAGACACCTCTGACATGCCCAGTGTCGGTTGCGACCTGTCTTTGTCAGCCTGGCCACCTGTCCGCTACCGGACAACGGCACCTCGGAATCAGTCACCTTTCGAGAGCGGGAAAGGGGATCTTTGAACAGGTATAAGAACCTACACTCACAACGAGGGAAGGGATCTGAACTCAAGCTCTCTAGCTATTTTCTATTAGCTCTTTTTTTCACTGTTCCCGAGTCGCTTACTTGAGCATCGGAGGGTCCCCACCGGTGCAATTGGTCTTCGAAGACTTTCTTGCAGGAGCTTCTTCGAGGAGAAGGATCTTCATTTTTCGGCGTTAGAGGAACTTGACTTGGTAGAAACAAGTGCTTTTAGGATAATGCAAAAGTTATTAAACGCTCTATTTGGGAAAGCCCAAATTTGGAACTTTTTCAAAAAGCTTTCTTGGAAAAGTAGTTTTCATTGGACTTGAAGGCCCTAGATTCAAATCAGAAGAACAAGTGCATTTAATATTATAACCAAGGTTGGCCAAACTGAATTGGCACCCTACACCGGCTGGCAACCGGTTCGATATGGTACCAAATCATGCTATACCAAACCATGGTGAACCGATGCCGCAGAATAAAGAGAGGAGAGAGAGAGAAAAAAAAACCCAACTAACTTGTGGAGGAGGGGGAAAGAAAAGGGTAAATGCCCGTAACCAACTTCCCGCCATGCTAGAAAAAAAAAAAAGAAAGAAAGAAAGGGGGGGCGGGGAGGAGAGGGGGAGAGAAGGCTGCCCTAGTTGGAAAAAAAAAAGGGAGAGAGGCATACCTTTGAAGCTGAAAGAAGAGAGAAGGTCTTAAAGGAGAGGGAGAAAGAGGGCCACTAGAACAGGGTTACCACAGTTGGAAGAAAAAAAAGAGAGAACAAAGGAGTGTAAAGCTAGAAGAAGAGAGGAGAGGGAGAGTGGAGGGAGACGTACCTTTGGTGATAGCGAGTGTGACGGCAAGGAAATTCGATGTGGGTGACGACAAGGGTGTGTGTGTGTGTGTGTTGGGGGGGGGGGGGGGGGGGTTAGGTTTTTTTCCGAAGGCTTCGGAGAAGACATCGAAACCCTCGTGAATTGTCAAGAGCTGAATGAAATTTAATAGCAATTCATCTTTTAAAACGAGTTGAATCTGATCCAAACTTGTTACGAAGAGAACTGTTTTACAGTGCAGAATTGAACCAGTTCCGGGTCGATTTGGTTTAGGAATCCTTGATTATAACATAATAACAATATAATAATATATTATAATATATTATATAAATATTATCATAATATTATTATAATACATTATAAATAAAAATATAATTATTCTGATTGTATGAAAATATTATTATATTATATAGCATTATAATTTTGTAATTGTCATATTATATTATTAGATAATAATTATCATAATTTTATAATATATTAGACTATACTTGTGAAATAATAGCAAATATAATAATTTAACATTATAATCATTATTATATCAGAATATTATTATATTTTTTATACTTTGTTAGATATTGTAATATGATATATTTAATATTATTGTATTATAATAGTTTTAGAATAATTTATAAATTAAAAATAATTTATAATAATAATTTTTAATAGGTTAGGCAATTGGAAGTACTATGTAATATCTTTTATTATTTTTATTTTCAAAGTACTTTCTTAATTTGATTACAACATTTTTTAAGTAACTTGGGCAGTCAACTCAATCTTTTTTGTTTGTAAATCATGTGATCATCTTTGTAACTTTAATCTAGAATTCGGGCATTTCTCTCTTGCAGAGGCTGAAAAATACTAATTGGGGTTGATTAAGATTGAGCTTAATATAAGAGATTGTGACTGGAAGGAGTCAAGGTCCAATATGATCAACATTTTGTCTGGTAGGATTGTCAAGCAAAATGTTCATTAGGGCTGATGAAGGTGTTGTCTTATTAGGAATTTTAGCTACATGTGATCTTGATCCTACTAACAGAAAGTCTCAAGTTTCCTCTTCCATATGAACTTTGTCCGGGGCTTTATAGTTTCATTTTAACATACATTCAATCAGTGAAGAAATATAGATGATGATAGACAGCAATGAATTTTTATGTCAGGCCACTTATTTTCCATTTTGGCAATTAAGCATATATTATTCACTCTCCTGGAACTTGACACTTAGAGGTTGGTTGTGTAGATGTAGATTAGATTGGTCATACAGGTCATTTATTCCCAATCTTTTCTTTCTACTTTTGGAATTTTTGCTATTTATATCAAACATTAAAATTCTGTAATAGGTGACTAAGAAGAAAACCTGTTTTTAAGCTTTCTAAAGAAGCAAATCTATGTGTTTCTTGCTGGAAGTTACGGAATAAAGAAAGAATTGAAGTATCCATTAGTACGTTGTTAGTACGGTGTGGTAGTTAATCAAAGTAGTTTCCCTCTGATGCTGGCATAGCAAAAACAAGGTGATGTGCCATACATTTAGCAGTACCTTACTAGTAGTATGGATGGAACTTAGATGTAAATTGGCCCTCACATAGTCTTGTCTGGCTTACCAATTATGATTCATGGCATCTTGACTGCTTCTTTGTTAATCTACAGCTTTCTTGTAACTCAAACCAGAATATTTTTGTCTATTCAGCGAACTTCTGAATTAGTATCCCTTATTTGAATATTGATTATATGTCACAAATGTATTTGAGATCTGAGTTTCTTATACTGATCATGTGCTGAAGTGTTTATTTACTAGCCTGCATGGTCGTCCAGCCAAGTTTACTATAAAACATTCTAAATCTTGTCCCCTTTGGACAATTTTTCATGTATTGGAGCATACTAACCACACCTTTTCAGTTTTGTTATTATTTAATTATAATCATATGTCGATCGGTGCATCTTGTGTACTAGTGGAGTTCTTAGGACCTACATGTGACAGATAATCATGCTTGGACCATAACCTCATTTTTCAATGAGTTTGGAACACCATCACCAATCTGATGCAGAATGTTGCAATACTGAAGGATGGAATGCTCTATTATTCTCTGATATGCTCGAAACATTATGATTTCAGTTAGATTTTTGCTGTCTTATTTTTTTTCTCCCGCCTTCTCAGGAGTGTTGTATTTGCTTAATGCCATATGAAGATGGAACCGAACTCCATGCACTTCCATGCAACCATCATTTCCACTCCACATGCATTGTCAAATGGCTCCGGATCAATGCAACCTGCCCTCTTTGCAAGTATAACATTCTCAAGGGCAATGATGTCCTGTGAAGAACTAAAATCAACATGACTTTTTTCTGTCTCTCTCCTTGTCTGTATACAAGAATGCAAAAGAATGAAGAAATGTCATTGGTGCCAGAATTGACTTGGCTGTAGACTTCGCATTCTCTTGGCACAGTGAGCTGATAAGAAACTTGCTGATTGTGGATGAATGTTTGGTGCAGCTGGTTTGATTTGAAGATCGCATCTTATATAATTTGGCTTGGTTTAACATTGTTGAAAAGTTTCGGTCTTGTTACAGCTTTTGTCTTTTTCTCTCTCAAGTGAAGATGTGATAGATTTATTGCAGCAACATTTACCAGCTTTAAATTTCTTCATACTTGCTAATGTTATAGCCTTCTATGAAAGTATTACCTTGGTTATGTGAACTTCTATGCAGTTGTGACCTTTCTTTCTTTCTGTTCTAAAAGATGCCACTTGGTTGCTGGCTTCACTCCAGATATGTATAGCAGGAAGTTTCTCAGGAAAAGCCAATCTTCTTTTTTCACTTGCTCAATTATGTTAGCAGTGGACTTTGCTCTGAGAATGGAACTATTGATGATCCTTGCTATCTTAATAAGCTTACCTGTTGCCCTGACATTCAATAAGTTCTCATAAAATTTCACTCCAGATTTGCTCTTTGGGGCACCATGTGGTCCCACCACCGGTGCAAGCCTGAGCCCTTCACTTCCTTGGAATTTGTGCTGCATAGCAGCAACAAAATCAAGAGGCCTGTAAACTACTCTGAGTGGCCATTGCACCCAAAAACTTTTTGGTAAAGAGCCAAGAAGCAAGTCTTGCTTTGCTCTACAGGATGCTTCCTGATGCTTTTGATAGCAGCCAAGCCACCATCCCATTGACTAGGTTTCTTCTTTTTCCATTTTTCCTTCCTTCTCTTCCCTATTTAATAGTTAGTGGAGATTAGAGTCACCTCTCAACCTTCATTTCCTAAGAGAGTGCACCACTGTCCGCTGAGTTTAGCTCAGTGACCTATTGACTAAGTCTTGATACGTACCATATAGATGGCTGCAGTTAAAGAATTTTTATGATGAGAAACAAAGTAAATGCAAAAATGTATATAAGTGTTGAGATCTGACCCTGTCGAGTTCAATGCGGAGGGTTTTTGATGTCGTATTATAATACCTCATAAAAATAATCTTACATCGAATAAAAAAGAATGGGCTAAGAATAATTAAGTTTATCTATTACTGATTAACTTAGATTCGGATTTTCGAAGCCACATAGATTTAGTCTGTTGATAAGTTAATTGAGTTAGCAAGCAAGTTTGAGCTATCGCAAATTGTTTTAAAGTAGTCAACCTGAATGTGTAAAAGTTGTAAAAGTTGCTGAGTAGAAAAAAAAATAGCTATTAATATTGCAATGTAAAGAAAGCCCATCATAGTGTGAATCACTTTTGCAATGTTAATAATTCTATTCGCGATAAATTCTAGTTAACTTGTAGCGAGACATTGTTTAGAAGAAAGATTGTAATATCTCATAAAAATAGTTTTATATTGGATGAAAAAAATAGGTTGAAGATATTACAATTTAAGTTTACCTACTATCAATTAACTTGCATTTAAATTTTTAAAGCCATATGGATTAAGCCTATTAACAAGTTAATTGAATATGTAGGCGGGCTTAGAGTACTGCGAATGAAACAACCATATTTTTGAAATTTAGAATGGATTTTTATTGCATTAAATTATTTGTTTCTTTGCAGTATGGCATTATGTAATTGAAAATGCGATCAAAATAACTATTTTATACACTGGATTTATTGAAACTATCGACCATCATTCCAATTATAAGATTTGTTGCAATCAAAAGCAATGCTCAAATGATCTTATACACTCTCTAACATTGAAATTTAATATCTTATGTTTTTAATATAGTTAATGCATTATTAATGTAAATTTATTATAGTAATAAGATATATGATTATTAGAATAACAAATAATTTTATAAACATAATTATTTGTTTAGCATTTAAGTCGATTATCGAGAATTGTAAGAGTTAATCGAATATGAATCCTAATAAGAGCATCCCGTATAATCCAAATAGGAATATCATGGTGATCTTAAATTATTTTCCACTAGCAATCCTTATACTAAGATGATTGATCCTTGATGATATGTGCTAGCGATTCCCATGATCTAAAATCACCATGCGAAACGAATCTTGAATCATTGTACATGAAATACCCAAGTTAATTAACCACTCTTTATCCTTAAAAAGAGTTATCCCTAACATATTTTATTATAATATTATAATCATATTATATTTTATAAATATTACAACAGTATATCATAATAACGTCATGTTATAAATTTTTTAATTAAAGTGTTATAATATAAATTTTTTTAATATTAACCTACATTATTTTATTATGAAAATAACATCAATAATATTATATATATATCAAAATGATGGTGTTGAGGGGTAGGTTGAACGATGTGCGCTCAAGATGGTGCCTACGAGACCGAAGCGTGTGCGCCAAATTGAAGTTGAAGAGTGGTCTGAAGTTGTGCGCGCTCTCGTCCAAGCTCGACGCCCGTTCAGACGATACGCCCGCCCTTTCTTGGTCCGACGCCGAGTCCTGGGGCTGTGCCCTAATCCCATCGCCGCATCCAAATTGATCCGAAACCCCGCCAACACCCGCCTCTAAAACCCTTTTCGCGCCTCTCTCTCTTTCCCTCCCGGTGGATCTCCAAAAACTCCTCCTCCTTTTCCCTTCTTCCGCACCATTTATTCTCTCGCTTTCTCCCTTTGACGGAAACAAATGGCGTGGGAGGACGAGATCGTCGGAGTGGACGTGGCTTCCGCCGGCGCCGTCGTGAGCGAGCTTATCCAGAAGGAAGCCGCCGGCCAGGTCGACCTGAGAGAGGCTCTCGAGGCTTCGAATCTCGCCGGCCTCCCCTACTCCTCCCATCCCAAGGAGGTACTCTCTTCTTGTCCCCCTCGTTCAATTAGAAAGGAACCCACTAGCATCGCAGCACTAGAGTTTTTTTCCATTTGCCCAATTTAGTTTTCCGTTTTATTTTAAATTATTATTTTTTTCCCTTGTACATTTGAGAAATCATTTTCTTTGCTGGAGTAATCCAGGATCTTGAAAATTTGATATGTGTATAGATGATTAAAAAAGAAAATCTGCAATCCTTTTTGAAAAAAATAATCACTTAAGATTACAATTCCAGGCTCATGGAGTTTGATGATGGTCTGTGGTCGGGATGTTTTCCTTTTCAGCTGGAAAAACACTTTGAAATTCACATAATAGAGGTTGTCATGCTGTTGCTGTGTAGTTGTCACTAGTGTAGGTTCATCGCTTCCTAGGGTTGATCTTATGCAATGTTTTTGGAAGGAATGCAGCTAGATGATCACTCGATGCCTTGGGAGAAAGCAGGGCTTATTAAGTTCATGAAGATGTGAAAATAAATAGAAACTGAAGGCAAACAATGTAATTTAATGAAGGATGATTCACATCACCCAAGAATCTATTTCTTTGAGTAGCATCTTATGGTAACCAATATAATCAGAAATTTTCCTACAATATGTGCAACAATGTTAGTTGATGTTCTGGGAAAGGAAAACATGCTTAACAATTCAAGTGATTTAATAAAACGAGCCTCTCAAGCGAAATAGAAATAACCAATGCGAATTTAGAGGTAGATAACAAATTAAGAATCAGTGGAACTTGCAAAAAGATAAGATGCTTCAGAACCAATGAAAGGTCACCCTTTATCTAGCTAATGTACTTGACACTCCTCCCTGTTCCAAAACATATTCCAAACCCATTCCTTGTTGGGCCTTTGGTTGTGCCCTTAGCAGTCAGCCTGCATAGAGGGTCTGTTTAAGTGATTAGGCTCCGAAATGAAGTAGGTTGGTGGCCACCGAAGCCTTGAAGGTTGTCTTTTGCATTTATATCAGTGGTGCTCTGTGATTGATCTCCTTAAAGAACCCACCTTGACTAGGTAAATTAGGGATGATGGATATTGTTGACTTGTAGGATTCATTGGTTGGAAGAGCATAGGAGTCTCATCTATCTAGGATGTAAAATTGATTCTTGGTTTGTTTTATGCTTGACTAAGAATTGTGCCTACTATATTTTAATGATTTTTTGTGGAAATTGATAGATTAATTTCTATTTGTGAGATGTACTGCTATTAGTGTCTCTTTTAGACATTGCGCGGGGGAGGGGAGGGGGGGGGGGGGAGATTTATTTAATACAGGGGGAATGAATTTATTTGCCCTATAAATATATCACAATCCTAAGGGACCAGTTCTTATTAACCATTATACACTAAATATAAGCGTCACAGGCATTTGTTTGTAGCTATTGCTAGTAGCAGAACAAAATCTTTGAAGGCATAGTGTCTCAATAACAATTATGAACTTTGTGAAGTTCCATTTTTTTTTTTTCCTGGTTGGGATTTCGGGTTTCATATGATTCCTTATAATCTGTGAACTTTGGAGCCTAAAATTAAAGGAGGGTGGATTTTTTAGCATGTTCTATTCTTTGGGGGTGAAAGCAGATATTGAGAGTAAATGCATTCCATTTTGGCAGAAATATTCCCCCATGGAACACCTAGAACATGGGGCAAGAAATTGCAGAGGAGCATGATCCAAAGCACTGGCTGCTACAAGAATGGAATATTCGAATAATTCACTTTTGGAATAATTTGAACCGATTGTTCCATAGTTGAGCGTTTCTGTCTAATTGTTACATAGACACAAGAAACTTAAAATAACAGTGCTAAATATTGTTTTTGAGGGGCAAGGAATCACTTGAACAGCTTAATCTGATAATTTATCTACATTTTTCATCTGAGGTGTTGTTAAAAAGGAAGCCATGTCATTTATCAATTCTTTTATCACAGTTATGAGAAATGTCAACGCCACATTAACTACACTATGTTTAAAAGCTGTGATCTCCTTGATCATCATGGATCTTAAACGTATTAATTTGTTAAATGGAAAAACACACATTATGCTTGTCCTCTTTATGGGGAAAAGTAGTTTTATGATGCTTACTTCTTGGCCACTTTAACATACTGCCTTTGGTGCCTAACCATGCACTGTACTGCTAAGCTTTTAAAGCAGTTCCAAACCTGGAAATTACTTCAATATGAAGCACAGATGAATGAAGTCAAATTAGTAGAACTTTTGCTTGAGAAATATTGCCCTCTCAATGTCCTCTATCAGTCATCCTTTCCATTTATAGGCCTTGGAGGACACTAAAAGTTTGGAGAACTGTTTGAGAACACCATGCATAAGTAATGTATTGACATAAAGACCAATTGAAAATCTGGTGATAATGGATAGTTAAGCTCTAAATATGTGTTCATGAAAATGGAATATGGCTTTTAAAGTTCCTAGTATTTATTAGTTGTGGTTGGTGCATGTGTCTCCTAGAGTTCATGAATGAAGTTATGTTATGATATATCAATGTAAGGGATATAAAAGGCATATAATATTTTTGTAATGCAAGGTTTTCGATATTGGTAGTATTGGTCCGTCCTACTAGTACCATATTATTCTAATGAGAAAACAATACCTAGGATGGGTATGGGATGCTAGCTTATTAATGGATTGGCATATTCCTACTCCTCCTAGTTGAAATAGGTTAGTACAAACCTGTTCGACTAATGCCAAGTTTGACCCAACCAAGTTTATTTTTTTTTCTTTTTAAGGATGAAGAGAGCAGGGGAACATGCTTTCTTTTCTTGTGAGTTCAGTCATGGGGTGTGCCGACAGAAATAGAGAGCGGAGGAGAAAGAGTGGAATGGAGATGAGAAAGAAGGGGAAGGAGGTCAGATCTGACCTACCTTTGCGACAATCTGGCCTTCTCAACATTGGAAACCTCGAGTATTTCTTTTTTCTCCCCACCACTAATTTAGCCAAAAAATAAGGCATGGATGTTTAGAAGACTTGCAGACACTCCACTTAAAACTAGGCTGGATGTTATTTCACTTGAAGTCATGATTATATTCAAGGTACGCTGAACTGCATACCAGTGCCGAACTGGTACCAGTTCGGTTGAACTGATGGCATACTTGTTTTCCTCTTTTTTTTCATTTTTTTATTTCTTTGATATTTTTCATTTTTTTTCTTTCCTTTGGCATACACATCATTTTCTTTGATAGTTTTTCAATTTTCTAGTTCATTAACTAAGAATTTCTCTTCTTTGTATGGGAATCTACCACCAAACTTCATATACACATAGTGTAAAATGGAGTAGTCCCATGATCAAATTTATAGGGATGAGCCTAATATGTTGATAGAAAATTTATCCTAATCAATGGCCATATGATTCAGCAAAAGACTCTATTGCTTCATTTAGAAGGCTGAGGCATGAATTCTATTTACTATTGCTTGAATAAAAATTTCTGAAAATAGCATTTTGTGGTCACAAATAGATAAGGAAAGAGCAATGAGATTCCTGGTGTGGATAATGATCTATTCTTTGAAGTACCTGCAAAGAATATAGTCTCACCAAGCTTAGATGACCTCTGAAACAAGCTCAAGAAGGAAGTCAGGGTTATGAAATGGGATGGTAGAAAGAAGTTTGGAAAAATTCTTTCTTGAGATAATGTTCTTCCTTGATTAGTATGCTCATCCACTATAACTCTTGAATCAATCACATGCTTATCAATGATTGGATAGGCGAATGATTTCATGCAACCATTTTTCACTTATAGTTCGTTCACATCTTGTTGTTTTATTATCAAGAGATGGTTTGTGATAAAAGAAAACGATTTATGCATCCTACTAAGGCCATACATAACAAATACTTGTATCAAGATTTCGGTTGATATAAGTAGATCATCCTTACATTTACAATACATCATAAAATCATGCCAAATTCTAAATTTTGACATGGTTTCCTCACCTTTTTCCATTTTCATCCCATTTAATGTGGGAAAAAAGAGAGGGAGGAGAATGGGAGGAGTCATATATGATTTTGGACTGAAATCCTTTCTCCTTTGTGACATAGCATAGGATACAATTAATAGATATTATAATCAATAGACCATGCCAAACTTTACAAGAACTAGCAAATTCATGGGCAAAGACTTCAATGATAGCATATTTAAGGATTTAGAGATTTTTGTTGGATTTTCTTATAATTTTTTCATTAGAGATGGTGTTGAATTTTAGTTAGGTTTTTATAATTGTACCCAAATAATTCTATTATATTTTCCTATTATTGAGTCCTCTTTGTAGTATGATTTTTCTATTGGGTTTAATGTTCAAATTTGGATTAGGGCGTGGTCAATATGTTATCCTGGTTCATTATGAAAAATTAGCTTTTGAGATATTAATAAAAATTTATTTTAGATTTTCTCCATTGATGAAAAGTTCTTCAATTTAAAATTTTAGATTGCTTTAGTTTTGCGTGTTTGATTTCTTAGGTCAAAATCTATCAATCGGCTCGCCTTTCGCTTTTTATGCTGCAATACTTTAGCTTAAATCTTCTGAAAAATGGAGAATATTTTAAGTTCCCAAAGATAGATAGAGAGAGAGAGAGAGCTCATGGAAGGCTCTCAGCCTACCTGTCTCTACTTAATGAGCCCCAACCCACCTTACCTCACCTCTGAACTGAACCAAAGCGGGCAGTTTGACATGGTTAGAACCAGTTTGAAACCTGTACTGAACCAAGGGACTTTTTCATATGGGCTTCTGACCAGTTTGGTATGGTTCAGGGTGAACTTGCTGGTTCATTTGGTTCTTTCTCTGTTGATTATATTATACTTAACATGATTGATAAGTTATGTTTCACTTATATTTGTTAGTATTTTTTTTAAAATTTTACTGCAACTAAAATTTTATGGCTCAAGGAATGCTAAGGCAAGGCACAAAGTGAGGCTCATGCCTTGGTAAAGTGAGGCACATAAGCGTGTGTGTATGTGTGCGTACATATATAGAGAGCTTAATATGACTACACTCAAGTGGATCTTCACTTAAATTCAGTTAGATCTAGATTGGATGATAAGTGCTACATCAATAAATTGAGTTGTTGGTTGTGATTCACTACCTCTATAATGCTTAAGCACTAAATATTATGTGATTTGAAGACCCTTAGCTTATATTTTAAATTCTAAAAAAAAACATGTATTATTTTGTGTTATCTAAACTCTCCAGTTTTTCGATCATTGAACCATGACTAGGATATCCAAATCACATGAATTTTAGAGTTTAAGCATTTTAAAGGTGATATATCACATCTAATAGCTTGGATCATTAGTGTGAGACTTCCTTTGCCTAATCTAGACCTAACCAAATTGACTAGAGATCTACTTGAGTGTAGCTATGTCGAATGCACATGCTTTCTCTATTTATTATCAAATTAGTAAGGCTGTGTTAAAGCTTTTGCAAAAATTGTTTGATAAATGGGTGTGATGTAGACAGTGTTTTATTGAGTTCTTTAGTTGCAAATATAGAGCTAAATCTGAATCATGAGCACCTGCTGCATAAAAATTAACATGGTTGATCTTTGGATCTTGAAATTACTCGTTCAAAATACATGAGTAGAAATGTAAAGAATTATAAAATCTGTGTGATTCATGTTTTTGAGGTGAAAGTTTTTGCAGGCATTCTGGATTTTGGACAATATTGTCTTCTGGACTTCTACTCCATATACTTCATATGCCTGGTTATATTAGTATTCAACCATGATCATTAGCAAACTTTTGGGTCTTAATTCTCCTTTACTGTTGTATTGATCTTTAATGATACCAGACGAGATTGGACCTTTAGTTCATTTCTTTTTCTGGACCTTTTTTTTGTGGGGAGGGGGTGGTAATGTCTATTTTTACAGTTCAATTGCTTGTGTTATGACTCCTGGTCTAAATAATTGAAATTAGAAACTGCCCTGTTGGAGCTAAAATGTAGGAAATTTTCGTTCTTAATTTATATGGATATAGTGTGTACTTTGTCGCTTGTCAGTTTCTTCCCCTTGCTAAACTGCTTTCTCATATTCTTGTAACTTATTTTTAATAATTGTTTGATGATTGCGCTGTAGTGGCCTCCACTGTTGGAAGTTGCAGAGACTCGGGAATTACCTCCCGTGCTAGTTGACAGATACAATGCAGCTGGTGGTGAAGGAACAGCATTATGTGGAATTTTTCCAGAGATACGCCGTGCTTGGGCGTCAGTTGACAATTCTCTGTTTCTTTGGCGCTTTGATAGCTGGTGAGGTTACACCATGAAGGATGCTCATCCTAATCTGTCATATCAACTACTCTATAATCCTCTTTCAAACTACATTCCAAAGTGGCTACCATTTTCGTATAATAAGGGACATAATTTTTATGTGTCATAATTTTTATATGTTTAATATAGTGTTATTTGAGAATATCATTTTAGTTCAGTATGATACTTTCTTTCAGCAAGCACCACTGAAAACATTCAAATTAGATTTCATTGAAAAAATAAAACCTATGCTTGAAAAGACTTTATAATCTGGCAGGCGGTTTACAACCTTTGTAAAAAAATCGCCTCATAGATTTTCTAAAGCCCATTGTTTCTTAATTTTGAGTGCATTATCAATTTATCTCCTTTTAAAAAAAAGATGGCATTATCAATTTAAAATTTCAGCAGTTGAATAGTTTTACCCTTTTGACTCAGTATCTTTGTTCATGGCCAGAGACTTATATTCCAGTAATCTCATGCTAAAAGTGTTTTATTACAAGAATATCTCTTATTTAAAGTGTCTTGTCTATGTTTAGGAATGGCCAATGCTCTGAATACAATGGTGAGGATCATGCAATTTGTGCTGTAGGACTTGTCAGACCAAAGCCTGGAACTTTTGTGGAAGCAATCCAATATCTTTTAGTGCTTGCAACTCCAGTTGAGGTACATATTAAGTAATTGATGTTTATGTTTTCCAGATTAAATAACTTTAAATGATAGATAAAGTATCTGTTTAAACATTGAGAAAAAAATTTCATTATATCAAAAACCTACGCATTGGATGCCAATGTACTTTAGTCTGATTAGTTATTTCTCAGATGCTGTTCTATTCTACAAACATCATGTCCGCAAGGATCAATTTGGTTGAACACATTAATGTAAAAAAGGCATCCTTTGTTTTAGCGCAACTTGTGCTAATTTCTGTTGAAACAGTTCAGGAGATTAGTGTAACATATTCGCATTGACTTGTTAGGATCCTAGAAACAAGGATAGCAAATTCATCCTCCTCGCTGCCTTCATATTCATCTCCTCTCTTCTAACTTGAGTCTAAACTACATGTCTATGACCAATTAGGTACATATCCCTGCCTGCTGGCCTTATAGTTTTAGTTGCAGGTCCCCCTCTTGCCTGAAGTTGCCTTAGAATTTGATCCTTCAAGTTGACAAATCCTCCTAGTAATTGTCAATGATTCTTAGAGGGATAACATTAGTTTGACAATTGCCCTAATAACTGTTTGATTCTTCATGGAACATTCATCCTTGAAGTTGTGCTACATAAACAACCCAATGTGATGAGAAAATGACTTGGGCGAGGGTGACACCTTTGCAAGAATATCTAAATTCTCTACCAAATTTCTGGATCAACACTTTCTTTAATTTATGGTTGAGTGCTTATAGTGTTGTCCAAAAATATAATATCATTTATCTTGTATTTGGATATTAAGAATTATGAATCAAAAATTTCAGGTGGCTAGACAGTTCCCAAGCAGTAGGGACATCTGACCGTGATGATGCTTAGGACCTCCTAGAGGCATGGGTAATCTAAACAATGTTCCTTTTTTTTTTTTTCAAATCGGACAACCAGATAAAGCATTGCAGCACAATAGGAGCTATATCTGATTCATACCAAAGCATGATTTCATCAAATATCAGTCTATTAAATCAAACAAGTCCAGTCTTTCTGCTGAGAAAAGTGAAAAACAAGACGACATTGTTAAAGAAAGTATCAAAACAAAAATATTTGAGCTTATAGCATCCATTGCAATTTCTTCCAAATGCTCCATTGTACTATACTTGATTTGAAATGGGAATGCAACAATGTTTGCTTCGAGGGGAATAAATATATCAAAATGTGTTTTGAAGCGAATAAACCCTCCTCCTCCAACAGAAGAACAAAATTAAGTCCGAACTCTTTCTCCATATTCATTGATATGAGGGTTATCTAGAATTACATAATGTTGTGATGCCAATTTATCACTACTCATCCATTATCTGACCCACAACCAAATAAATGCCCCAACCAGTTGCTTAGTTAATCAAACTAAAACGAACTGCGTGCCCATCATCAAATGAATCTTAAGTCATTCTTTTTGAATAAAATAAGCATGATTGGTAAGCACAATATTATTAATATACTCTATAGCTACGTCACTGGAGGGCTGGGCAACAATGAACAATAATTTATGAATTATAATGAGAGCAATTAAGAGGGAATCGATGGAGGGATGGCAATAATTAAGTCAAGGATAGACAAAATATGTGTTCTATTTGAGGAAGTAGATGCTCTGAATCTTGAAGATCTCAATTCAGTGGCAATGGCAATCAACATGCGTGAACTGATGAAATGGACATTGCTTACTCACCCAGGGTGAATCATACATGTGTTCTAGTTCTGCAGATCCATCTACCTATTCCATTGCTTAGAGTTCCCATGATAAAAAGGCATGTTATTGTTCACATTGTCCTTTGTATGAGAGGCAAAGAAAGGGAGATCAACTTTCTTGTCATCAAAGCAACTATGACTAGGGATCCTGAAGCAATTGCATCTTTTGTGCAATTTGTCCTTGAAGGCAAGGTCATGATTATGGGAGTGAATGCCATGTACTTATTTTATCCAAGAAAGAAGGTATTATTATTGAAAATGCATGTTTTGTGCTTTTTATCCTTGAAGACAAGGTCATTATTATGGGGGTGGAATGCCATGTACTTATTTTTATTCAAAAAAAGTTATTACGTTTAATTATAAGATTTGGAGTTGTTTCATAATGTGCATTTAGTAGTTTTTTTATTCTAATTAGTTAAGTAGTTGTTTGAGCTGGTTATTTGCAGTGTGTTTGATCATAGGCAGCATGTTGATAAGTTGGCATCACAAATTACTCCTTGCAATTATTCTTAAACTCTTTGGTAAATGAAAATGGAGGAATTTTGACTTAGGCCTTGTTTGGCATTGCTTTTGGAGGGCCAAAAAGCCTTTTTTTTTGGGTGATTTTGATGTGTTTGATACAAATTTTGAAGCAACTTTCTGGCTCCCTTAAAAGATGAAAAAATATCTATCAAGGAAAAGCTCCTATTTAGTACTTTTGGGCAAAAGATCTTTCTAGGATGTGTTGGGAAGTTATTTTTATTGAACCTAAAGGACACAAGTTTGAAACATTTACTATCATAATATGATATAATAATTATCATATCATAGTATAATAAAATATTATTATAATATAATATGATATCATATGATAATTATATTACATTATAAGAAATATTGTATAAAACACATGCTTAGTTATCAAACAACAAACAACTCTTTATTAAAAGCTCCACTATCTAAAGCTCGATGGGAAAATGCTCTACCATTTATTACAATATCGAACAAGGCCTAAGTTTAATCTTCCTTGGAGATTTTAAAGGGTTGATTTCTTGAAGTAGATCTTTAGAGTGTTGACTTCAATTCAACAACTTGTGCGATCTAGCAAGTAATGACCATATGTAGTTCATAATAAATAAGCAATTTAACATAATAAACAACATCAACAACAATGAGAACAAAATCTTAATCTCAAACTAGTTGGTGTTAGCTATATGAATTCTTTTTCTTTATTCCATTTGGTTCAGAATCATATTTTATGTAAGATGTAAAGATATTATTATTTTTCTTTTTTTTACATAATTTTTGGTTTACTTCTACTTCTTTTTCCTTCTAAATGTATATAACTATTGCTTCGCATCAATGCATCCCTAGATCTACGTTGGATATATCCAAATCATCTAACTCATCAATCTTAATTCATCTTCAATTGGTGTTACCTTTACTTTTTTATGAATGATTACTTTTCTTCTTCTATCTTATCTTATATTACCATATATCCATCTTAACGTTCTTATTTCAGCTATATTTATATTGTATATATTATTTTCTAATTATCCAACATTCGATACAATAAATTATGGCTAGTTTTATATTTATCTTATAAAATTTTTCCTTTAACTTGGTAAGTATTTTACGATAATATAATATTTCAGCTGCATTTCTTCATTTTATCCAACATGCTTTAATTCAATGGGCAATATCATCCTCAATCTTTCTTTTTTTATAAATAATTAATCATAAATATTGAAAATGATCACTTTTAGAAACATCATTATTCTTAATTTTTAGTTGATATTCATCTCTATTTTTAATTTTACTAAAATTACATCGCATGAATTATTTTTATCCTACATAACCTAAAACTTTAGATCTTAATATATTTTTTTGTATGATTAATTCTAGTCTTAGTTTCATTCATTAGTACTCTATCATTTGCGAATAATATGCACTATGGAATATCATTCTGAATATGTTTAGGAAGCTTATCCATAACTAATGCAAAAAAGTATAGATTAAGAGTAGATCCTTGAGATAAACCTGCAGTAATTGAAAATTCTTTAATATTTTCATTAGTAGTTCTGACGCTAGTAACCGCTTTATCATACATATCCTTTATTTTAATGGGTGCTTTTTTATTTTTTATCACCCACTATATAACTTTTCTAAGGACTCTATCATATGCTTTCTTTAATCAATAAAAATCATGTGAATATCTAGTCTTTTTTTCTTTATACTTATTTATTATCCTTCTAAGAAGAAAAATAGTTTTATAGTTGACCTTGTTGGCATCAACCTAAATTGATTTTCTAATATTTTTATATTATCTCAATCTATGCTTTATTACTGTTTCTTAAAGTTTCATAGCGTGACTTATAAGCTTAATAATATGAGTTAGAGTATTTTTGAATATTATTTTTATTCTTATAAATTGATATTATAATACTCTTCCTTCAGTCATTAGGCATCTTCTTAGTCCCTAAGATTTTATTAAGTAAATTCATCTAAGTTACTCCTACATCACTAAAATATTTCCAAACCTCAAAAGAAACTTTGTTAGGTCTTACTATTGTTCTTATTTTCATCCTCTTCATATATATATATATATATATATATATATATATATATATATTTATTTTTTTATTTATATTTACCTTAGATATCCTAAGTATATGAGTATACATGATATTTTTATCCTCGATAGAATTAATAGACATCCTAAATTATCTATTTAATTTTTATTTAATAATTTATTAAACTTCTCCATCTTTCTTTAATCTTGTCCTTTTTAATCAAATTTTTTATCATCATCTTTAATTGATTTAATTTGAATCATACTTTTAGTCTTACGATTCTAATAAATATATTTTCCATCTTTATTTTTTATCTTGTGGTATAACTCTTTATATATTTTAAATTTAGCCTTTCGTATTGCTTTTTTTTAACTTATCTTTTAGCCATTTTATAGCTTTCATATGTTTCTTTATTCTTACATTTAAGTAATTTTCTATAATACTTTCTTTTGGCCTTAACCTCCAATTGAACCTTTTTATTCTGCTATTAAGTTTTTTTACCATATGGTTCTTTTCCTTTTTGACTCTCTTAGCACTTTTATAGCTACTTTCCTAATATTATTAATCATCTTTTCCCATATTGTATTGATTTCTCTATTTAGAGCCTATCTGCTTCATCATTCTATCCATTGTTTTTGAGTCGTCATTTATTTACTTTGAAACCTAAAAAGAAACAAAAACAAAATATAATCAGGAATTGGAATAAGATGATGAAAATCTTATAAGGAAATGGGAGATAGATGATGATGTTAAGAACATTAAAAGAAAAGGCCAAGAGGACTTGGAAATAAAACATTAATGAAATAAAAAAAGAGAAATATTAGATAAAAAAACCGAGTGAAAGAATTTGAATAAAAGGGACTGAAAAATAGCAAAAACAAAATAAGAAGAGTGTAAGAACAGAAAAGTTAGAGTAAAAATAGATGAGAAAATTAAAGTAAAAGAATCAAAAAAAAAAAAAAGATAAGAAGATGAGGAGAAGATGGAAAGAATAAATGGGGAAGAAAATAAGAAAATAGAAGAGAGAGACTTGGAAGAATATAAGAAGAAAAGAATATGGGGTTGTTTAGGGTCATCATGTACTTGTTTAAGTGGTTGGATGACTGGTGATGGTTTCAAGAAGTTTGCCAATGCATATGCACTGTGCAGGCTGGTAGAGGGATTCCAATGGGCGGCAAATTAGTGGAAGATTGTCAGTGTATTCGTAGAGTTCTTGATCTCTATGTCCCAATGTATTTTCTGATGGAGAAGGGAGGTGCCAGGAGACTTAGGGATGAGTTGACTCAGTTACTTGTGTTTGTATAATTGCAAGTCCCCCTTTTGAAACGTGTCTTAGAGCATCATAACATTGACGAGCCAACAGGAGTACATTCTCAAAATGTGTCTCAATGGCCAACCTTAACAACCCTTTAAGGTTTTTGTTCTTTATCTACTTAACTAATGAATTATCAGTTTGACTGCAAATAAGTAATTCTGTTAAAGCAAGAAAACATAAAAAAGGCATATAACAGGTGTCAGATACCAAATTTTTTTCCTAAGAAACAATCTATCAACACAATAAGAGCCTAGCCTGAATGTGTTTTTCACATATTCAAACCTTCATAAGAATTAAGTACATGGTAATTAACCTAGTTTTAGCTCTCATCACATGCAACTGGTATTTTGCCCTCAAATTCTTCGACTAGATCACTCTGCTAAAATATCCTGATGTAGATCAAAGTGTATCATGCAACATGACATAGGAAAACTTTGAAGCTCACACCATGCTGTAGAAGATGATCTTTAGGATACGCACTATGGACTTAGGTTTTATTAGGTGTGGGAGCATGTATAAGTGTCGCAACCTTTCGATATTTAATATTTTTTTCTTGCAGAGATACATCTGTAAGTCAGGTACTTCAGGCTAAATCAAAGGGTCTAGGAAACAAAAAGGATATCTGATATTCATTTCAAGTTATAATTACGATGGCCTCTGATTTGATCAATGACAATGCTCCATCTTTTTCCTGCTGAACTTAAATGAGGTACTGAAAAATAAGGGATCTCAAGCCCACCTTTTCCACCTCATCTCTCTTGTTTATCAGATCTTCTGAAAAAATGTAACCCTTGTTGGTGTGTCTGGTATCTAGTGCTGAGTAAAGAAATTGCGTTTATGTTATTGGTAAACATCCTCACGGAAGGTATAGTTCTACTTTCATCCCTTTGAGCTTAAATTGTTCCTGCGGATATTATTATGCTCCTCATGAATTTTCATAGAAGGATGATTTTTCAAGACTTGTTGTTTATTAATTCTTCCTTTATGGTGTTAGCTGATTCTCATAGGAGTATTTTGCACTGCAAATGCGGATGGAACGGACCCATATGCTGAACTTTCCTTGCAGCCTTTACCTGAGTATACAATAGCATCTGATGGTGTTATCATGACCTGCATTACATGCACAGATAGAGGTCGAATTTTTCTAGCCGGGCGTGATGGTCACATATATGAAATGCAGTATTCTGCTGGCTCAGGCTGGCATAGGTGTTGTCGCAAGGTTTGCCTCACAGCAGGCTTGGGCAGTCTTGTTTCAAGGTATGTGTTGTGTATGTAATATTGGATAACATGTCATTTTTTGCCTAAGCAAGTTTAGTTGCCATTTTACATCCTTGCATAACATGTCCCAGCTCAATTGTTCTGTGCTGATATCCAGATGGGTCTTGCCAAATGCTCTTAAATTTGGATCTTTTGATCCAATTGTGAATATGGTAGTTGATAATGAAAGGCATATTTTGTATTCTCGAACAGAAGATATGAAACTACAGGTCTTCGACTTAGGAGCAAAGGGTGATGGTCCAGTTAAAAGAATTGCTGAAGAGAAAAAATTGATTGATCCTCAAGAGACACAATATGGGTGTGGAAGGTCTGCAGGATCAAGAACAAATACTCATGCAACAAAAGCATCTATAGTTTTCGTTGGTCCTTTATCTATTATGGAATCAAAATGGCTGCACGCAGTTGCTGTTTTATCAGATGGCAGAAGATTGTACCTTACTACTTCAGATGGAAAGGGTTGTTTAACTGGACAAAGTACTGCTCATCAAAGGCCGTGCTGCTTAAAAGTTTTGGCAACTAGGCCATCACCTCCTTTAGGAGTTGGTGGTGGACTCACTTTTGGTGCTATGTCTGCAGCTAGTAGAACTCGGGCCAATGATCTTGCTCTGAAGGTGGAAACAGCCTTTTATTCAGCGAGAATGCTTATGCTTTCAGATTTATCAGCCCCAGCCTTGTCCTTTCTTTTAACTGTTAATAGGGATTCAAGTCCACAGTCACTTCTTTCTCGTAGCTTTGGAACATCAAGTGCTTGTGCATTACGTGAGATAGTATCATCCTTGCCTCTGGAGGGTCGAATGCTTTTTGCAGCTGATGTTTTACCCATGCCAGATACAGCAGTAGCTGTCCAGTCATTGTACTCAGATACAGAAGGTTGCACTTTTACAGGATTTGAAGAATCATGTGAGAAGGCATCAAGGAAACTTTGGGCTAGAGGAGACTTGTCAACTCAACATATCTTACCTCGGAGGAGGATTGTTGTATTCAGTACAATGGGTATGATGGAGATAATTTTTAACAGACCAGTGGACATTCTGAGAAGGTTGTTAGAGTCCAATTCACCAAGATCACAGATAGAGGAATTTTTTAAGCGTTTTGGAACTGGAGAAGCTGCGTCAATGTGTTTAATGATAGCAGCAAATTTGGTTTATGATGAAAATCTAATAAGCAACACAGTTGCTGAGAAAGCTGCAGAAGTATTTGAGGACCCAAGGCTTATTGCAATGCCAGGACCTAACAGTTTGTTGGACAATAGAACTTCAGTTGAAGGCTTCAGCATGGGGCAGGTTGTGCAGGAGGCTGAACCTGTGTTTTCTGGTGCACATGTAGGACTTAGCTTGTGCTCATCTAGGCTGCTCTTTCCTATATGGGAACTACCTTTTATGATTATCTGTGGGGAAGTAGGCTCTGATGCTCGCTTTAATGAAGGGGTGATTGTGTGCAGACTATCTGTTGCAGCAATGCAAATCATTGAAAGCAAAATTCGTTCCTTAGAACAGTTTATGAGGTCTAGAAGAAACCAGAGAAGGGGCCTGTATGGTTATGTTGCTGAGCTAGGAGATCTAACCAGTTCTGTTGTTTACTCAGAGTCAGGAGCTAGTGGTCAAAGTACAGGTAGAAATTTATTACTATCACACTCACAAAATGCTGAACCAGAAGATCGTGTGGTACCAACTAAAAGGTGGCGATTTCCTTATAGTTCTGCTGAAATGGTTTCCATGGAGGTAAAAGAGATATTACTTGGACCACATACATTTACTTGGTATATAAATAGCTAACTTTCTGAGCCTGTGCAGGTGAGGGCAATTGAATGTCTCCGGAGGCTGCTTCGAAGATCTAGTGAAGCATTATTCTTACTTCAACTTATTTCAAAGCACCATGCCAGTCGCTTGGTACAAAGTTTAGATAGTAATCTACGCCACAAACTTGTTCATATGACATTCCATCAGTTGGTATGTTCTCAGGAGGGAGAGCAGCTTGCTATGCAGCTTATTTCAGGACTCATGGAGGTAAATTGCATGCAACGGAATTTGTATCTTGTATTGCTGGCATCCATATAATTGCTCCTTCCGACATTTTATCAGTTACCAAGTATGGTTATTAGTGGTATATGTCTGATGTTTGGTTGCATAGCTACATTTTAATTTTTGAGAATATCCCCTTATAATTTTTATTTTTGTTTTATAAATTTTGTTCCAGTATTACATTGGTCCAGATACCCGGAGCACCATAGATGAGATTAGTGCGAAACTTCAAGAGGGCTGTCCAAGTTACTACAATGAGTCTGATCATAAATATTTCCTAGCAGTAGATTATCTTGAGAGAGCTTCTGTCACCATTAACGCCGAGGAGAGAGAAAATCTTACTAGAGATGCTTTCACTCTTTTAAGCAAAATTCCACAACCTGCAGATTTGAGCACCATATGCAAACGATTTGAAGATTTGCGGTCAGCTTCCTTCTTGGGAAAGATACATTTTTTATTTTCTATATCTGGTTGCTCAGCAGTATTGGCAACTTTAATCTATCCTCATAAAACAATTATTCATTTAAACACAAACTATATGCTTCTTGTATTGTAGATTTTATGAAGCTGTGGTACGACTGCCTCTGCAAAAAGCTCAAGCTCTTGACCCTAAAGGTGATGCGTTCAATGATAAAATTGATCCAGGCAATCGAGACTGTGCACTTGCTCAACGTGAACAATGTTATAACATCATTATAAATGCCCTTGGTTCTCTGGCAAAAAAAGCAACTGTGCTTGACCAGGCTTCAAGGGACAAGTACATTTGCCAAATTATTCAGCTTAGTGTTCAATGGCCTGACACAGCCTTTCATGAGCGTTTGTACAGGACGTTAATTGCGCTTGGCCTTGAGAATGAGTTATTGGAGTATGGGGGTTCTGATTTGGTTTCATTTTTACAGAATTCTGGCAGAAAGCCAGCAGAAGAGGTTTGTTCTTGGAGTTGAATTGGCCTGAAATTTTTTACTAAGATGAAAACTTCTGCCTCTAATCAATTTCAGTATATGTGATAAAATGCATGATGGATAAATAATAAGTACAGACATTCACTTTTACTTTATAAATATTTTTAAACTTTCTACTGGGTTTACACATCTATATTTTTATTTTGCATGTCATTTGTATGGAAAGCATTTGACCTCTACCTTACAATGCATCCACAGGGAAAACTATTGTACGTTTCTTTTTCCTTGTTTAGGAAAATTGTGTTTGTTCGAACTTGCATATTTAATTCTATAACTTGACATCATGGAAAAATATTTTTAGAAGTGAAAAGTTAACATGATATTTTTATTTTTATTTTTTGTGGGGTTTGGTGGGGGGGGGGGGGGTGGGAGTGAACTTGAGTTACAAGTTCAAATTTTTCTTTCCCATCTAATGTTGGTCTATTTTGGAATATTATAATCTTCTGTCTTTTATTATGCGGTATCTTTATCACATGCTACAAACTAGCCACAATCTACCTCGAGTGAAGTTGTTGATGCTGTAAAGGTAGCTTCATGCCATAGTGAGACTCTCTCTACCACTGTCCTATGGGTAGTTCTTTCTTCTGCTTACCAACTTCTATACACTTGTGTGAGCTTTAGTACCATTTGTAACGCCCCAAGCCTACCTGCAGTCCAAATAATCTGTTGGAGGCCTGGGTTCATATGACCTTAAAAATTTGAGTCTAACTTAATTGATAGTAGGTGAACTTGAGTTATAAGCTTTTCAAAATTTTCTTTCACATCTAATGTGGGATTATTTTGGGTATTACAGGGGTTCTGTTCTTTGAAGCCTATTTTTTCAACCTTCTCTTCTTCTTTTTTTTTTTTTTTTTTTGTGGGTTCGGGGGGGTCTTCAAAAATTAAAATTTAGTGTTAGTTTGATGAATCAGATTAGCAGCTGGGTTTGCAGAGATGCAGATTTGTATAACCTTGTTTAACTTCTTTCTTTGCTTTTCAAGCTCAGGCTGTTGCAGCAATAACACCAATGGCTTCTGCAATGCGTGGTTTGGATGGACCTCTTCCTTCTAGTTATACCAAGTATCTTGACCTTCTAGCAAAATATTATGTCTTGAAGCGGCAGCATATTCTTGCTGCTCATATACTGTACAGGTTGTCAGAAAGGCAATGCACTGATGCAGGAGAAGCCCCTACTCTAGAACAGAGGTTTGTAAATTACTTAGTTATGTCGCATTACAGATTGTTATGTTGCATTACAGATTTTTCTTGAAAACTGTGTTCCTGTTTTCACTGGCAAGTTGATGATCTATTCTGGCACATTTCTGTTTTCTTTTGGAAACAGGCATCAGTATCTCAGCAATGCAGTTTTACAGGCTAAAAGTGCAATTAATAATGGTAGCATGATGAGTTCAACAAGTAAGACTATTGACGATGGATTGCAAGATATGCTTGAAGCAAAGCTTACTGTTCTTCAATTCCAAATGAAAATTAAAGAAGAGCTTGAGGCAATAGCATCAAGGTTAGAGGATTTGCCGAGCACCAGTGGGTCCCCTCTTAGTGACCCTTTACATACTGGTCTGGTGGTTGATCTTAATATTGCAAAGGCTGCTAAAGACAAGGCAAAAGAGTTAATGTTGGAATTAAGAAGTATCACTCAGTTATACAATGAATATGCTGTTCCTTTTAACCTTTGGGAGGTATGTCCCTTTAATTCAGCATTCTCTATGGAAGTTTCTCTTTTGCTTTGAGATTTATAAAGATCTTGATTATCAAATGCCTCTATGCAACAAAAATGCTCCAAACCTGAAATTCAATTTGATGTCGTACACGTCATGTTTATGTTTTCTAGCTTTACTGTTTTGCTGTCACAAGAAATGTTGCAGTTGAATTAGGATCAGGTCAGAGCATGTCATAACAATTAAAGTAGATGAAACATGTAGGACCGATGGGGGTGGATGTGCATTTAGTTTGTGCTTTCTTTATGTCAATAATTTGCACTTAGTGTGCTCAAATCTAGTGAATTGCCTGTGGAGAAACAAATTCTTGATCTTTAGATTCATATATTATTTTCCTTTCCAAAAACACCAGAAGATTTTGAGCACATAAACATTTCTAAAGAAGACAATGTGATTTTGTTAATTAATTCAGGTAGAACAGGTCTGTTAGCTAGAACCGCATTGAAAATCTTTTGCAAGACGTTTCTGAGAGAAAATGGTTCTATGACTTTTGAGCTATATAGCTTCAAGGCTTCTTAGGATGTGGTTTCAGAGAATCTGTTTAATTTTCTTCAGAAAAAAAAATGATATCAAAATGAACCTCTGGTGGCACAACACGCTTGCTTCTTGACTATCATTCAGGAAGTCTGGAAAGGAATTGGACAACTCATACAAAATAGTCAACTTCTCTGGGTCAAAAACAATCAAAGCTTAATTTTATTTCCCAAAGCCTCTCGTTGTCCTCTCATTTGCCTCTCTGGAAACAGCCTTTAAGAATGGTCAGTTAGCTTTCAATATAAATTAGTGAAGTATTTAGAAGTGATTGCTGAAATGGCTTTCATTGCTTCTGTATCAGAAATCAGATTACTGGACTGGTCCTTTGATCTGATAGTAATGCTGTCTGACAATCTGCATAACATTGAGGCATTAGAAAAAAAAGTGTAACCTGTCAGTATGACCATGCTTCAGCCAAGTGGTTATCTGTTCATTCGCTCTTCTATCAAGTTCTCTCTACTTTATATAACTGCAAAATTTTTATTTCTGACCAACTGTGATGCTGGGTGAGGTGAGGAACCTATTTCGCTTTATAAAAAACACTTCCTTTTGGTCCATGCCTTTTAAATTATATATGAGAGAGATGATAGTTGTTTTAATTAGAAATGTGGTGTTATAAATGTGTTTACTAAAAGCCTTCTCTTATGCTCAAAATGTAAGGCCTATTTTTTTGGTAATAATATTGATCATTAATATAGTAGAGCCAAAATATCATTTGCTTTTGCATTTGCCCAATGCCAGTAGTTCTGATTTAATTGCTTCGCCTCATTTGGCAGCTAATTGGGGTTGAACAATCACTGACAATGAAGAAGAGAGTGCCTACTTCAGTCACCTTATAGTCATGGAACTTTGCTTTCTCCAAATATAAAATTTTAAGTTATTCCTCCTGTAGATAGGCATTTCAGCAATATTTTATAAACTCAGCAAGGAGAATAAAATTTGAACCTTTGACCAGTGAACTAAGAAATTTGAACGGTTTTGGCCCTGATGGTTTTTAAGAGTCAGTTTTAATCAGGAGGCCACTATGGTCTCCAAAGCTTTTTGGAAGATACTTCAGGAAGGAATGGACATATTCTTGTATAGGAAGTACATCCAAAAACTCTTGTTAAATCTTTTAGTGATTCTTCTAAGGCCTAGGACCAAACTGGAGCAATTATGTTTAAGGTAATGAAACTGCTGGCAACAACGAAAGTATTGGAATCAGAAAAGCAATTTGTCTCTTATTTCTGGTGAATATCTAATGGTGTTAAAGCTACCTAAAAGGCAGAATAAGTACCATGTTACCATCCCAGCTCAATTATTATTTCTCCTCTAATTAGCAAAGTTGGAAAGTAGATAATAGAAGTTGCAGCTCATTTGCATGGCAATTTATAGCCAAATGGTAGGTTCTGAAAAAAGCATATCCTTCCTATAATGTTATTCTTAGAATTTGCTGGGATGTACTAAATATTCAAAAATCTTTTTAAAATCTGATTAATTTTATATGTTTAATGGCCTAACAGAGCTTTTAGAACTATAAGTGCTTTAGAAATCTGTGTCATGTCCAACATTCAAAGCCATCAACTATTATTAAACCAAACAAATTGGTAGCCCCTTCTCCCTATTATTTGATCTTCTCTTTCTTGAAAGGCATTCTCAAGCTTATTTGAGATCTTCTGATCCTGAATTCTGTAGTAAAAGTCTTTGTCACCCAGGCCCTTTTGGCCTAAAGCACCGATGCTTGACATTTAAACAAGGAGATCGGTTTGACACTTGAACAGGCTCCTTAAGAAGACTTGCCAGATATTGAAAGGACCCGATGTTAGTCTTGTGCCAGCACCCAACACCTGAAATGAGCCCATGTAATATAGGTAAAAATTTTAGGATTTGCAACATGTCTCTGCTTTCATTTGCTCTTGCTACTATTTTCCTCCAGATTTTAGAATGTAAATGGAATGTAGCATTGGAACCAAAGGTGATAGCTTCAAAATTTAAATAAACTTCCATGACAGGATCTGTAGGTCTCCTAAAAGTGGTTGGGCCCTACTAAATTTAATGTTTCACCTTCACATATCACACTTATATAATGCCCTATAAATGTATTTTTTTGGCATCTCTCAACTTTTTCTATAAAAAAAACTTCTCCACTAGTTCGCCTTGAAGGGCTTTGAGGTGTTATCGCAGAGGTCTGTGTGGCCTGAATCTGTTGGAATTTGGACCAGTCCAGTGAAATATAATATCAATCTCAGTATCTTCACAAATACCTGCACATTCATGGTTAACATCTTCCATAAATTTGTTGTTTTCTGTCCAGAACCTACTAGCAGGATGATCATGGTATTACAAAAATATGACATCCAAGAATAAATCATCTATATCGACTTTAACTCTTGATCGCTTGTATCAATCACTTCTAATATAGTCAAACTCTCTTTTATCTCAATTTAAACTCACACCCTTGCAAATCTTAATTTCTCTATTGCTTGGAGTCCGTAAAAAGAGGGTTCTACAGAAACAAGCATTCTTGCTTAGAGAGTCAACTGACGAATGTGAAGTTGCAGTGAAGGGTATCTCACCCATGTTGCAGTCCAAAGGAAGTTTTACTTAAGTTCCATTTCTTTGCTCTGTTTTTCTGGGAAAGTAATGTGTCTGTCCATTAACCATGTTCCTCCTTCCACCACTATAGATATAAGCCCTAATTTATGTACAACGTTTTCCTTTCTATTCCACTTTCTCTTGAGGAATCTTTTAAGGACTCAAAGCCAGTTTCCTTTCATGGAGATATCGCATACAAATGTCATCCCGGCCTTTGTATAGTCAGCAAGCTCCTCTAAAGTGTTAAAGGTCATACTCTTTCCATTGGTTATCTTTAGGCATATGAAAAGAAGCTCAAGATTTCTTTCTTTTTTTCTTCTAATAAGATAAAGATCTGATGGATGCTAATCCAATTCATTAAGCTAATGAACAACAGTACAGAGACCACTTTACAGAGAAGGGAGAAAACAAAATCAATCAATCTAAAATTAGGATGCAGAGCTCAATTCTTCTTTAGCATTTCTTTAGTCACAAGAAACCTCATTTTCTTGATCACCTGAAGCATGAAGCAGTTCTTATTCTTAAAGAAGCGCCTGTTTCTTTCCAACCAAACATACTAGCAGAGTACTCGACCAAATGATTCCATCGTTTCCTTGAATCACAACCAATCTTCCACCCAGAAATCACTGTCAAGGGTTGTAGTCTCTTCCCCTCCTCTATCAGACAAGACACAAGACACAGAAAGTTTAGTTTTTGAAGCAAAGAAGCATCTACATCATACTCACATAATGGGGTAAGCTAGGGAAAGTTTCTTAGGTTTGAAGAGAGTCCTGAAAAGGCTAGGGACTTGCTAGGTGTTGGCTTTCTCCCTCCACCCATCTCTGTTGAAGGATGCTCTCCCTGAGACTGCATAACATCCATTATTTCTGCTGGGTAGTTCTTAATGAAAAGAAGCTGGATGACTTTAAATTGCTTAAGTTGTTAGTAACTAAGCATAGTAGGTTGCAAACTAAAAAAGTATTAGGCTTGTAATGAATGTTCATAGGGTGTGATTATAGTTTTACATTGGCTATCACCTATTGCAACTATCCTCCTTTATTCAAGCTTGGCACCAGCTTTGTATAAAACTCATGTTTTGTAAATAAGCAGAGTTGGGTTTGAAAGGAATGTCTAGGGAATTATTGTCTACTACAGGAAAATTGAAACATAGAATTTTAACATTTGCCACATTGTTAGAAACTATCTTCTATGCCTAACTCCTTGATCTTTAGAAACCTCATGTATATGTTACATCTATACTTGGGAGTATCTTGCTTTTCCATCACTTACAAATGTTAGTTTTTGAGATTATTTCTAGTAACTAAAAGCTTTCTTCCTTTTGCTATTCTGATCAGATATGCCTGGAAATGCTTAGCTTTGCAAATTATTCTGGAGATGCTGACAGTAAAGTTGTTAGAGAAATCTGGGCTAGAATTCTTGATCAAGCTGTTTCAAGAGGAGGTTTTGCTGAAGCGTGCTCTGTCTTGAAGAGGGTTGGATCGAATCTTTATCCTGGAGATGGGGCTTGCTTTCCTTTAGAGACACTGTGTCTTCATCTTGAGAAGGCTGGTCTGGTAACATGTCTATATCTCCATCATACTGACTCTTGATTTATTTCTCTCATATGTATATCAAGTATTTGTTAATGTTTCCCTGAATCCGGAATGCACCTGGGAGTTTGACCTGGTTCAGGTTCTTAGATGTAGTTTTATTCTCAGCTCAGACCTGGCTTTTGTGTATTAATGAACGAAGAATTTTAGCTGGACTCAGCTCTTAATAAGCTAAAGCTTGCAAACCAACATTTTAGCTTCTCTTGTTAAGCCATTAGTACAACTAGAAGCATGCATTTAGGTTACAGTGTTCTGATTTTAAAGTCGACAAGTTTTATTTTGAGGCAAACGCTGATTCTTTGAGTTGTGCTTCCATTATTTAAGGCATGTCTCAAAAGTGAGCACCTTCTTTGGCAGGAGCGGTTAGAATCAGGAGTTGAAGATGTGGGAGGTGAGGATGTTGCAAGAGCCCTTCTTGCAGCCTGTAAAGGTGCACAAGAGCCTGTATTAAATATCTACGACCAATTGCTATCGAACAGAGCTGTTTTGCCTTCACCAACTCTGAGACTGCGGCTTCTCCAATCAGTCCTCGTGATCCTTCATGAATGGGCTATGTCTGCACTTGCAGATAGAATGGGTATTACAACAGCTGGTGCTTCCATTATATTTGGTGGAACATCATTAGAACAGACAGCCACAATAAATCAAGGAATTCGGGACAAGATCGCTACAGCAGCAAACAGGTCAGTTTCTTCTTTCTGTCTCCATATTATAAAATGGTTTTGTGCCTGCTTTCTCCCATTAAATTAGCAATCATCTGTTTCTGCAAATTGCTAGGGTTTAGTAAGTCTTCAATACAGACACAAGCAGTCAATCTTGTTTTTATTCAGCGAAGATTTGTGCAACTTGTGAAACTTATTTTCTTGTTCACTCAAATTCCATGCTTTTATAAATCAGGGATCAAACTATTATTGCAATCTTAGAAGTCACTCTTTTTCATTTTATGATGTTTTCTATAAGCAAGATGAGTTTTTGGATATAACAAGGTTAATTTTACATCACATGAAAATAGGTACATGACTGAAGTGCGGAGATTGCCCCTTCCACAAAGTCAGACTGCAGATGTTTATCAAGGTTTTCGAGAATTGGAAGAAAAACTGTTGTCTCCTACTTTCCTTGGCCCATACTGATGTTTTTGTTCGTATTCCATTGAACTTAGCCTAGCTAATCAGCTCATCTTTGTATTCTGCCACCACAGAAAATATAGTTGTTTTGATAAAAAATGTCAATTAACTATATTTGATGTGTGCAATCTCGCTCTGTACTCCTTAAGATCGCATGCAAAATTTTGTAGTTTATGCTTGAAAAAAAAATTTAGAAGATACTGAGTCATATATGGTACTGTGGTTGAATCTTGACTTTTTTAAAAAAATTAAATCTATAGATATTTGCTAATGACAACACGTTTAAACATTAAATAATAATTGTCAGTATCCAATTTTGGACTCATTAATGAGATGGGACCTTTTGGGAAACTAATTTCATCTGCTCCAATCAAATACCTGCTAACCCTGTGGCTGTGATGTTAAAAGTGTTTTAGCCTCTAAGATATTGATTGTGACCAGTATTTTGCAGCAGTGATTTAAGTCTTGGTGAGACAGGGGTCAATCTTGGCTATCCCATCTCATCTCAGAAAGATTTCTAAACTAATATGGACCGTCCTGTTTTGTCTCGACCACGATACATTATAGTATCAATTTTAAATAGATCTAATTTATCATAAAAATATACTTTTGTAGTTCAAATATATTTAAAAATTAAAGAAAATATTAAAGCTTTATAATTTTTTTAAAGAAAAAAGCATCTCAAATAAGTACCAATACACTCAACTTGGTTGGATATTGGGATGGGACATGGGGCATCTCATATATGAAAAAACCAAGATGCCTGTCTCACAAGATCTAAAACCTTCCTCGGTAGTCCTGCTGAATTTTAGAACTTTATTAAGAAGAGTAGAAGCTTAAGACTAAAAGACACCTGGTGAGTAGTTCTGATATCTTATGGACGTTAACATTATTGAAATCAATAATTGCAATCCAAAATGTTGTTCTGCCATGTTGTCTAGTAATCCTTGATGGCTTCTTATCTCTTCACTATATGATCCTCAATTTGAGTTATCTTGCTTGACGCTAAGATCTGTTTCTGACCCCACCTTTGTCCATTGGACAACAGAGTTCCAATTGACAAGGGCAGCCTCTAGGTCTTCCTATACTGGCAAGTTTAATGGTAGGCCTCTTTTCTGCCCAAGAGTGCCTTGACCAGATTCAGTGTCAGTTCAGCAGAGGTTTGATTCTAAATTGGCAGCTAGTATTGAAAATCTGCTTAATCCTTCCATGGATTTGGTGTGGCCATCCTTGTTCTGATTGTTTTGATCCCACTGAGTCACAGCTCTGCTTTTTAAATATTCCCTGGCGGAATTCCATCATTATCTTCAATAACAGCTGCTTTTTATTTATTGTTATGGTTATTGCATTAAAATTGATATGGATTCTACTGAACTTTGCCTCTGTCTCAGTCTTGGGTGGCTATTGTTGGTGTGACAAAAATAGGCTTCAGATCTGCTAATGATGAAACTTTAACTCCAGATCAGTTAACTACAAGGAATTTCTGAATAGAAGGTTATTCTGTTTGCTACCAGATGAAACATACCGAAGAAGATAATAAATATCACTGGAATTGTTTGGTTTACCCATGTCTAACAATGAGCTTGTGGAATCCTAATAAATGCCATTTATCAAGGGAATCCTCAGGGAACTATTGTTTCATAAATCCTGCACGATTTATATCAAGATTTTTTTTTTTCCTTCCCCAAAGAACAATCGAGCAGAATCTTTATTTGTCATAACTATATTTTAGTATTTACATGGTCAAGTTACAACAGTGATAATTATCTCTACATCTCCTGAACGAATGCCTGCCATTTTATTTACTTAAATGCAATAGGATGTGACTACACTAGCCTATCCACAGAAACAGGCAAAATACACCACTCAAGACTAATCAGTCAGGAGTGATTGTGAGAATGAAAGAAGCCTGAGATGATTTCTATATTCTTCCAGTAGCATGACCTCTTTTCTGGGAATCATGGTCAGGGTTAGTTTTACTTCTGTAATCTAACAGTGCTCAAAATCCTGACCAGGTATTTTGTTTCTATTTACTGAAAATCTTTTTGCTTGCAAAGCTATCATGGCATTTTGAGCATTTGACCTCGATGATGATCTGACAAATGCTTTCTTTACAATTCCTGAGCTATGAAGCTTGTAGGACCAATAGTCCTACAAGAAAATTCTGCTATATTTAAAATGATGAAACTGGTTCATGGTCCTTATCATAAGAGGCGGCGGCTATATCTCTACAAGCTTTATTGCTGTGTGGCGATCACCAAAATGTAGTCTTCTATATCTGCGCTGCACACTTCTCGGAGAAGCATAAACCGGAGCCTGTCATTGGTCTTTTCAATTTGTCGAATCAAGTAGTCCTTGGGGTCCTCTATGTTGCAAAGATAGGCACTTCAGAATAACATAGATCTCCTCTGCTTGTGCGTGTGCTTGGTCCCCCACTTCAAACGTTTGGATCTCATTGCAAATCTTAATCCATTTTGACTCCAGGCTTCCCCCTCACACCTCGTGCTTTCAACTTCCAAACTTGTCTCCTCCCACCTTCCTGGGGCTGAGCATATGCAGACCGTTAAGATGTAACATGCTGGATTATTGGGTTTCAATAGGAATGTTCCTCAGATGCCAGCTACCCCTTGATGATATCCTTTGTGAGTTGGAGTATTACAAGCTCCAAGCAGTGCTCCCCAGGCAGACAATCTCTGGCTCAACCAGCAGCCTCTCAATAACTTCATCAATATTTTTCAAGATGCACGGCCTAGGAGATCCAACATACAAATGTAGTAATGACCTGCATTGGCTTTGATCTCTTGTTCCTCAACCATGGATATAAAACATTGATGCCTTCTTCTGGCTACAAGCTGAAAGAAGCAAGAGGAAGGTAATATTACTGGGGCATATTCTTTCCCTCTGCATTCATCTAAAAAGGCCAAATACTTTGTCTGCATGCTTTGTGTAGCCAGGTGTCACTCGTTGCAGATTATCACATATCTCCCATTCATCTCATCCTGTCAAAATATCTTCTTGCTTCTTCAAATGATCTGCATTACTGCACTGTCCAAAACTACTGAACAATGAACCGGCCCTTTCTAAGTCATGCAATCATGGAGCCGTTCCGCTGGCTCAAGTGTAGGTAGGTTCAGACACAAGTTTAGTATCGGATTAGCTGTTGAAAAAAAAGAAAAAAAAAAAACGCCCCCTTGTATTTCTAATTTTATGAAACACGGCCTTCAGAGAGATGTCAGGTGATAATACTTCTTGCAATCAGTCTCCTGGTAAAGCTGGGGAAGATTGTATTATTCATGGTTTTACTTGTTCTTTATTTTAATTTTTTTGAACTGAAACAGAAGTCATTATTTAATAATGCTAAAACCCGTGGCATTGAAAATGTATACTGGAGTTTTTGAAATTCATGTTTTCCTCTCGTCGCACTTTCCTCAAAACCGTATGGCTTTCTTTACATTATTGTACCTTTTCTTTTAAATAATCAGACATAAAAATTCTCAGCTCCCGGAAAAAAGAAAATGTACTTTCAAAAAATATCTAAGTCCCAGAAACAGCCCTACGGTCGGACACAATCTTCAGCTTTCTCAATAAATCCCTCAGAGATGTTGGATCATTTCAGCGCCATCTGAACCATAAGCTATTCAGTTTAAGAAGACATTGTGTTGCTGCCAAATCATGGTTAATGAGCGCTGGACGAGCTGAGATTTTTGTAGACCTTTGAGAATATAGAAGGGTCACCGTCTCCTTTCGGGGGCCTGTAAGAAAAGTTCCGAACCGGTGATTCTGGTGGGGACCTTCCAACGCCCAAGTTAATCATTTGTAGAACAGTAGAATTTTTGTTAATAAAAGAGTAGAGATTGAGTTTTCTCTCCCTTTTTCCACGTTGGGGGATTGGGGTCTTTATATACTTGTTCGGGGGTCCCTCTTACCCTTCGCTGGTAACAGCCGGGTAATAACGTGTGCCATAAGTACGTCTCTTGGCTTTTCGAAAATCGTCCGTGACCTTAGAAATTACCGATTCATCGTATTTGGTGACTGTTCATGATCTTGGAAAAGTTATGTGGAATTCCTTGCAGCAAGCGGACGCTTGTCGGCCTCTGCTGCCGAGGCCGACGCCGAGACCGAGACGGGCGGAGTGCGCTGGACCATGTGACATTGGACTCGCGATTTCTCATCTCGTGGGTCGTGCGGGTTCCAAAGTACAGCCGTTGGGGGGAGAAGGATGACGTTGAGTTAAAGCCAGCTGTCCCTCGTAGTGTCGAGTATGGAGTGCTTGCGTGGCCCTGCTCATACCCTTGGATGGGCTTGCATGGCACTGTTCACGTACAAGACTCTGTTCACTTGCATGGCACTATTAACGGCGAGGGAGCTTGGCAGCTTGGAGGTGCCGGTCTTCGAGGTGCCGGCGCCAAAGGCCAGCGCTGGGGGCTGGCGCTGGAGGCCGTAACCAAAGGCCGGAGCCAAAGGCCGTCGCTGAAGGCCGACGCTGGAGGCCGGAGCCAAAGGCCAGCGCTGGGGGCCGATGCTAGAGGCCGGCGCTGGGAGCCGGCGCTGGAGGCCGTAGCCAAAGGCCGGAGCCAAAGGCCGTCGCTGAAGGTCGACGCTAGAGGCCGGAGCCAAAGGCCAGCGCTGGAGGCCGACGCTAGGGGCCGGCGCTGGAGGCCGTAGCCAAAGGCCGGAGCCAAAGGTCGTCGCTGAAGGTCGACGCTGGAGGCCGGAGCCAAAGGCCAGCGCTGGGGGCCGACGCTAGAGGTCGGCGCTGGGGGCCGGCGCTGGAGGCCGTAACCAAAGGCCGGAGCCAAAGGCCATCGCTGAAGGCCAACGCTGGAGGCCGGAGCCAAAGGCCAGCGCTGGGGGCCAACGCTAGGGGCCGGTGCTGGAGGCCGGCGTTGGAGGCCGTAGCCAAAGGCCGGAGTCAAAGGCCGTCGCTGAAGGCCGACGCTGGAAGCCGAAGCCAAAGGCCGGAGCCAAAGGCCGTCGCTGAAGGCCGACGCTGAAGGCCGGAGCCAAAGGCCAGCGCAGGGGGCCGACGCTAGGGGCCGGCGCTTGAGGCTGGCTCTGGGTTCAACTGTCACATCATTTTTGGAAATCGTGCAAAAAATAATATCACTCAGAGAAATCAGCCAGCCGTATCAGATGCCCCCTGCCCCTGAGATGGGTGAGCACATAATCACCCGTGAAAGGGGTACTAATATCCTTCGGGCGGCCGATTTTCGCGCCATCACCTCGCCTATTCAGGCTGTTGAGATTATAGAGGATTTCCTTCGAGCAATGCCATCTCTTTAGTTGCCGATGCAGAACCGGTCTTTCATGCCAACGCGGAGCCAGTTTTTACTGCCGACGCTAGGCGCCGGTCTTTAGTGCCGACGCGGAGCCAGTTTTTAGTGCCGATGCTAGGCGCCGGTTTTTAGTGCCGACGCGGAGCCAATCTTTAGTGCCGACGTGGAGCCGGTCTTTAGTGCCGACGCTGGGCGCCGGTCTTTAGTGCCGACGCGGAGCCGGTCTTTAGTTGCCTGTGCTAGGCGCTGGTCTTTAGTACCAACGCGGAGCCAGTTTTTAGTGCCGACGCTAGGCGCCGATCTTTAGTGCCGACGCGGAGCCGGTCTTTAGTGCCGACGCTGGGCGCCGGTCTTTAGCGCCGACGCGGAGCCGGTCTTTAGTGCCGACGCTGGGCGCCGGTCTTTAGTGCCGACGCGGAGCCGGTCTTTAGTTGCCGGTGAGGAACCATTCTTTGGTGCCGACGTGGAGTCGGTCTTTGGTGCCAATGTGGAGCCAGTCTTTGACTGTTTTCCTGTAATGCATCCAGACACTAATGAAAAGAACTTTTTTCTCAGTGTAGTATACTTAGCTTTTTTGCAGCTATTTGCCTTCGCGGGTCTTTGGTGCCGACGCGGAGCCGGTCTTTGGTGCCGATGCGGAGTCGGTCTTTGGTGCCAACGCGGAGCCGGTCTTTAGTGCCGATGCGGAGCCGGTCTTTAGTGCCGACATGGAGCCGGTCTTTAGTGCCGACGCGGAGCCGATCTTTGGTGCCTGGCTGGCCAGTGCTTTTTGGTGCCGACGCGGAGGTCGGTCTTCTGTGCCGACGTGGGGGCCGGTCTTTGTTGAGCAGAGCGACCATTCGAGGAAGCAATGAAAAGACTTTGAAGAGCTATTTGTCAAGCGGGTTCAAATTAACAAAAGTAGCATATTACTGATAATACCGGTGTAAGTTGTCGGCATTCCAAGTGTGTGGGAGCGGCTTTCCGTCTAGTTCTTCAACTCTGTACGCCCCATAGTGAAGAACTTCTTTGATGCGGTACAGTCCTTTCCATCTCGGTGCCAGCTTGCCTCCTTCCATCGGCTTTGATACTTCAGCTCGTTTCAGAACGAGGTCTCCCGGGCGGAATGTCTTGGGCCGTACTCGAGCGTTGTAGTACCTGGCCGCTCGTTGGCGGAAGGCCGCCATGCGAAGTTGTGCTTGATCCCGCAACTCTTCCACTAGATCTAGATCGGCCCGCAGTTGATTTGGGTTATGCTCTTCGTGGTATAGCTCTGTCCGGGGACTGGGGACACCTATCTCCATTGGGATGACTGCCTCGGTCCCAAAGACCAAGCTGAAAGGAGTTTCTCCTGTAGGGGCTCGTGGAGTCGTGTGGTATGCCCATAATACGCTGGGGAGATCTTCTACCCAGCGCCCCTTCCAGCCATCTAGGTGGGCTCTAAGTCCTTGGAGGATAGTGCGATTGGTCACCTCGGCTGTGCCATTGGTCTGGGGGTGCCCCACAGAGGTGAACCGCTGATGAATGCCCAAGTTGCTGCAGAATTTTCGGAAGGCCGTGTGTTAAATTGTCGGCCATTATCTGTGACCAGGGTGTGCGGCAGTCCAAATCGGCACACGACCGACTTCCAGAAGAAGGATCTTACTTTTCTTTCCGTGATTTGGGCGAGGGCCTCAGCCTCAAACCATTTGATAAAATGATCCATTGCTACCACCAGGAACTTACGTTGTCCGGAGGCCGGGGGAATGATCCCAAGATGTCCATATCCCACTGGGCGAAGGGCCAGGGTGCGGCCAGGGGGGTTAGCTGGGACGCCGGCTGATGTTGAATATTAGCATGGCGCTGGCAGCTGTCGCACCTTTTGACAAGCTCAGATGCATCATCCTTCATTGTCAGCCAGTAGTAACCTTGCCGTAGGGCTTTGTATGCGAGCGCCCTGCCTTCCAGATGGCTTCCGCATATACCTTCATGTATCTCCCGCAATATGTAATCTGCTTCGGTGGAGCCAACACACTTGAGAACTGGGTATGAGAACGACCTGCGATAGAGTCTTCCATCCATTATAAAAAACTTCGGGGTCCATCTCTTGATTTTCTTGGCTTCGGCAGGGTCTTCTGGGAGGGTACCATTGGTGAGGTATTGGATGTAGGGATCCATCCAGGAAGGCCCCTGCTCAATCGGTAGAGTTTTTCTTGTTGCATCAATACTTGGGGCTTCTAGATGCTCCACATAAGCTCTTACCAACGTTCTGTCAGCTGAGGTGGCGAGATGAGACAAGGCGTCGGCTCTAGCATTTTCCCCTCGGGGGATATAGCTAACACTGAAATATGCCAAGGGAGAAGCCTGCGACTGTACCATACTTAGGTAGCGGGACATGATGGGATCTTTTGCTTCATACTCTCCCGTGATTTGGCCAGTGACCAGCTGGGAGTCAGTGAATGCCCTAAGGCGCTTCACCCCGAGCTCTCGGGCTAACTTTATCCCAAACAACATAGCCTCATACTCTGCTGGTTATTGGTGGCTGGAAAGAGAAAACGGAGCGCACACTCGGCTACAACTCCATCCAGGTTGGCCAAGATGAGGCCTGCTCTGCTCCCTTGAGAATTTGACGTCCCGTCCACATGCAGAACCCATTCATCGTCTCTGGTGTCGAAAGGTGAGGAGTCTGCTGAGGTCTCTTCGGGCCGCTCCTCGCCCCAAATGCATTCGACCAAAAAATCTGCAAGGACCTGCGATTTTATGGCCACCCGAGGGCGAAAAGATAGATCAAACTCTCCCAACTTGAGCGCCCACTTTGCTAACCGACCCGACGTATCTGGGCGAGCGAGAATTGTCCTCAGAGGTTGGTCTGTGATCACTGCAATCGGGTGGGCTTGAAAATATGGCCGTAGGTGCTGGGCAGACATGATCAAGGCAAATATGATCTTCTCAATCTTCGAGTATCTGATCTCTGCATCGTGGAGCACCTTGCTTGTATAATACACCGGTTTTTGCATGCCATTGGTGTCCATGCAGACCAATACAGAACTAACGGCCTCGGGAGAAGCTGCGAGGTACAGAAGGAGCTCTTCTCCACTTGTTGGCTTGGATAATAGTGGCGGGGTAGAGAGGAATTCTTTTAGTCCCTCAAATGCCTTCTGACAATCTTTCGTCCATTCGAATCCATTGACCTTGCGGAGGGCCCTGAAAAAAGGCAGGCATCTCTCGGCGGACCTAGATAGGAAACGGCTCAAGGCCGCCACCCTCCCCGTCAGGCATTGTACTTCTTTCTTGTTGGTAGGTGGCCTCATGTCCAGGATGGCTTGAACTTTGTCTGGATTTGCCTCGATCCCACGGCGGGTCACCATAAAACCCAAGAACTTTTCGGCTGTCACTCCAAATGCACACTTGCGCGGATTCAATTTCATTTGGCATCGACGAAGGTTGCCAAAAGTCTCCGCTAGGTCGGTGATATGGTAGGTGGCGTGGATACTTTTGGTCAACATGTCATCTACGTATACCTCTATATTGCGTCCTATCTGGTTCTCGAAGACTTTATTCATTAGCCTTTGGTAGGTGGCTCTCGCGTTCTTTAATCCAAATGGCATCACCTTGTAGCAATACAGCCCCTTCTCGGTTATGAAGGAGGTGGCTTCCTCATCCACCGGGTCCATCCTGATCTGATTGTATCCGGAGAAAGCATTCATGAAACTAAGGACCTCATGGCCGGATGTAGTGTCCACCAGCTGGTCGATCCGGGGCAAGGGAAAGCTGTCTTTGGGGCATGCTTTGTTGAGATCAGTGAAGTCTACACGCATCCTCCAGCTCCCACTAGCCTTGCGTACCATCACCACGTTGGCCAACCACTCGGGGTAGTGAACCTCCCGGACATGCCCTGCAGCCACCAGCTTGCGAACCTCCTCGTCGATAGCTCTCTGTTTGTCCGGAGCGAAGCTCCTTTTCTTCTGTCGGACTAGCCGACACTCTGGCTTAAGGTTGAGCCGATGAGTGATTACCTCCTCAGGGACGCCTGGCATGTCGGCGGCAGACCATGCGAAGACGTCGGCGTTGGCTCACAGGAATGCGAGGAGTCGATCGCGTGCCTCCTCAGGCAGTAACGCCCTGACCTGGATGGTCCTCGTCGGTTCATCTCCTAAGGGAAAGGTCAGAAGGTGCTCGGCCGGCTCCGCCCTCCCTCCCGGGTCTCGGGGGTCAAGCGGCCCAGATGCCATTGCCGACGCGGCCTCCAAGGGACTGGGAGACAAATGGTAGCACAGCGCCGGTGGGCTTTGCTCTCCTTTCATTTCTCCGACTCCTTCGCTGGTAGGAAATCTTACCAACAGTCTCTTGGTGGAGATGACAGCATCTAGCATATTCAACCCTGGTCTCCCCAAGATGGCATTGTAAGCCAGTGGGACCCGAACCACCAGGAAGTTTATGATCACCGTACTTTGACGCGGCGATGTCCCAGCCGTGATAGGGAGGGCAATTTCTCCTTCGGCGCTTATAGTCTCCCGTGAAGCCCATTAAAGGCGTAGTGACAGGCTGAAGGGAAGATTCAGAAAGGTTCATTCGAACAAAAGCCTCATAGCTTGGGATGTCCACAGAACTACCACTATCAACCAAGATTCGTTTCACATGATGCCTGGCTATGGTCATGGATACCACCACGCCGCCGTCGTTTTTGTTGACTACTCCATCTAAGTCTTTTCCAAAGAAAGGAATTACGGGGTCTACTCCTTCCCGCTGTCTCTTTGAACTGCCACCTGCCCCCCAGGCAATCATGGCTATGGTCCTCTCCGTAGGGGCATTGTCTGCATCGGCCTGGAGTGTAGGAGGCACCGCTGGGCCTGGAATAGAAGGGTTTCCCCTTCGGACAAACTTGCCCAAGTGACCCTGCTGGACAAGCTCTTCAATGGCCCTCTTTAGGTGGCGGCAGTCCTCGGTGTCGTGACCATAATCTCGGTGATACCGACAGTAGAGCTCTTTATTGCGGGGGGTCCCAGACCTCAGGGGGAGCGGACGCTTAAAGTAAGGTTCTTCCTCAATTTCCAGCAGGATGTGGGATATCGGAGCCATGAGGGGAGTGAATCGCTCCTTAGGAACAAGCGTCTGCGGTCGGCGGTCTGGACGGTGAGGGGGCTCAGTCTTCCGAGGTCGTGCTCCGGCCTGCTCAGTGGGCATTGATTTCTTGCTAGGATTCTTATCAGCCTCCCTCCGGGAGGAATCTGCCTCGTTCGCACGGATGTACTTTTGTGCACGACTTAGAAGTTCGGCATAAGAGCCCGGGGGCTTCTTGTCTAGAGAATAGGCGAATCTGGAAGGACAAAGTCTCCGCTTCAACGCCAAGGTGGCTACGGAATCATCTAAATTATATACCTCCAGCGCCGCTCCTTGAACCGGGCGACGAAGTCTTTTAGGGTCTCGCCGCTCCTCTGCTGAACAGCAAATAGACTATCCACCACTCGTGGGATCTTTCGACTCGCATTAAAGTGGGCCAGGAAAGCTCGCTCGAGATGACGGAATGAATCGATGCTGCGTGGTGGCAGACGGGAATACCATGCACGTGCCGCCTTTCGGAGGGTGGCCAGAAAGGCGACACATAGAAGGGAGTCCGTCGCTCCTTGGACCCTCATAAAGACCTTGTAGCTCTTCAGGTGGTCCAATGGGTCCGTAGTGCCGTCGTATGGATCCAGTTGTGGAAGACAGAAACGGGGCGGCACTGGCTCCTCCATGATCCGCCGGGAAAGCGGGGGGCGATGGTCGTAGTCCGTTCCATGAGGATTGGTGATCCGGCGGCTAAGCTCCTCCAACCGTCGGTGATACTCGTCGAGCTGTCGGGTAGTCTTCTGCTGGGCGTCGTCTGTAGAAGAACCAGAAGATGAAGTCGGGGCAGGCCGCCGAGGTAAGGAACGCGCCCGTCTGGATCCGTTTTGGTGCCGATGGGAGCGACCAGAATGACGGGAAGGGGACCGCCGTCGCCCTGAGGCCTCTCGGGGATGGGGCTCAGGAGGCGAGCGATGGGAAAGGGACCGTCGCCGTTTTGAGGCTCCTCGACGATGAGGTCCCGAAGGCAAGCGGGAGAGAGACCGTCGTCGCTTTGAGGCATCTTGACGACGGTCTCCCGAAAGCGAGTGACGGGAGGCCTCGGGCAGGGTCCCGCCCTGATGGGATAGAACCGTTTCCTGCACCCGTTCGCCGGGCGGAGGGAGCTGAGGTGCGGCTGCAAAGTAGCGTTCCTGCAATCCTCGTACCACCGCCGCTAGGTTCTGAACCTGGTGAGATAGAACCTCCAGCCGGTCAGGCTGGCTCATCTGGGCAGGGGGCGAAACATGGAGGTTGGCCTCTGTTTGATTAGCCCGCGGAATGCGCTCCGCGGCTTGGCTGGTGGAAGTCTCCTGTGCTCGTGTGGTCACCATCGTCTCTTTCGCAGAATCGGAGTCTGTCACAGGGAGAACTAGCGCCCCCTTCCTGGCGCGCCAATCTGTTGCTGCCAAATCATGGTTGATGAGCGCCGAGCGAGCTGAGATCTTTGCAGACCTTTGAGGATATAGAAGGGTCACCGTCTCCTTTCGGGGGCTTGCAAGAAAAGTCCCGGACCGGTGATTCCGGTGGGGACCCTTCGATGCCCAAGTTAATCATTTGTAGAACAGTAGAATTTTGTTAATAAAAGAGTAGAGATTGAGTTTTCTCTCCCCTTTCCCACGTTGGGGGATTGGGGTCTTATATACCGACGCCCAAGTTAATCATTTGTAGAACAGTAAATTTTTTGTTAATAAAAGAGTAGAGATTGAGTTTTCTCTCCCCTTTCCCACGTTGGGAGATTGGGGTCTTTATATACCTGTTCGGGGGTCCCTCTTACCCTTCGCTGGTAATAGCCGGGTAATAACGTGTCATAAGTACGTCTCTTGGCTTTTCGAAAACCGTCCGTGACCTTAGAAATTATCGGTTCATCGTATTTGGTGACCGTTCGTGATCTTAGAAAAGTTACGTGAAATTCCTTGCAGCAAGCGAACGCTTGTCGGCCTCTGCTGCCGAGGCCGACACCGAGATGGGCAAAGTGCACCGAACAGTGGGACATTGGACTCGTGATTTCTTGTCTCGTGGATCGTGCGGGTCCCAAAGTACAGCCGTTGGGGGAAGAAGGATGACGTTGAGTTAAAGCCAGCTGTCCCTCGTAGTGTCGAGTATGGAGTGCTTGCGTGGCCCTGCTCATGCCCTTGGATGGGCTTGCATGGCACTGTTCATATACAAGGCTCTGTTCACTTGCATGGCACTGTTAACGACGAGGGAGCTTAGCAGCTTGGAGGTACCGGTCTTCGAGGTGCCGGCGTCAAAGGCCAGCGCTGGGGGCTGGCGCTGAAGGCCATAGCCAAAGGCCGAAGCCAAAGGCCGTCGCTGAAGGCCGACGCTGGAGGCCGAAGCCAAAGGCCGGCGCTGGGGGCCGACGCTGGAGGCCGTAGCCAAAAGCCGTCGCTGAAGGCCGACGCTGAAGGCCGAAGCCAAAGACCAGCACTGGGGGCCGACGCTAGGGCCGACGCTGAAGGCCGTAGCCAAAGGTCGGAGCCAAAGGCCGTCGCTGAAGGCCGGAGCCAAAGGCCAGCGCTGGAAGCCGACGCTAGAGGCCGGCACTGAAGGCCGGAGCCAAAGGCCGTCGCTAAAGGCCGACGCTGGAGGCGAAGCCAAAGGCCAGCGCTCGAGGCCGACGCTAGGGGCCGGCGATGGAGGCCGTAGTCAAAGGCCGAAGCCAAAGGCCGTCACTGAAGGTCGGAGCCAAAGGCCAGCGCTGGGGGCCGACGCTGAAGGCCGAAGCCAAAGGCGTTGCTGATGGCCGACGCTAAAGGCCGAAGCCAAAAGTCAGCGCTCGGAGCCCTAGCGGAGCGCTGAAGATTGGCTGTGGGTTCAACTTTCACATCATTTTTAGAAATCATGCAAAAATAATAATATCACCAAGAGAATCGGCCAACCATATCATATTTTAAATAATCCCATATGAACACCTAATCCTTACTATTTCTAAATTACTGCTCTCACCAAAACCTAGAAAACATTAATATAGACTAAATTCAAAGCATAAAAATCCGCATCATCGAGCCTTGTCCACAATTTTCTCCTCCCATGACGAGAGTCGATAGTTATTCATTCATCACATTCAAACTGCAACCGCGTTCAGAGGCGGAATAGAAGAAATTAGTAATAATAATAATAATAAAAAAACTTCCGCAATATTTTTTGATGTATGCTTCTCCTCACCGAAGTTTGACAAAAAAAAGGAAACCTCAGAGGAAAACAAGCATTATATCTTTTCACATCAACCACCACTGCTTCTGGACAAGCTAGCCAGCCAATCAAAAACAGAGGAGTAACAAAAAGATCCAAGGAAGCAAAAGCCAACTTCAAACACACACACACACACACACGCTTTGCTCTCACTTACTTACTCATAAGCTTCTTCCCAATCATCCACCTCTTGAGGTATCATCTCTGCCTTATCAACAACAACTCCAGCGTCCTGCCCTAATCTTGGTTCCATCACCATACCACCTTCCACATCACCACCACGATTCTCCACCGACTCAGACTCAGATGACACTGAATTCATACCTGTATCTGGATCGAGAACAGTCCACCGGTTTGGCGAAGCTGAGATTGAGGCAGCAGCAGCTTCATTGCCTCTCCACACAGGAGGCACAGCAACTGCTCCATCCTGCCCGCCAGACCACTCCGCACCCCATGAATCCGATTCTGAGGCAAGAGCCTTCTTCCATGGATTACTACTACTACTACTACTCTTTGCAGCCACAGCTCCTTCCCTAGACCCCAACCCCCATGCACCTGATGCTCCAGCATTATGAAGAACCACTACTACAGCGCCTTGATAAGGAGACCCATGATCCAGCCGCCTCAGAGCAGTAGCCGCCCTTGCTGGATCCCCAAAAACAGCCAAGGCATTCTTGTCATTCAACCACACCAGCTCACATTCCCCACCGAACCTCAGAACTAAAGCACTTATATCTGCATCCCTTGGCAAGTCCAGCATTGCAACCACAAGCCTAGGATCCATGTCGATTAGAGATCATAAGCCAATGGATGGGGAGCAGTCACTGGAACGCCAGGCTTAGAGCCCAGGATCCTGGCAGGCGGCCTGGACTTGGGTGTAACATGAACTACCAGGAACCTCTTCGGCTCCCAACCTGCTGCTTGGACTGAGAGTTTCCACCTATCAGCAATGTGCCTGACAGCATCTCTCTTCTCCTTCAACATAGGACAGAAAACATGGACTCTGAGTCCACTTGATGAACAACTCCCTTTGGCCTTCCCAAGCACCAAGAACTTGAACCTCTCCTCAACAGAGAGCACCCACTTCGGTTCTCGTCTGAAAAGGTCAGCCAGCAAATCCGATGCAGAAGTGTTCTCCCCAAAATGCAAGGCATCCAAGTTAGGGGGAGTAGTTATGTCGAACGCCTCTGCGAGGACTCGTCTCCTCTCCAGCTTCGCGCACTCCTCGTCGCAGGCGAGCTTCCTCTGTCCAAGAGGCACCTTCTTCCCATTGGCCTGCACTGGCTGCAAGGGAACCGGGAGCTTCTGAATGATAGAGGCTTCAAACACGGTGTCTGCATGGAATCCACTTGTGATGCCTCCAGCTCCACAGGGCACACTGGCTGTTATCCGGCCACAAGAACAAGCGATGGTTACAGGGAAATCACACTTGAGATCGGGACAAGGTGCCGAAGGATGGCATGAAGCAGTGCATGTGTGCTTGCAATCCCTCCTCGGAGCACCACAGACCTGGCCACATGAAGGCTTCACCCCAGAGCCAGAGCCACCGGAAGAAGTATCGCAAGGAGGAGGATGGCAAGTTCTGGCACAAGCATGCAATCCACATTGACGAGTCTTCCCACAGAGCTGGTTGCATCGAATATCCTTCGACCCACAGGGTATATTTCTCAACAACACATGCCCTCCGATGCATTCCTTTGCCACAGGGACCGAGCACGGCGGACAATCCCCAAAATGGCAGGGGTGCGACGCCGCGTGCCCACAAGGCTGGGGGAACAAGCAAGGGTGGGGGCATGAAGGCGTCGGAGTGCCACAAGGGAGCGGCGGAGGGATCCATGTCTTCCCACAGGCACAGGTAAGATCAGTGAAGATGGTCTCGAGACACGGCGGGCAGTGGCCGCTGTGGCAGAGCAGCTGGCACGAGTGCTGCCCGCAACGAAGCCTCTTCCCGCAAGGCATCGAGCAAAGATGTGGATCCCAATCGTCCCCTGAGAGATGGCCGCCAGGCTTCGACAACGGGCAGCAGCGCTCGCAGCACCGGTGCCGCCCGCAGTTCTTCTTCCGGCCGCAAGGCTTATCACAAACAAAATTATCCCCTTCTTCCGAAACCTTGTAGCATTCCACAGTCCGGCTCGATGATCCACACCGGCATTTCTGATCGATCCGAACCAAGCAAGGGGGGCAATCCCCCTCATGGCAAGTCTCTCTGCATCGATGCAGCCCACAAATAAGGAGCTTCTCACAAACCTCCGAACAGGTAGCGATCGGATCCAAGCAACTCTCCCTCTCCTCCTCCAATTCGGTCTTTCCACAGTGGCAAGTTTTTATCTTTTCCGGCAGGAGATCGCACTCCCCGCATGGGCCCGGATGGCAACGCTCGTTGCAGTAGTGATTCCCACAAGAGAGCGTCCGCCCGCAAATGGAGTCGCACGAGAAGGCCCCGTCGATCTCATCGATATCACCCTTCACCGCCATGTCGCCGCAAATCACCGCCTCGGTCTTCTTCTTGCAGAAGCACGACGCGGAGATGAGGACGCGGCAGGGGCTGCAGGCGCCGGTGTGGCAGACGCGATCGCAGCGGTGGCGGCCGCAGGAGAGGAGGCGGTTGCACAGCTGGCCGCAGGTTAACGGGTTCTTGCGATCGGAGCACCGACGGACAATGGTCTTCTTCCCACACGGGCATGGCCGGCGGGGGGCGAAGGCCTTGCAGGGCGGGCAGGGGCCCGGATGGCACTGGAGGACGCACACATGAGGGCATCGGCTGTCGTCATCCCCGGTCGACGTTGGCGGACTCCTGTCAAGGGGTTTCCCGCATGGCTCGCCGCACGAATGAGGGGTTAGGTAGAAATCATTCGGGGGATCACGGCGGCTGCTACAGAAGCAGGTGTAGATGAGATCCTTGGCCGGTGTGGCCTGCACCGACTGGCATCCAGGGCACCGCCACCCGCCGCCGCTACCGTCGGCAGCCACGGCGGGGACGCCGGTGTCGGCCGAGGTAGGAGACCGGGCCCACTTCCGGATGCAAGGAAGGTGGAAGATCGAGAAGCAACTGGAGCATGACCAAATCGGAGCAGATCGGCGGACCATATCGTAGCAGATCATGCACTCCACCGCGCCCCTCGCGAGCTTGTCCTGGATCTCCTGGACCAGCTGCGGCACGGAACCCCGGTCCGCCTCGTCCGGCGGCATCGCCGAAGGGGGCGCGGGACGGGGCGGGTAGGCCTGGCGGGTTGGCTGGTTGTTCCGATTACGATGGTGGTCGAGATTAAGGCCGGGGACGTTGGTGGAATCACCGCCGGAAGACGGTGGTGGCTGGTGAATGGAAGGAGGAGGCAGCGGGGGCGGATCCGCGGGGGATCCATTCTTGGCGGTTTCCGCTGGTGGCGGCGGGGCGGTGGTGGGGGCGGGGTCCACTGCCGGAGCCGGTCCTCCGGTCATTGCGGGGGCGGGAGCTCTCGGAGGAGGCCGGTCGCATCGTGGGAGGACCGTTCGAAGCCTCGATCTCGGATCCCGATCCCGTGGTCTTGGAAATGGTTACCCTAACCCTATCCCAAAGAGGGGAGGAAAAGAGAGAAGGGGGGGATACCGCCCGAGAGAAGGAACTATCCGGCTATTCCTTCTCTATTCTTCTTTCCTCGTATTATATTTTGCTAGGGTTGGAATAAAAGGTGAGGGTAGGAAGAGGCGGGTATTTAAGGGCGGGCGGAGGCTTGGGGAAGACGTAACCAGTTCCCGGGTCGGCGACTCGGCGGTCAGGGGAAGCGGCGGAAGCAGAGCCGTCGGATTTGATTTTTCTATATATATATATATATATTGCCATTTCTCCTATGGCTGGCTGTTCGCGTTGGATCTTCATCGGACGGCTGTGACCCGGGAGCGGGGAGGGGTTCTCTCTCTCGCCTGCGATATTTTAAACTCGATGCCGATGGATGAATTTTATCCAAGAGAAAACGAACAGCATATGTCTGATGCTCCCAAGTGGATGTCAAGGCAGCCAACTTGACCCGTACCGATATCTTCCTGCCACGTGGGCCAGAGAATGCGATGGTAAACGTTTTTTTCGTTGAGGGAAATAGGAAGAGATGGAGACCAAAGAAACCAACCGGACGAGAGAGGGAAATCGGAAGAATTGGAGGCCAAGAAACCTACCCGGAGTGCCACGGTTTCGAGCGTCACTCAGCATAAATAAATTCACGTTGGGTACTTTGGAGCCATTAGAGAGAGAGAGACCTTTTCTTGGGTAGAGGTAGAGAGCATGTCCCAAATCCAAGCTTCTTGGAATCAACCGGGCTTCTGCCCCTCCTCCGCCTCTGTAGCAGCGCTGGGAGGTCTCTTTTAGCTTTTAATATATTTTCAACTTGTCCTGGCAGTGTGTTAGAGGCCTCGTAAAACCAATATGCGATCAGCTAAAACTTCATTCTAGCCTCTATTAGGACTTTTAGGATGATTGATTATAGGGTTATCTATCATCCAATATCATCCAGTTTGGCATTAGATATTTTAGTAATAAAATATTATCAGTATTTATTTGGTAATGAAAGATATGTATGTAATATCAATAATGTTCCTAAAAATGCATTTGCATAATATATGAATATAATCTATAATTTTAAACTAAGAATTATATTATCTAAACTGCATAAAACTTGTTATATAACTATAAAAAATATTCTTTTAGTTCAATTTAAATATTCCCAATATAAATGATCAAATCAAAAGAATTAATCAACTTTAACAACCTAGTCATTCCAGGCTTATACTTAAAATATGAAAATATATATTTTAATGATGAAAATATGCTCGTAAAAAAGTGATTGTAATTTTTTATTACATTAAAAATTTTTATTCTTCTAACGATAAATATAGGAATAAAATTGTTCATGATGATTCAACATTTTTAACTTCTTGAAAGTGGAGTTAAAATTATCTCTTTGGGCAATGATCATAAATCATTATCAAAATAAGGATATCAAATAAGATAATTTAATCATCATCAAAATCATCAATAATGTTCCAAATCCGGCTTTAGACCAAATAATATCCATGTTAAATCACATGGTTTGCACACTTTTTACATGTGTTCCAATATCATGAAGTTAATGGAAGGTTCCCTTCATTTCAATGCCAAAATGTTGTGGTTCTTGCCCGATATCTCTATTATCATGCAAAATCTTCATTCCTCCACATGTTAGGGGTACTGTCAGGTTGGCTTGAGTTTGGGTTTCACTAATCCAAAATCATACATACTGCAGGCTGAATTTTCTTCCATAACTTAGATGTAGTGAAAGGTTGGGTGTTCGGTATTGAAAAAAATATCATAAGATAGTTCAGGCAGGCATATAAGAACCCCATATTCTACCCAATGTGCATGGTTTTGGCCAGGCATGGATTAGGTTCAGCTCCATAACATATGGCAAGCTCATCATTAATAGTGTAAAAGATAAGACAATGATCATAACTAATCTCTGATGACCGAACCACAACTAAAGTTAGAAGTAACATGAATACCATCCATGAGATCAGAAGTGATGAAATCTCAAAATAGTGGGGCTGGTTTTACTGCGCTACAGCTTCCCTAGGCCATTTCCACCCACCAATCAAGTCCAAACAGCAGGAAGCAGAGTTCCCTCAGTACTCTACTAGCCTGCCATTCCCATTAATATATAATATAAATGACACTTCTTTCAAGCTCGCACTTGTTTTTATTTGCAGGCAAAAAATTCTGTCGAATATTTGAAGAGGTAACATGTTCATTGGACTGCCAATTTCCCTTAATCTTGCATTAAATAGGTGTCAGCCATGAACAAGTGGGTTTTGATATGGAGCCCTCAAAGAGGAGAATTCATGGTTCCTGAAAGTAAACAATGAACCACACAATATTTATATTAAAATATATTTTGTTTTAGTGTTTTTTTTTTCATTTATAGTGCAATAAAGCAAGTAAGATTTTAGATCTCATGGATTGCTCCACTGCTCATCCCATGCCAATGGTTATCCTAATAAAACATTTCAACAAATACCCTCCATCTTTCCCCTTTTTCTCCTTTTTTTTTTCTTTTTTTTGTTGTTTCTTCATGCTAAAATCATGACACCCAAATTTTTCATGGAGGATTTCCTAGATGATATTCATGTGGAAAGGTGGGTCCTATTATCATCCATTGTATCAGGTATGATGAGGGATTTATACTATGTATCTTATAGTTATTTTTAGTAGTACAAATAATTAGTTGAGCTCAAATGATATTATTTTTTATAGAAAGCTGTTATTTCAAGTTGTCAATAATCTATCACCAAAAAGTTTAATCTTAAAACTGTAAACGAAAAATCATATGTAACTTTGATCATTGTAAACATTAATCAAGATTATTAAACCTTATCCTTAGAAAGATATATCATACATATTAAGTAACCATCTAATTGATAAAATTATGTGCCCATATATCTAATTAATTGATATTAGAATTATTGATTTAGGCCATATCATTTAATCCATTTGCATCAAGAAATTGATTATATGTTGTGCAAACGAACAAAAGAACTGTTGATTCAATACTTCAAAACTAACTCTTACAAAAGACCAGAGTGAAGCACAAAGTGGCCCTATTAAAATAATAATAATAAAAACAATCCTCAGTATGAGGCCTAATAATTTTTATTAAAGAAACATATATATTAATTTGAAGGAGAACCATTAGATCCAACGGTCATTGGTAAATCAACCATAAGGAAAAGGTTGTATAAGAGAGAAAATACATTTAGTAACTTTTTTTCATCTTTTCTATATATAAATTTATATTGAAGGGTTTTTTTTTCCCGGTAGGTTTCTTTAAGCTTAGAATTTTCTCAGATTTAGGATCAAAAATTATTTGAACATACTTGTCATAGTATTAAGATTGCATAAAATCTTAATAAATTATGTTGCTTTGTGAATCACAACATTGAATAAAATCTCTTTGAAAAAAATTAAACTCTGAAGTCATTGTAAAAAAAATGAAAAAGATAGTTCTAGCCTCCATAATAATATTTTACAAGTCTCTAGTTACTGCTTAAGCACTCTCTCTTAACATGAACACATGTATCATGCATGCTAAATACTTGTATCATATAAAACAAACTTTTATAAGAAATTCAACACAATTAGATGTATGATGCTTTCCCATGTTCCTCAATAGCATTTTTATGTTTTATTTTGAATACAATCTTTTTTTTTTATTAAGAGAGATAATAAAAATTTAGCGATCAAATGACAGTGCATTTACCATATGATATAAATTTCATAAAAAATATCTATGATATCTTTAGGTTACTTGTTAAGGTTGATTGCCCGTGTTATTAATTATGATTAGTTTTAAGTCGTCTTTATGATAGAAACAAATAAAATAGATATTGAGATTCCATTTCATGTTACGGTTTTAAAATTTTATATATTATTGTTAAAAGTTTATAAATTTTCTATGCTTTTTATATAATATTTAGATTTTATTTATGAATATTTAATGGCTTTTATATCTTACGCTGGAATACTAGATCTCAACCATTGAAGTTGGAAAAAAGACTTAAAATTTTAAAATTGGTCTCTCCCTTAGTCTCACGTAATATGAGAGATGTAGTTTTCTTTCTCTTATTTTTTTCTTAAAAAAAAATGTTTTGCATGTTTTGTTGTAATATTTTATATGCACCTTTTGGGTTATAAACCTTACTTGTGCGTACATATATAACTTGGCCTGGAGGAGAGCTGCACGTAGTATCATACACTACGATTTTTTTTTCCCCCATTATTGATGGAACTGGCATAAAATGGGCTGGTTGTTGAAGACTGACTTGAGCTGGTTGGCATCAGGTTGAATTGTAGGGTTTTGGAAGTCAGCTATCACTAGTACTTCATGGCCGTTGGGACGAATAAGCGTTAGTTGTCACCAACCAGATGATGGGACTGTTTTTTACGAGTTGGACTTCCCGTAGCTTTTCCTAACAATTCATGCATAACAAACAATCATACACAAGCTAATTTCATCATAAATAACATACGATTCCAGTGGTAACTCAATTTTTTATCATAGGCTATATAAGGGACCTTGACCGTTCCCTACTTACTAATAATGTATTCTATTCTCATTAGCCAAGCAACTATTTCTAATTATACCTTCTACTTATCAATTGTCATTCAAAATTACTCCAATAAAATCTCTCTCTCTCTCTCTACCTGATATATATTGTGAATACGATAGGATTAGATAATATCTAGATGGCATCATCATTGTGCTACCCTATGTATTGAACTTTTTCTTTGAAAAGAAATGACACAAATGGTCAACATCTCTCCAAAAATATAGATCAGCAATTGCTTGATTAGTTTTTTTTTTCAAATAAATTAATATATATTTGTCAACAACCAGAACTAACGCATATCTAGCTGATAACATTTGTGAGAGGGAAGTAGGATATAAGGAACAGCTTAGATGCAACCTCTCCAGCAAGGCAGATATTGTTCTCTCTAAGAAACACTACCAACTGGATATGTATTATTGACACCCATGACTGCTAAAATTTAAGCAAGTAGCTAATAGTTGGTAACCTATGATGCAGGGAGATATGCCACTCATCATAACCCCTATCTTTAAAAAAAAGGAGTGCAATACTGGTGAAGAATCATAAAAGGTGGTGTCAGTCGTTAGTCTTGCTACATGCGCAATTCATGGGGCATGGGCTTTTGCACATGATAGGAAAGACTGATGATAGATATCCCTAAAATTAAATTCTTTTTTAATTAAAAGAGTTCAGATTGTAAATAGTCGTATGGAATACAGAGAGGCCCTGCAGAAGGCTTATGCATATAACATACCACACATCATCATCTACTGTGATTCCATTTAACCTTAAGGATGGATCGACCTCAATATTAAGGATGGTGGAGCGAATCCTGTGGACGATCTAGCCTAATATTACATATATTTTCGTTCCTCTCCAATTCTTAATTGGAATATAAGATACAACACTTATGCAAAAAAGGAAGCAATATTGCAGATTGATAGGCAAATTTTGGCAGGCAGGAAGCTATAAATATGGACTCAAACTATAATTTTTCTATTATTTTCAGCAAATTTTGTTTTTTGATTGTTCTTACATAAGAACCCAACCAGGTAGTTAGTGACTGGTTTGGCCACATATATTAAGGGAAAAAAAAAATCTTATACCATTTGGGTTGGATGTACAGTCTTGGAGTCTTTTATAGCTAACTAGTATTATATGCAAATAAACCTGAAGTTCTCGGACAGAACTTAGCAGGCAATATATCCTAGTTGCCTACTCCAATTTGTTCCAACTAAATTGTTTGGTATGCAAACAAGTCCAAATAGAATTGCGTACATGTCACATCTGATTCTTCTTCTTAACCCAATTGTACCCTTCTTGTTTACTCCTGCGCGGCAAAAGCACCTAGAGAAGTGATAGCTTGCTTGGCTCGTAGCAATGTTAAAGTGGTCGGTGTTCTATATTTTCATCAACTTGTCGTTGATTGTAATGCCTTTCCTTTTTATTTGAGAAACGTATTTGTGTGATATATTTATAAATCATAAGTAGTTGCAGAGATTCTTCAATTGGCTTCCCTTTTCTTATGTGTTGTTTGCCTCTACTTCATTTAATTGGAGTATTTTCCATTATTTCTCCATCCCGTGGAGCGACAACCACACAACACCATGCCATCTCCTTATGTATATTAAATCACCATGAATTCAAGCTGTAAATAAACTCAATAAGTATCAAAGATAACATAAGCTGGTTAAATCTAACGTTTCCAGAAGCTCAAAATTGTACTTCATTTCACACATTGCAATATAGCATCAAGAAAATCTCACACACACGAGAGGGAGAGTATTCTTAAATTAATATTAAACAGATAAGCATACCATATTTGTTGAACATCTTTTTCTAGAAACCTTTTTCTATCTGCGTTCCCTCAGGCTCTCCGCTACCTAGAAAGTAATATAGACAAGTTTTCATTTTTACAGAATCTATATAGCAACCGTTCAATCTCTGTGGTCTCTCATTCACACATCTATCAATGTCATAAGTCATAGATGTCAGAGCATCTAAATGAAGCGCACTGGCTTTCTATCTCATAAACAAAACCCAAACGCACCAAGCAGACAAACTAACAGACTATGGGAGTTGGGAGGATATTTTCAGGAGGTTTATGAACTATGATGAATGCCTTCTGGCTATCTACCTCACTTATTGATAAGATTACAACACTACATCTGCATCCAACCATATAAGGATACCTTAAATATAGTACACAAGCATTTTCCTCTTGCAGTCCAGTTTAAAAGTACACCATAGGGTGTAGCCCGAACTATATTTTAAGTGAACATGTATCTTTTACGCATAATGAAAGCAAATGACCAAATTATAAGACATAACATAGCTTTCTAATCTAGATCAAAATAAAACAGTGTGTGAAATTAGAAGGCCAGGAAAACTAACTAGTGCAGCCATAAAAGTAGCCAATTCATAGGAAAAAAGGCAGATCTACATATACATGATATTACTTGCTTCAGAAGTTAGTCATCATCTTTGTATGGGTATTCCTCTGGAACTTGCTTCAGAAGTTTCACTCGCAGTTCATATGCATCGTCCCCATGTAGCACATCTCGGACCCAGGTGACTTCAGTCTTCATTGACACCTAAATCAATAGCAACAGATAGCTCTGTGAACAAATAAAGCATATAAACATATTCGCGTGATATTCAAATACATCATATATTGTGCAACATATGTAACACACGCTATGCATCTTTGCAGGCAACAAATTGTTACCAATATGAAATGAAAAATTCAGCAAATATAGTAAATAAAATAATTTACAGCAAGGTTTTCTTAAACTGTGGTTTCTTCTGCCGTAATACAATGATACCTGCTATTAGGGTTGAGCCTTGCAGCCAATATTTGACCTTTCTCACAAAAAGTGCATTGCAGATTTAAACAGCAAATTGCTTTTCATTAAAATATGTTTATCGTCCTCATATGCCCATGTTGTGCAACAATTCTAAGAAATAGGACGTGCTCACCAGGAATTCATAAAATGAGGATTCCCCCCCCCCCTCCCCCTTAAGAATGGAAGGCAGTAAAAATGTGCCTGAAACTTATCTTAAAGATACCACCAAGAGCCTAAGCAAATGTCTTATGTCTTCTATTAGGACAAATTCAAGCATTCCATTCTGAGGGACAAATGATAGATTAAATGTTTAAGGGAAAGTATATACCATTTTGAACTTTATAGTGCTACCTAGACACCTGGCACTGTCAAGTTTTATATCTTCTATCAGGACAATTTCAGGCACTTCATTTTTTAAATGACAAACAATAGATTAAACGTTTATCACAGGGAAAATTATCTACATGACTACGTATCATTTTGAATTACAGTGTTACCTGGACACTTGGCATGGCTACCAATTGTCTAAGCATCCGTGAGTGTGTTGTTTGTGTGATGTAATTAATAAAATAGTCATGAGTTTTAAAAGGGGAAGGAGAGTGAAAAATGCTATTTGAGTAATTTAACTGAGCTTGCAATTTGTTTAAGTTATTTCCTAGGTTCATTTAAAATTTAAGATGTGTTAAGATACTTAAATCAATAATTAACCATAATACATTTCAAAGCATTCATATAAGAGTGATAACTTCACATTAAAATTATAGGACACTTTGGTTGAAGCATCCCCAAAAGAATACTTCACTTGAAAATGTTCAACACTTAAACTAAAAGTCACCCCTCCATAAAAAAGTGTTTGCAAGTTTCTGATTTTATTAGCAGAATACTTTTACATGAAATGTCTAGTCCTGTTGTGTCATGTAGTCCCATGTCCAAGTATCCAAAAGTGTCAACACTCCCAGAGCTTAAAAATAAAGTGTCCACGCAACATATATTCAGGATAACTAAGTAGTTATCTGACTGTTTTGACCAAAAAATTGAATAATAAAACAGCATAACAAAATTTTAAACATATGAGAAGCAAACCAATAGAATTGAGAAACCAACCATTTCCAATGCTCCTCTTATAACTCCACTCAGGATGTTGCAGTAGTGAAGGCCCTGGCATGTATCAGGAAGCTCAACAAAGTCGACCAGGGGATTATCATCCAAAACAAGGCTACAGCTTGTCCCCTCAGCATCCCAATTAGTCACAGATGCAGTGACCCCTAAGAACATTTTGAAACCAACCTGTTGCCAAGGCTTATATCAAAAAACTTATCCATGAATAATCAAAATATGGCAGTATCTTATCCTATGTAGGATGCTGAAGTGATTAAAAAAAACAAGGCAAGGAAAAAAAAAACTGAAAAAAGAAATAAGAAATTTAGTAACTACAAGAAAGATGAATGCCTTTCACTTAAAAGATCATCATTAGGATTCATAAACAATTCATTTCTGAAGTTAAACTTGACCTCCTATACATAAATCACTATAAAGTTATACACATCCAATGAAGTCCAAAGATACTAGTCCACCCCATATGAGTTTAATCCTCATTCCTCATGATTTTAATGTGCATACTATTTGTTGGAAACAGATCACTGGTCAAGTTAATCTTGGCATGTAACCATAATACCAATTACTGCCATTTCTGACAGATGGGCATCAAAAAGTTTGTGCTTTAGAAAGCCAGATATGTCAATGCACCAAAAGCAGTAAAATGCAGCAAAATTAACATTAATTCAACTAACTACTGTTAGACATCTAATTGATTTGGATCTATTTCATCCATATGGAAAAGAAAAAAAAAAGTAATAAACATCAGCTAGAGAGGGTGTAATCCCCCGAATTTCGTTAACTACTCGTGAGAGTTGATCGCGATATCGGAGTTGTGCGAGATGTTTGAATTTTAAACCCCCGAGATGTGATTACCTGATCGCGAAACTTAATCGCGATATTCCTGTAATAGATAACGCCTGACGATTGTATTTTCAAATATCCCGTAACTAATGGAGTCCCAAATCCCTTGATACGAGGAGACGATTGTATTTTCAAATACCTTGTAACTAATTGGGTCCCAAATCCCTTGATTTGAGGAGTCTGCATCCCTTCCAGCCAGCAGTTTTGAAGGGATAAATCAGTCATTATTCTAAAAGCAACTAACACAAGATATGGATAGATTTTGGGGGTATTACTTAGCCATTATCTAAAATCACCGTTGTACTTTTGGATGAAGATTGAGGCATCAATTTCAGCTGCAATTTAATCCCTTCATCAGCCTATTCAAATGGCCATCAAGGGATAAGCTTTGGAAGAGATTGGGCGGTGGGTTATTTGAGGTGGTGCATGGGATATGGATAAGGATGGGAGAAGCTTTGGATAAGGCGGTGGCTGCATCTATAAATTAAAGGGCAGAGGTATGCGGGAAGGGAATGAAATCAATCCAACAAAGGCATCCAACGAAGGATTGAAGGCGTCTTCTAGTCTCCACCTCGGGCGAGTAGGAGGAGAACGAGAAGGTACGATCGGAGCCGTTGAGGAGTTCCTACAGACGATCGAACGACATCCAGCTGCCTCCACGTACGCTACTCAGCTGCAATGCTGCAGTGTCGGCCAATGGTGCGGTCCATTGACTCACACACATAACAGTAGTATCTTTGCCTTCAACGTTTGCAACGAGAGCTGGAGGTTGATATTATTACCTGGAAAAGTTAGAGACAAGAAGCGGGTGAAAATTCCACGGAAGAGGTACGTAAGAGTGGAGGGGCTTTAGAAAATTAATTCCAGCCGTTACATGTGGAAACGTGAGGAGGTTTCCAGAAAAGGCTCACGGCAAGAGGAGCTGGGTGATAGGAATTTTTGGGCTGTTTGGGCCATCCAATCTTTGGGCCATGTTAGGTCATTTCTGGAGCCCTTTTGGGCAGGGTGTTGGGCCCTATAATGGGCCGAGATTGGCAAAATAATTATATGGCCCGAATCAAGATTGATTCTAGTTTCTGGGGATAATTTTGTTTCCTTATTTGAATGTATATTGAGAGATAATCGAACCCAAAGTTGGGCCCGTGAAGTGGTTTGGGTAGAGTTTTAAGAATTATTTTATAATTCAGAAATTTAATAATGAAAAATGATACTGTAGGTTCCCAGGTGTCCAATTAGCTGAGTTATCAATTGTAATTTGCATACTGAGGTAAGTAAGTTAAGTATTATAATTTTATAAATTATTTAATTTGTAAATGTGAACTTACAGTTAAATGTAATTATGTTAATTTTTGCAAAATCATATTGTTACTATGATAATATGTAATTATGATAATGACAGAAAATTTTGTGTTGCCGCGGTTCTCACATGACAGATTCTCACATGAGAGATTATTACATGACAGATTCTCACATGACAGATTTCCACATGACAGATTATATGATAGATTCTCACATGACAGATTCTCACATGATAGATTATTATCATATGACAGATTATCACATGACAGATGACAGAATACTGGTACCAGGCCCCTTCCTCTTAGGGGATATTTAAGAGTGATACCAAGATGTGTGTTGTAGGGCCGTGGGACACAAAGAAAATAATGATAGTAAAAACAATGTTTTGTTTACATCGCATGTATTCTAGTAATTATTATTGAATTAAGTTTCAAATTAATTGATCTGATGACATGAATCTGCTGATAGCATGATAAATAAAATTTTGAAATTATATTAGGCTTACTTATTGAGTGTGAGCTCATAAATTCTCACAATGTTTTTCAGAGCCTCAAGAATGAAGAAGGATAATTGGCATAGAAGAAGCTTCTATTAAATAGACTTAGTTTCATTCTATTGATTTAGTTCAGATTTTCTTGTGTGTAGGGCAGTAGCCCAAGACTGATAATTATGGTTTGTAATAAATCATGGATGTGAATTTTGCTTTATATTGATTTATGTGATGAAGTTCGAGACGTCTTGTATGCCTAGCATGCGGCGGGTTGTCATCCTAGCTCAAATTTTGGGGCTGGGGCGTGACAGCTTTAGTGGTATCAGAGCCTGGTTTGACCTTAGGGACAAACATATGATGACACTAGACAAAGTAGTAGAATGACACTGGAAGGATAATAACTCTAAGATGATTTTAAGTAAATGTGTTTTGAGAGCCTGAAATTTAGAAGTCTATAAAGATGTTGACTGGACTTTAGCCTTGGCAGAAATTAATAATACCCTGTCATACAAGAAGTCAGTAACATGATGAGGGCTTATGGTTTAGTGACCCTGGCCAGCCGGGAGACCAAGTGACTCCTGGAGGCTCTGGCTACGTGGGCTTGGTTGGGAATAGCCAACAACGGTTTTAGACCCTAGAGAACATGGGTACATGAGATTTTAATTTAATATGCAATACAAGGTAGATGAATAAATGGAAAATTATGCAACAGTTGGAAGTTTCAATTGATGACAATGTGACACTTTTATATTTTGATTTAGTAGATGTTAGAATTTTGAATTATTACATCTGAATTTGAATGCGGATAATATATATAGTGGATTTTACTAAGAGGACTTGCACTATTAAAATTGCATCTTCAAGGCTAATTGGTTATGAAGATGATTGATACTGATATTATTGAAATGGTTGACTACGTAGTGTCGCAATGGATTATTTAGGAAGAATATAAGATCTTAAGTTCGGAGGCGATTAAGGTTCATGTAACCCTGCGAACCATTGGGTTTGATTTTGGTTATGAATATTCAAATGTTTTAAAGGTAGCAAGTGAAAGATTCTTAGCAGTGATAAGAATAAGATAAATTCATTAATAAAGAATTTCATGAGGATTTGCATCTATTAATAGATTCCTGAATCAAGATGATAGAACACTAATCTATCATGCCTGCTTACCATGCCTCTCTTCGTAGTTCTAGGTAGATATTTTTACCCAGAATGGATAAATTGTTAATCAGCCATAAGTGGCTTGAATCTTTTCAAGGAAAGAGGAGGGAGATGATTGTATTTTTGATCAATTATGGAAGATGGCTGAGGATACATCTAATATTACTTTCAAATCAAAGAAAGATTACTATAATTTTCTAAATGTATCTTTTGGGTGGTAAGCGCATCTTCAATCTCTATAGACCTTATAAGCCATGTATCCCATCTGAGTTAGATCAGTTAGGTCACTTTGAGATATTCAAAGGAATTGAATTAGTTAATTATGATAATTATCAAAGATGTCTGAGTTATTACCTTAATGATGTTAGCTTGAAGTATTCAAGAGTGAAACCAAGTATGTTATGATGATTTAATCAAAAATTAAAAATAAGTGTCAGCATATTTAGAAGTTGCAAAGCACTTGAAGAAGACCATCTTATATCCGGTGCAATGGTAAACTGATTAAATTGAATCCGAATCCATTAGACTCTTTTTTTTTTTTCCAATGGAGGATTTTTGTAAGGCTTGGCGGATAGTCTGAAAGAATCATTTAATTTTTAGAGAAAATGTTGCAAGCCTGGTGATGGATTTAGGAGGTGCTTGAGATAGCATCTTACCCTTAGTAAAATTTCTTCTTATAAAGATTACTGAGCCAATACTAATGGACCCATTTGAGCTTTTTACAATATGAGGTGTAGATCTCCTTCGTATTTGAATAAAGTTAGAGGGGAAAATTTTTGGATACTGAGCTGGTTTAACAACTATAAAAAGGTATCATTATTTGAAGCAACTTCATGTAGCTCAGAGTTAATAGGGAAGTTATGTTGATGTCAAAAAGAAAGATTTGAAATTTGGGTTGAAGATCAATTGAAAGTTTTACCAACCAAGGATGTGATGAGATTTGGGATTAGAGGAAAGCTAAGTCCATGTTATATTGGACCTTTTGAGATTGCTTACAGCCTGGCACTGCCTCCGATTTTAGCTGGGGTGCACAATGTTTTTTTATATCTCTATGTTGAGGAAGTATATTTCCGATCCTAGCCATGTCATAGCATATGAGCCTATATAGTTGAGGAAAGATTTATCATATGAGGAGTACCCTGTACGTATTGTGGACCGCAAGGATCAGGTTCTGAAACGGCGTACCATTCCCTATGTTAAGGTGCAATGAAGTAATCATTCTGAGAGGGAGGCTACTTAGGAACTTAAGAAGGAAATGAAAGAGAAGTATCCATAACTATTTGAGTCTTAATATAGTTAATGATGTAGCTACGATTGTTGACATTTGAATAAAGACTTAGTTGATTGTGTGATAAAATTGGAATTCTAATTTTCTCTAATGAAAGTGCATCAATTTCGAGGCCAAAATTTTTATAAGGAGGGGAGAATGTAATCCCCCGAATTTCGTTAACTACTCGTGAGAGTTGATCGCGAGATCGGAGTTGTGCGAGGTGTTTGAATTTCAAACCCCCGAGATGTGATTACCTGATCACGAAACTTAATCGCGATATTCCTGGAATAGATAATGCCTGACGATTGTATTTTCAAATATCCCGTAACTAATGGAGTCCCAAATCCCTTGATAGAGGAGACGATTGTATTTTCAAATACCTTGTAACTAATTGGGTCCCAAATCCCTTGATTTAAGGAGTCTCCATCCCTTCCAGCCAGCAGTTTTGAAGGGATAAATCAGTCATTATCCTAAAAGCAACTAACACAAGATATGGATAGATTTTGGGGGCGTTACTTAGCCATTATCTAAAATCACCGTTGTACTTTTGGATGAAGATTGAGGAATCAATTTCAGCTGCAATTTAATCCCTTCATCAGCCTATTCAAATGGCCATCAAGGGATAAGCTTTGGAAGAGATTGGGCGGTGGGTTATTTGAGGTGGTGCATGGGATATGGATAAGGATGGGAGAAGCTTTGGATAAGGCGGTGGCTGCATCTATAAATTAAGGCATCCAACGAAGGATTGAAGGCGTCTTCTAGTTTCCACCTCGGACGAGTAGGAGGAGAATGAGAAGGTACGATCGGAGCCGTTGAGGAGTTCCTACAGACGATCGAACGACATCCAGCTGCCTCCACGTATGCTACTCAGCTGCAATGCTGCGGTGTCGGCCAATGGTGCGGTCCATTGACTCACACACAATAATAGTAGTATCTTTGCCTTCAACGTTTGCAACGAGAGCTGGAGGTTGATATTATTACTTGGAAAAGTTAGAACAAGAAGCGGGTGAAAATTCCACGGAAGAGGTACGTGAGAGTGGAGGGGCTTTAGAAAATTAATTCCAGCCGTTACATGTGGAACGTGAGGAGGTTTCCAGAAAAGGCTCACGGCAAGAGGAGCTGGGTGATAGGAATTTTTGGGCTGTTTGGGCCGTCCAATCTTTGGGCCATGTTAGGTCGTTTCTGGAGCCCTTTTGGGCAGGGTGTTGGGCCCTATAATGGGCCGAGATTGGTAAAATAATTATATGGCCCGAATCAGGATTGATTTTAGTTTCTGGGGATAATTTTGTTTCCCTATTTGGGTGTATATATGAGAGATAATCGAACCCAAAGTTGGGCCCGTGAAGTGGTTTGGGTAGAGTTTAAGAATTATTTTATAATTCAGAAATTTAATAATGAAAAATGATACTGTAGGTTCCCAGGTGTCCAATTAGCTGAGTTATCAATTGTAATTTGCGTACTGAGGTAAGTAAGTTAAGTATTATAATTTTATAAATTATTTAATTTGTAAACTGTGAACTTACAGTTAAATGTAATTATGTTAATTTTTGCAAAATCATATTGTTACTATGATAATATGTAATTATGATAATGACAGAAAAACTTTATGTGTCGCCGCGGTTCTCATATGACAGATTATCACATGACAGATTCTCATATGATAGATTATCATATGATAGATTCCCACATGACAGATTCTCACATGACAGATTATATGATAGATTCCCATGACAGATTATCACATTATCACATGACAGATTATCACATGACAGATGACAGAATACTGGTACCAGGACCCTTTCTCTTAGGGGATATTTAAGAGTGATACACAAGATGTGTGTTGTAGGACCGTGGGACACATAAAGAAAAATAATGATAGTAAAAACAATGTTTTGTTTACATCGCATGTATTCTAGTAATTATTATTGAATTAAGTTTCAAATTAATTGATATGATGATATGAATCTGCTGATAGTATGATAAATGAAATTTGAAATTATATTAGGCTTACTTATTGAGTGTGAGCTCATAGAATTCTCACAATGTTTTTCAGAGCCTCAGGAATGAAGAAGGATAATTGGCATAGAAGAAGCTTCTATTAAATAGACTTAGTTTCATTCTATTGATTTAGTTCAGATTTGCTTGTGTGTAGGGCAGTAGCCCAAGACTGATAATTATGGTTTGTAATAAATCATGGATGTGAATTTTGCTTTATATTGATTTATGTGATGAAGTTCGAGACGCCTTGCATGCCTAGCATGCGGCGGGTTGTCATTCTAGCTCAAATTTTAGGGCTGGGGCATGACAGAGGGGGAGGGGGGTGTGCTGAAAAAAATCAATCACCCTTACAAACTTATCTATAGACGAATGACTTCCAACCACCAATGAATTAGCAAACAGAAACTAAGCTGATGTACTTTGGGGAAAAGGCCAATAATTACTCAATAGGGTGTGCATGGTGAAGGGAAAAGAGAAAGCAGGAGTTTCAAGACTTTTCTTGCCAAGGAAAAAGTTTACATTTCAACAAATTCAGGAGATAGTACACTGAATTTTGGTTATGACAACAAAGAGGTAAAGAGAGGAAATATCAATGCCCAACTCTTAAAGAGTGGTTATGACAACAAAGAGGTAAAGAGAGGAAATATCAATGCCCAACTCTTGAAGAGTGTGATCTGCCATATAATCTTCACCCTTGTGTTTATCACATGGTACTCCACCTTGATAGTAGAGTGCAGGTTTCTTGCCATTTAAGCAACAAGGATTAAAGCATCGAGTATATAACCAGCGGTATATAGAATCCGATCATGCCAACAAAGGCATGATCACGAATCAAATGAACATAACTGATACAAGAAACTAAGTTCAATATTTGTTTTAGGAGCATGTTTCCACCTGAACTTGATTCAAAAAGTTACAATGCTGTGTTCCTTATCAGATGATAGTAAGTTTGCAGACTGAAATGGGCCAAATTTTATAACAACATATTTCATGATTAAGAAGTACTTATGTAAAGCATGATTATTTAAGAACATATGAATTATATTTTGTCCATTATAAATTGGTAATCATGTTTTTTATTAAAAAACAGTAACAAATATGCCGAGTTGCATGCATATTTTTCAAATAAATATCAAGACTACCTAGCACTTCAACCACATGGAAAAATAGATGTTAAAAAAGAATACTTGATAGCATTAAAAAGTTATCATCTATAACTCAGATCATGCTTGGAATCATCTATACTACAGATGACTCAGTCAAATACGTTAAAAGTTCCAAAGAAATTCAAATGTTTCAGCCAAGTATATGCAACACAGAGTTAACTAACAGTCAATCAGTCAAAAATATACATGTAGATTGCTGAAAAAGGTATGAATTGAATTAGATGCTTCATTAACTTGGAGAATATAACCTCATGAATGACACACATTGGCGCACAGAACTGTATACATATGCATACACACTTACACAAGATTACTACCTCTGAACCCTCCTCATCGCATATGTTATTGACATCTAGTTTGCTTCGTCTAGATGTCAATAACATATACGATGATGGCAAAGAACAAAAGCATATGAAGAATTGGTGAGCTGAGTAGTACTTTATCCACTCCTGAAACCTGGCTTGTTCTAAAATTAACCAGAATACTTTCCAAGCACTTATGAAAACTGGATTTCTCTAACACACACAGCATTTCTATCACCTTATACATAGAGTTTTCGTTATGACTCAAACATTTACATAACATGGAAGAGCCTTGGTGGCATGCAGATATCTGGCTGAAGAAACAAGTCTCTTTATCAATCAGCTGAAGAAACAATGAATCAAATTCAGACATAACTCATGATAAAATGCATGCTGTAAAGGCTCAAAATTGGTAATGGATACCAGAAGCTTATCTAGCTGGTGTATACAAAAAGATGTATCTTAGTTGACAATTATCGGACCCACGGCTTGAAGCTTTGTTAAGACTTGAGAATAAATTGTTTATCGATGTCCCACCTTACTAGAATGGTATCACAATTTGCAAACCTAAACATCCTGATTGGATACACTAAAATCTTGTAAGATGTCCACAGCCAGCAGAGAGCAAAAGATGAGGCTAAAAAACTTGTTGAAGAGATGCAAAGTCAAAAACTTTGAAAAATCCCAAGGAACAGACTCCCAACCTAGGTAAGTCAGGAATTGTCAAGTGGCATTGGATCCATGTTATCTGCGCATTCCATAAACATGCAAGGTGACAAGAAAAAAGCATAAAAATCATCCCAAGAAGAAGATCTATTAGAACAAGCTCAAATGATATGATAAACCAATACTGAGATGAGAAAGTGAAGAAAATATGCATCCAAAAATTAAGTTCCCATCTGGAACAGACACTGTTCGAATTATTAAATTTGCTTACTAAATGGCAATCAGAAAAATCAATGCAAAAAAGCCCTCAGTGAGCCAAACAAAAAATCCAAAGGAGGTTACAAGTATTGTTTGGATCAACATGATTTGCATAGACAAGCAGTAATATCAGTACCTACTATTTCAAGCGATCTGTTTAGGCGGCAAGCTTAAATGAACCAAATGTAAGACTGAAACTGTGATTAACTTCTAGGAAGCAAATTAGGAGACAAAATCCAGCCCAAGATCTAATCAATGATTGACATGATTTTATCACTCTTTTGGAAAAAGAAAAAGAATGAGAGCTACACTTAACATGGTTGGAGCATATGCACTTATAATTCAACAACAGAGGTAAACAAAGTAATGATCTGGGCACACAAACCTAGATACATAAGTATGTCTTACAGGCAGAAATTCATACGAGAAATAAACCAGTTCAGTAAAAGGAAAAAACAGATATGAGAAAAATGGTTAATAAATCATACTCAATTTCTTTTAGAAAAGTGATAGTGCATCCAGACAAATATAAATTAACTTGATACATGAAAACCTTGGACCATAAATAAAGATGATAAATCTGAAAAAGCACCTTTGCAATCGCATCAGCTGTTTCTTTGAAGTCAACACATCTCGATACATTGGACTTGGCCAGAAATTCATCAATCAATCTAACTCCAATATTGTAACCCCTACAAAACATGCTTCATCAGTTCACTAGTCAAACAACAAAAGAATATCTTTTACTTTTTCCATTCCACCCTATTTATACCATATATGCATGCATGGCATCTGAACTTACCAGGAATTAACTGCAAAATCTGCCCAAATATTAAAAGGTAGTTAACCACATTTCTGTTCTCCAACCACTTTAGATAAACAACAGCTCAAGTCAGAGGCATGGCCAAAATAAGATTTTATAATATCATAGCATAGTTAAGACAGCTTAACATCAAAATGATGAGCTTACCGTAAATAGACAGATTCTGGAAAAAGAAGAATGTGGTTTCCTAAGACTGGCCAAGATATGGCAGACACCTTATGAACAGAAGCCCCTGAGGTACCCAGGAAATAGGAAACCTTTTTCAGTATCCAAATCACTAGGAAGTGTGTAGATGGCCCATGAGCCTGATTTGGACACTCAGGTAAATGTCCAAGTTTCTCATAGAATGAATCAAGGAAAACAACCCAAGATTGAGCTTTTTGGTAATATGGATCAGGTTTGGCACTAGTGAGGTGCAAGACCTAGAAGGACCAAAAACATGAGCCCCTAAATTTTTAAAATTGCAAAGGTACATGACTAGAGAGTTTCATGAATTCGAAGAAGGCACTGCTACCATTGCTATCACATATACATATGTGTTAGTGTGTTTTGATGCTCATTCAAAAAAGAGAGACTTAAAGGAGAAAGGAAACTTATAACTGCTATATAACAAAAAAAAAAAAATTGAATAGTCATGAGTGTGCAAGTTGTTTTATTTATCTGCTAGCTTCATAAAAGTCACATAAGATATTTGAGATACTTAAATTGATTATCAACCATGACATATTAACATTTAAAAACAATGTATTTCTAAAAGTATTCATATAATTGTGATATCTTTATATTAAAAAATAAAAAAGTGTCCTCAAAACCTCAACACCTTTATATTTGAACGATATGACAATTCACTGAAAGTGACTATGCATAATACTCCCAGAAATGGCCAAGCATCTAACCATGTCATGCTATGTTCATGTGTCCAAAAGTGTCAACACTCCTAAATAGCATCAAAATGGAGCGTCCAATTAACATAGCTCAAACTAAGATGCAAAGTTCTCTTCTTTGGCAACTCTTACAAATATGATCAAAATCTTTCTTCTGCTGCTTCTTTTTTTTCATTCGATCGCACAAGAGCTACCATTTGATGCAGGCCTAGATCCTCTCACCGGGAAAAGATCTGAATAGAGGGATGCCAAATGATCGGACACAAGAGCTACCATTTGATGCAGGCCTAGATCCTCTCACCAGGAAAAGATCTGAATAGAGGGATGCCAAATGTTGGACCAAAGTCTTGTTAACCTCTAAAAATCATTTTGAAACTAATCTCATAACAATGAAAGACCACCATTATGCATCTATTAAGTCATTAAAATATTGCTGACTACTGCAAGTTCTCTCAAAATGGAAATTCCCCTTGTTAATATCTATCTTGATAGTTGAAGAATATGGTTTGGGATGCATAACTCTAAAAAACCTGCAAACAATTTTTAACAGGATTCGCAACACAATCCACTTTAATTTATGCTCGTTGTTTTGATGCTAAATAGATATATAATATGACAATGTCACATAATCTTAGCCTTCTAATCATGATAAGTAGGTGGCATCTAGTTTCCCTAAAAAAAATTAACATGAACAAGAAAAAGGTTGAAATCTTTGATGCTTTAGAGACTTAATTTCATGAAGATCAGAATCAATGTTATTCTAGGTATTCCCTTAATCAATGTTCCATTTACTTTTTGATCCATCAAACTGTATCACCTGAGTAAAATGTATGGAATCTTAGTTGAAGAATGATGCAGGTGTCCAAATGACTCAAATGAAAGTGATGGATACCTAAGTGTTACAGCAACAATTTAATTACTTATCCTAGTAATCTTAGTGGTTAAGCATGAGCACAAAGGATGAAAGAGAAGCCGGGAAATTTGTCACAGGACCTCCTTAAGCGGTCAGATCCATTTTACCTCTCCTAGAGGCATAGTGTTTTACAGGTATATTTTATATCTTCTGTATTTGTATCATTATTTCCACTTGAGTGCAATGCAAGCACCAAATTATTTTAAACTCCATATAAAGATAAATTAAATCCAATAACAGCAAAATCAAATCAAAGAACACCCAAAATCCCATATCGAAACGAAGCAACCCTTAGAAATTCCTCCTTCCAACTAAAATTAACCACAGAAACACTCATTCTTTTATGAATTGAGTCCATTAAGTAACAACACTAATTTGTATTTCTTCAAATCATCTACGGTCTAACACTCCAAATTAAACATTGTAAATTAAAACGCATGAGATAGAGAAGCTAATCGATCGATCCAACTTAAATCACGAATCATTTCAAAAAGGAGAGAAACTTTGAGTCTAAAAACATGAGTTGAAGCGAATCACAAGGGGAGATGAAGGGAAAGTTACATCTGATCGAGCTGCTTGTTGACCTCCTCCACCTCTTCCAGATCCGTGAGGAGCTGCCGCACGATCGCGCCGTACGTGAGAGTGAACAGCTCCGCGTTCTGCTCTCAAAAAATCAAACAGAAGTTAGAGACGGAGAGATGGATATGGAGAGGACGCGAGGGCTAGGATTAGGGTTCGGTGTCGGTTTCTTACGACGCGTTCGATGCTGGCGAAGATCGCATCACCGGTCCTTGGGGCGAGAGGGGCCATCGGAGTTTCCCTGAGGTCGGGCCGGAGGGGTGGAAGCGTCGATGCGACGGCCGCGTTATGAGCTCGCCTAAATATATAAGTATGTATGTCCATGTAACGTTTATAAAAGAAGCAAGACTAGATACTCTCTATCCCCCTCTCATTTCGGGTCAAAGCTCCGATACGAAATTATGGAGAAGATTGTATACCTCTTACCTCTATTAGAGGTAACCTCACAAAGCTTTATAAGTCATAGTCCCAGTAAATAATAAATGAGTATGCATCTTTTTATTTATCCTATCGGCTCTTCATTCATTTGAAAGCTTACATTGGACTATTTTTTTTACATGCTCCTTACTTTCTGAAAAAGGTATGACTATTCTAAGAAGACTATTGACCATATTATCTTAATCTGCCTCAGAGCGAGATAGATATAACGGATTTTAAATCACCGGCCCGACGATGGCATTGCTTCTCATCGCATCTTTTTTGGGCTTGATCTGATGGGATATACGGAGGGATATCCATCATCAGGATGCTACGATGGCTTACATAGCACATCAGATCTCAACACCCATTTATTTTCACTGATGAGACTACACCTCCTCACAAGATAGTTAGGATAGCCATCTCTTTATCTGCTGAATACACTTTCCATCATACAGTTCTTGATTTTGACAACCCTGGTCTCTGGGACTCCCCTATTGCCTTGGCAGCCCACCAGCGCATGGTCTTTAATTTTTGGGAGCCCCTACCTCTAGGGTTTGTTGAAATTAATTTTGATGGAAGTGTTTGAGGCAAACTTGTCGGATCGGCTTTCATGATTCGAGAGTCTGATGGAGCTATATTGGCGGCAGAGGGATTCGGCCTTTTTGACTCCTATGTTCTTCTTGCCGAGCTGTATGCTGTTTGGGCTGGTATTTCCTATGTCATTCATAGCCTTGGCACTCGTAGTCTTGTTATTGAGGGATTCTATTACTGGCTCCGATAGGACTTCTGCGACCATCTGCCAATCAACCCCTTGATTCGCGATATTCGGTCTACTCTTCAGAAGGCTTACAGCGCCCAGATTCGACATATCTATCGAGAAGCCAATTCAGTGGCAGACTGGATTGCTGTCCTAATGGCCCATCACTCTGACTTTTGAAGCTTGAAGTAAGGAGACCCGTGTCCTCTTGTTCTTACATAAATTTTATTTTCAGATATATTAGGTTTGACTCGTTATAGTGGTGTGGTCAGTGGCTGTGGTACAACCGAGCACATTCAATACGATGAAAAATAATGGATGAAGATAACCAAATCTAATCCAATTATTTTTTTATCCAAATATACTGTAAAAAATCATAAGTTTATATGAGAAAAATGATGATTAAAAAAAAATGCATGATGACATTATAAGATTTCTAGAGCCAGATCCAACTTTTTTTTTTTTTCCAAAAAGAGGATTAAATTATTAAACACATGCCAGAATTTATGATCTTATTTTAAAAAATATATACTTTATATAAATATTCAAGATCTTCTTATTAAATAACTAATTAAAATAAGATAATTTTTAACATGGATTCTTGCACACTTTTTAAGTTCTACCGTCCTCGTTAGGGTAAAATTTCATGTTCAAATTCGTATTCAGATTCGATCGACTCAATATTGAAATTGCTTTAATATCATTTATATCTTATAGGAATAATAAAAAAAATATTATTAAGCTTTTTGAATCAGATTTTTCAATCCCAATCATTCGTTCTGCGTTTCAGTTTATGCGTCAAGATTATGCATGCATGAGAACTCGACGTCTCTGCCCACCACAAGAGACTCCACTGCTCCAATGGCGACTCCACCACCAGGCACCTGGCCCAAAAGACACAACACCATCACTGCGAAAGTTCTCTTGCCCACCACAAGTGGCTCGTTTTGTTTGGCAGCATGTCTCCAACTCCAACAATCATATACCACGAGGAAACAGGAAGTAATTGGTAGATATTGGAATATGATTATAATTTTCCACCAAGGTGTTGCATTTTAACCATAAGTGCCATTGTCTCCCCTTTATTAGGTGTTGTCTTGTCTTACCATCAAAAACTCATCAAACCATTCATCATCTGTAACCAATGTTACAACTAAGCCATTTGGTAGCGGATTTGAGTTAAATTTTTTATTTTTGAAAACATAAAATTTAACCCATAGCATAGCATGTAATGACTTGCCATGAACCATGAATGTTGCAAGAAAAGAGAGCACAAGAGGCTGTCATGTTTGCTCACAGCTGCATATACTTCACAGCTATTAAGAACACACATTACATAGAGTAATCCATCTCCATCATCATCGTAACTGGTGAAATATATAGAAGCCAAAACCACACCATTGACAGCTAAGAAATCCCAAAATAATGGCATGCTTCATGATGGTTAGTTACATAAATACAGCAGCAAAATGACTTTTCTACATGCTATGTTCATTCCCCTGAAAGACTTACAAAGCATAGATCCTCTTCTCATGATCGGACAGAGAACCCGGTTCGGAAAAACCTGAGTAAAGAGACAAGGAGAAGGACTTGCTACCATGTGCTCTCTTAATACGCCTCTGTGAATCTTCGCCAGAGCTGAAGCACTGTCGAAGAACGAAGTAGCCCAAGATCAAAACAGTCCCGACCATGATAGGCCCTCCAAGTGATGTTATTGCGATGGCCATCCAGGAGGCTTCATCTCCCACAACCACAAAAGCAATTGAAAGAAAAGCAGCACAGGTGCTGAGACAGGCAATCCACATGAGCTTATTTAAACTGAGACAACAAGCTTCTGAGCACCAGTTTCCCATGCAACCAAAGTGATCTGAATTACAACAACAGCAAGGGAAATAAAAAGAGCAGTGGCATTCAGAAGGCAGAAAACACGGAACTCCATAGTTCCAGCTATATAGGACTTGCCAGCATCTTGCCCTTGTTGAAAATATTGACCAGGTAAATTGAATATAGCTGTGAAAGCAATGGAGGCAATTAATACTGCAACCATTGTTACTGAATTGATGGTATTCTGCACAGCTTCTCTATGCAGTTTTTTCAGCTCTTTCGCAATCCCTGTGACCCGCTTGTTAGTCTGAGCATTCTGAAGGAGTTGTGTATGAACGTCGTGCTTTATATCGCTCACAGCTCTCCTGAGCTCTGATGTTGCATCAATCTGGCCAACATTCCTGGCATGCTTGGCACCAGCCTCTGATAGGCTTTCCAATATATCCATTTGAGATTCACCATATGGGATTTTTTCTGCCAAATCCATTGCAGTTTCATTCTGGTTGTTAATTGCATTGACTTCAATAGATTCATAGCACAATAGAAGTTGCACCATCTGAGGAAGGGGAAGAAAATGAGTACCATATCATCCACTGGTTGTCCACAATAAAAGCATTTTGAGATAAAACGCAGCAATGAAATTCCTCATAGTCAAATTCGTTAGAACTAATACTTTTAACAATCCCAAAGTGGATTTGAAGTGATTTAGAATAGGCAAATCATTTGAATAGCAAGATGCTATTTGAAAAACCAAGAAAAGAAGAAGATCTAAGCACCAAGTCATTTTGAAAATTAAGTTACAAAAAACCCAGTTAAATAATGTTAGAAAGATTTCACAGGAAATCCATATGAAAAAGACATTTTGAGATGTTATATTCAGCGGAAAATTGTTAAATATGGTTACATCCATTATTTCCCATTCACAATGAAAAATTATGTAATTGATTTTTGTTCACGAAGGGAAAACTATTTATGAAGGACAGCTCAATAAGTCTGAAAATATTTGCTTTTTTATGTTCCAGTATATGTTAGTAATGATCAGCGGAACAATATGAGCATGATCCAAATATGTCATCCATATTATTTTATTGGTCTGGAGTTTGGTACATAATACAACATGCAACAATTTTGTCAGTGCAGTGTGTGAATAATATCAGGACAATTAGTTGCGCTTAACTTTAGCCCTCAAATTCTTTAACAAGTTTTTTTCTTGTACTGAAATTTGAAACTATCAAAAATGCATGTAATTTAAGAGACCAGTGGCATTATTGGCTTCAGAATGTGATAAGACAAATCATAAGTTATAACATGAAAAAAAAAAATTATGCAAATGTATACGCTACTTGAAGTATTATAAAAAAAATATGAGCAACATGAGCAAAGTAGATCAAAGAATGCTATTCAATCAACTAAGAGCTTTTAGCACCATAAAAACAAGCCATGACATCTAAATAATGAAAGAAAACAGTATACCTCGTTTTTCATTATTAATCAAACAATAAAAAAGTAACATACTAATATTTATGCATATTGAGTCCCAAGTATAAACCCCCCAACAGAAAATCATTATACCTGTGGCCGCCATTTTCTGGTGGCTATATGCAAAGCTGTATTTCCCTTCTTGTCGCGCAGATTAAGTATCGAAATATCAGCAAGCAATAGCTCCTCCACAACATCAGGATTTCGACCTTTTACAGCCATATGAAGTGCTGTCTGGCCCTTCTTGTCTATGATGGATGCTACTCCTGGATCCCTCTCTATTAGTGTTTTGACTATCTCATGATAACCAGTCCTTGCAGCCATGTGCAGCGATGTTTTTCCATTCTTCCTCACAATCCTTATTACACTGTCATCAACATCCAGAATGGCATTGACCACATCCAAATGATTGATAACAGCAGCTGAATAAAGAGGGCTAGTGTTGGATGAATCACATAACTTGCATAGTTCGGGCCACAGACTTAAAAATTCTTTCACAATCCCTGCAACGAATGAAGATTGGCTCATATATCGCACCGTCTTGCTAAAAAATAAAGCATTTCTCCAAGTTGCAAATTTTACATTTACCAAGCTTATGATTTCACTACTCTATCCCATAAATTCGTTTCTTGGTCTCAAAGTATCCTAAATGGATCATCAACATTTCTAACTGAAAGTGTTTCTAAGTGACTAGGTATGTTCTAAGAATTTTGAAGAACATGATGTCAGGTAACAACGCAGAAAATACCTCCATTTTTCAAGATTTTGAACTTAAACATTCCTGTGAGGAAAGTCCTCAAAAAAGGAACTTGGAAATGAATGACTTCTGGATGACTCCATTGCAGATCACAAACTTAAGATTCATTTCATATATCAAAAAATTACAAAATTCCCAAGCCATCGATGCAAGTTCACACTGAATGTTGATGCTTTATAAACCAATGCAAGCAACATAGGCAATATTGCACTGTAATTTAAGTTGGAGCTTAACTATGAGGCAATTCGACAGAAATGAGATTTGGAGTTTAGGAAAACCACATACATTACACTCAGACAAACAAAGCACATTATGATAAAACCCCATTTCTGGCTTCTTCTTTTTTTTTGTTCAAGGTTTAGAATCGATTCATTAATTCCCATCTGTTTTAGCAAGATGCAAACAGATGTGCACTGCCATCTCTAATTTCTCTGCAATATTTAGATCACAAGTTTGAACTTTTGGCTCAGAAAAAGAATTAGTAAAAGAATAGCAGCAAAAGAAACACTTAACATACTTTGATAAACAAATGCTCATCAGAAATTAGCACAGAAAATTCACTTTCACTGAAAATTTGACAGGAACAGTTAGAAGCCATCTCTGAATTTTGGTAACCTTCCAATTCTTTCAATAACAATTAATTGACCCTATCGTACTCGGAACCAATTCAGCCCGTACAGCATAAATAGCTCAAAATCTTGATTTTTTTTTTAAGTCAAGTAAATCACAGAGATCTCATCTTTTTCCATTTTTTCACCTAAAAATCAATTTTTTCTTCGAAGTTAAAGACTTCATAGACTTTGCTTCCACTAGATTTCTTGTCTGATATGGTGCCCATCAACCAAAAACCGAATCAGAGGGCAGAGATCGTCTGGGCGGTGACCCCGGGAAAAAGGAGAGGAGAGCTCACCGACATGGCCCTGCTTGGCGGCGACATGGAAGGCGTTGAGGTCGCGGCGGGACCTGAGGGTGACGATCTCGAAATTGCAGAGGCGGACGAGGTAGCGTAAGAGCTCCTCGTAGTTGTTCTCCGCCGCAATGTACAGCGCCGTCTCCCCCGCGTCCGTCTGCGCGGCCACCAGCGCCGCCGCGGCCTCATCCCCGCCGACTTCCGGACCCTCCAACAGTCGCCGAACGGCGTCCAGGTCCCCCGACCGGACCGCCAAGAAGAAGGCCTGTTGAGATCGGAGCCGTAAATCCATCTCTCTCTCTCTCTCTCACTGTGGCTGCCCTTCTTCCCTGGATAGATTTCTGCTCTAAAAAAGCGTGATTTTTAAGAGAAAGTTATGGTTGTATTTTTTAATTTACTCCGTTGCAAACGGGCTAGGCGACAAACTGTCCTTATCAAGATTCTGTACATTGCATCCGGCTACACAATCGATTCTTCTTATTAGTTTATATGATTACGATATTTATTAAAAAATATTAAAAATAAAATTATAATATTTTAAAAAAATTACGATACAAAATTAAGATATTATTTTAAAAATAAAAAAAATTACAATACCTCAATTATAAACTTATGATAGCATAGCTATAAAATTATGATATTCATTTAGAAAGCAAGTTATACAATTTTTTTTTAATAAAAATAGATATTAATACACGTAGTTATAAAATTAAAACATCGTTTTGAAAGCAAAAAAAAAAAAAATTATGACACTCAGTTGTAAACTTATGATACCATATTTATAAAATTACGATCAGAAAATAAGTTACATAAATTTTAAAAAAAAGCAGGTATTAGTGTACGTCACGTCAAAATTTAAGATGATACCCAAGTTTTAACTTACGATAGTTATAAAATTAAGACACCATTAAGAAAGTCAAAAAAAAAATTATGGCATCTTAATTATAAATTTACGATACCGTATTTATAAAATTACGATATATATGCATAAATTCTAAAAAAAGCTGAATGAGTATTAATGCACGTCAAATAGCTTTTCTTTTTTAGAATTTATGTACAAATACGTTTTCTAAGTGGGTATCGTAATTTGATAGCTACGATGTCGTAAATTTATAACTGAGATGTCATAATTTATATTTTTTGCTTTCTGAACGAATGTTTTAGTTTTATAACTACAGTATCGTAAGTTTAAAAGTATCGTAATTTTTTTTCTCGAAACATCATAAAGCTGTCTTAATAATTTTTAATGGACATTGTATGCATATAGACCAATAAAAAGACTAATAAAAAGGAATAGCTCAGTCCATATAGGAGTTGCTGGATCCATGACCCATTTTAAGGGATGTACAAAGCCTTTCCCCTTATTAAACCCAGTTGGATCCATGGCCCGTAAAGTAATTTCCCTTTAAAATTTGGTTCAAACTAAAATTTTAGCCCGAATTGATTCGAACCGAATCCAAATATAAACATCTTAAGTGGGATTCACCATATTTCATTCTGATCCAAAATACTTTTAAGAACTTAATTTTAACAATTAATGGAGTAGGTCCGATCTAAAATTATAATTCAAATACCTAACAGAATCGAGTTAGATTCAGATGTGACTAGATTGAATAAATAGAGTAAAGAAAAGATGGGAAGGTATGGTAAACTCTAAAGATTAAATAATATGATGAAAACAAATGCTTTCCTTTACCTCTCCTGCTTATAAGACTCTACAATAAAATAAGATTTTAGGGACTAGTTCTATAGGGGAAAAATAATATTTACTCCGAAAACGGTTTTGAATATAATGCCAAGTGTTGTGATCTCTAGTTTCTTTGCAACTATATTTTTTTTTAGTGTCAAAATATAAATATTGTTGCTGAAAATTTTCGCAACGGCGACCATAAAGGCCGCTCGGTTTCTACCACCAGCCCACCGCTGCGAGTAGAGGTTATATATATATATATATATAGTTGAGATGAAATAAGCTAAGGTTTAAAGGATTTAGGAATACAATGAAAAGGTATACCCTCTGGTAATGTTTGAATGCTTTATTCCTAATCGGAATAGGATCTTATTCCATGCTATTCTTTTAAATAGGCAAAAAAAAATAATGAGCCTCATAAAAATTAATATTTCGATCAAACATCCTTATTCTAGAATTCGTATTCCATGCTCCTCCATGAAATAGCCCTATTTCTTATCGTATTCTAAAGGTAGTAGTTAAAAAAAAAATTTACTATTATTCTTTTTATCAAAAAAATTTATGATATTAAATATAAAGAAGGAAAGATGTAGGTACAGTTACTAATAAATATACATAACAATGTTCACCGCAAAAAGGTAATAGTATAATTCACTTTTCTTTTACTAACCATTACTAATATATGTACTAATATGCAAACTTTTAATAGATCATAATAATAAATAAATTAATAAAAATAAATTTATTTAAATAATTATATAGATAAATTAATAATTCATTTTTCTTATCATTTAATTAGGAGTATTTTTGAAATTTCTAAAAAAATATTTACTTATTCCTAATGGAATACAGGTTTATTTTTATGTCATTCAAACACTATTTGAAATAATACAATATTAATTACACTGAAATATGATGGAATAGAGATTTCAAATCAAACAAAAATATGAAATAAAAAAAAATAAGTTATTTTTAAAAAATTATATTATTATTTTTATAATATTTTTTAACATTCAAATACTGCCTTTAAACAATGGAATAAGAAAACATAGAACGTAACTAACCCAAGAAATAAATTCCTAGCAACTCATACTAAGCTTAAAAGAAAATAAAATCAATGAAAGGTTGAAGCAAATCTAAGCTAAAAACGCAACAACTCAGTTGAACGAGCTCAGCAGCTCAATGATTGTGGCCCGAACAGCTAAAATTCTAACTGATATGGTTGATTCAACGCAGTCGGAATAAATGATAATGATAACGGCGATTGTCGGAGGCTCTCTCATAACCTCCGAGACCCTTTCTCGGTCTCGGGCCATATGAACAGTATCTCAACCCCCGAGACTCTCTCTCGGTCTCGGGCCACATGAACAGTGTCACAATCCTCAAGACCCTCGATCTCGGGCCATATGAACAGTGTCATAACCCTCGAGACCCTCTCGGTCTCGGGCCACATGAACAGTATCTCAACCTCCGAGACCCCCTCTCGGTCTCGAGCCACATAAATAGTATCTCAACCCCCCCGAGACCCCCTCTCGGTCTCGGGCCCAATGAATAGTATCTCAACCCCCGGGACCCTCTCGGGTCTCGGGCCACATGAACAGTATCATAACCCCCGAGACACCCTCTCGGTCTCGGGCTACATGAACAGTATCACAACCCCCGAGATCCTCTCTCAGTCTTGGGCCACATGAACAGTATCTCAACCCCCGAGACCCCCTCTTGGTCTTAGGCCGCATGAACAGTATCTCAACTCCCGATACCCCCTCTCGGTCTCAGGCCTCATGAACAGTACTTCGACCCCCGGCGTACGATCCGGTCTGCTCTGGGCCATCTGGCATGCCCACACGATCCGTCGCACGTCTGTAGCAGGGTGTGACCATGCTCCGTTGCAGCGTACGGTCCATACCCCGTATGGTCCGTTGTATGTCTGCCACTGTGCGCGACCATACCCCGTTGCAATGTACGGTCCACCATCTACTCGCTACTGTGCGCGATCATATCCAGCGGTGGCGCGCACCAGATATAGCCCCAGATGCAAGATACCTATGGGGCCGTGCTGACCAATAATGTCGGACACCTTCGGTATGTACGGCGATAGTACGATCAGTCACTGTCAGCCTCATCTTTTGTCTGTTATTGAACGGAGCATCTTGAAATCAACAATCTTCGGGAATAAAATGGGTATCTTTGAACATGTATAAAAGTATACACTAAATAGAAATTTTAAAACTCTAATTTTTTTAGTTCTTTTTTACTAGTTAAACCCTAACTGTTTAGTTACCTTCAACTAAATAATTTTTATCTATTTTTAAGTAATTAATTTAAACATCAAAAGGTCTCATCAAAGTATCCGATCTTCAAGGATTTTTCTTCCATAAGGCCGATGACAAAGACGTCCGTTTCTTCGGCACTTAAGGAAGTTACTGGCGTCATCGCTAACTAAATGCAGTTTAAAATTCAACGGGAAAGCAAGTTGACTTTCGCAGCAGCCACCGGTAGAAAACGTCTCCATCACGTCTCCGGCTTCGCGGACGTAGCCAGCTCACTGCAGCACTCCAGCGGCAAATGGCAATCCTAGCGGCTAAAATATATTTTTAATTTTTAATTTAAAATATATTTTAATTTGTAATTATTATAATTTAATCTATTATATAATTAATTAAAATTAATAAAATAACTAATATATCAATTTATTAATTAATTTATATATTTGTATTAAAATAACATATCATTTATGTCGATTTAACTAATTTTATACCATGAAACATTAAGAGTGCAATCTTTTAAAATATTAAAAAATAAATCATAATAATTAAACGTTTAAGAAAAAAAAATGAACTTTTAAAAAAAATTTAAGGATCAAAAGTTATATTATCGCTAACAATAATTTGCATGCTCTCTATCTCACGATGATGAGAGGTGCAAGAAAAGAATATTTGAAGTAATGAACAAGTTATGTTGTATTATGTTTTTAAAAACTATATTAAGAAAGTTATAGCTACAAAGGACTTTGATTTTTCAATTGAGATTTAATGCATTAGGTTAGTAGGTTGGATTCAAATTAATTAACTTTTGGCATGCTAATCGATTAGGTTGAATTCTAGTCAAGGCCACAGTGATGAGAGTTATATACACATATTCATATATATGTATTATTGATACCAATTTTTGACTCATCCCATCAATGGATAAAATTTATTGAAAAAAAAAATTTTAAACTCAGCCTGTACACCAAAAGATCATGAAAATTAGTTGTAATAACCTCAAGCAAACATAAGACAGAGAGATATAACCCTCGCAAATCTCTTTGACACTCAAATTAATTTTATTGGATTTGAGGAAAAAGAGAAAGAAAGAAAAGAATCTTATATTGACTGAATAAAGCCTTTTCCTTTACTTATAAGTGTTGGAAATATGTTTATTTTACTAACCAAAGGTTAGGCTTCTTGATGATGAACTGCTTAACATTATTGATTTAATCTTAGCGAGTTAAATCAATTCTTGTAGCGAAAAAGATGATTAGAAGATAATCTTGGTCAATTTACTTTTAATCAATCAAATTTCAACACACAGATTTAGTATTTATTTAATCACTCTTGATAATTGTTATCATCTTATTCTGCTATATGTTGTTATCTTATGCTTATGATAACTTACTCTCATCATATATATATATATATATATATATATATATATATATATATTGAGGGTTAGACAAAGACTAAGTAAATGTATATTTAGAGTCAATTAGGTCATGATTGAACAATAAAGGTTTAACACCAATGATTTAAACCATTAGATGTTGTTGCTGCTAAATCACTTTTGGGGAGTATCGGGAGCTTTATGAGTCTTCAGAAGATGGTACGATTGCCTCATGTAGCCGAAAACATGCAAGAAGAGTTCCGAACCGGTGGTTCCGATGAGGATCCTCCGACGCTCAAGTCAGCAATTTGGAATCCGAGAATGAGAGGGTAGAGATTGAGTTCCTTTCTCGTTGTGAGTTAGGGTCCTTATATACCTATTCGGGGGTCCCTCTTACCCCTCGTAGATAGAACTGTCGAATCCCTTCTGTTAGGATCAGCTCCGTGAACGACATGTGGGTACACAGTTGCTGAGCGGGCGCCGTAGATATCGGCAACTGCATGGTATATTAGTAACCGCCCGTGATTTGGCAAAAATAGGCGAGCAAGTTGTGCTGTAGTTGTTGGTGTTTTAAATCACTGCGTCCGATATTCGAAGTTGGCCCCACGACAATGGGTTGAGAGCATGCAATACGAAATTTGAGGCCGAGGTTGAGGCCGAGGCCGAGGCCGGGGCGAGACTCCAGACAGAGGCGGAGGCAAAGCTCGAGGCAAATGTTGAAGCTGATGGTTCGCGATCGAGGCTGAGGTCGAGGCCAAGGCCGAAGTCAAAACTGAGGCCGATGCTGGGACTGAACTATCAAATTATCACTTGGCTGTGCAAAATATTATTCTATTGCTTGAGGAAGTGATCGGCCACATCAGATGCTATTAATTACTTTCAAATTTTTAGCAACAAAAATCTTGTGATCTGAGATGAATAGTACATTGAGTAATCAAAAAATGAATGAATTTAAAGAAAATGAATCAATACATAGTAATAGGACACAATTCTTTCAATCATATGATTTTTAATATGTAAGCAGTTTAGAAATAGTAAAATATATTCAATGAGTTGAATTATTGATATCTATCATCTAAACATGAACTAATTAGATTTGAGAAAACATTTACTTAGCTGGATCCTAATCTACCTCCACATATACAAGACAAAACTCAAGCCAACAACGTAACCCAACGGACACGAAAGTTGGATAAAGTGGCCAAATTTTTTGTCAGGCCTAATGTCTAAGTGCAAAGTTTTTGTAGAAAATAAGTTGGTTTGGTATTTAAACATAATTTTTTTTAACCCTTCTCTATCTTTTGTTTTTATTCATGGCTAAAAAGCTCGAACTAGGCTATCATGTCAACATTCCTTTACACTAAGATGTCATGCCATCACTAGGAATTGTAAAGTCCAATGGCCTCATCACATATTTTTTTAATTTATTAACCTCGTTGAAGAGCTCAAGATCTTTGGGCATGGATGATGGGCTCGGTTTGACCACAAGAGCCCATTTTGTGTTGGAAAATAGTTTTCAATCTTACAAAAAAAAATTCCTTTCTAAATTTGCTAGAAATATGTTATAAAAATTTAAATATACAAATAAAATAAAACTAAAAGATAAAATATCAATCAGGACCAAGGCGTGTTAGACACTGCCTAAGGACCAAATTTTCATTCCTTCATGCAGGTTGTTGACGATCTATCCCTAAGGTACAACGACCCGGCTCGACCCGATCCTCCTACTACGAGCACAATCGTGTGGAGGTGCAAACCCAACGATTACCTTCAGATGCCCAAAAGATCAATAAAATATAAAAATAAAATGAGATAAACAAATCAATAGGGCTACTCCAAATTATTCTAAATTGATATCTTTTCTCAATCTGAATCTCTAAGCTTATTTATAGGCTCGGCCCATAAAAGCTCCAACGGTTCGGCTCATAATGGCATTAAAGGCATAATAGCCGTTAGCCCCCCCAAATTACGTCAAAAAAGCTTATAAAATAAATTATTTGGGCCATTTCTGAAACGTTAGCCTTCCAACATTCACGCAACTGTTCCAACATAACGTTGTGTCAAAGAAGCTCGGTTGCGGACATTCTTTCTTTTCCTTTTTTTTCTTTAATTATTTAAACTTTTCTAACATTTGTAACTTCCAACTCCTAACCATTGAAACATATGAAAGGTTTTTGTGTATCATGCATGGTGCAGATCATGTATACTGCATGCGGTGATTAGTCACGTGCTCATGCAGCCGCACATGTTCAAAAATAATTTAATTCTTTCATGCATGGCATGAGCGATCGAACATGCGGATGCCCAATTATTACATGATGCACATGCTTTACACTGCCTGATGTAGAAAGACTTTTTCATAAAACATGATGAATGATGTTGCAGGTCTCCAAGTTAGCCCATACCTTTTTGAAGAATCATGCACTCATGGCATATGGTCCGGCATGTCTTTCCTTTCCATCGAGGCTGTAGTCATGATGGATAATGAATTTGATTTGCTTTGATATCATTTATGGCCACTCAAAACATCCTTAAAGGCTGATTTTTTTTTTTTTTAGCTTTCAAGATCTCTACTTATTGATGATGGCCCAAGTCCAACTACTATTTAGGTTCCTAGGCTTTACAACAGTGCTCAAAATATGTGTGGTCCCTGAACCTTGCATATAAGTGCTTGAGTTCTCGACATATTATTTATAATGAGCCTATTCAACTCTAATATCATTTATAATAATCAGAACCTTACTCTCAAAAACTAGTTTCTTGATCCTATACAACAAGGACTCAAGGTATCCACATACAAATAAAGAAGCAAACCAAGTTACTAATTGGATTCCTTAACATTGCCTAAATACTATAAGTTCTCCACACATCAATGAGTGGCGAGCAAAAAGCCCGTGATGCACCGCACGAGTAATAATATGATAATCCAATATTTCATTAAAAAAGCTAACTAATAAAATATTATTTAAAATTTTTGATTCTATATCAATACCCAAGTTATACTCATTATATTATTATTCTATAACTAAATATGGATCAGATGGGTTCTCACATAAGCTTTGATTAAATCTGATATCATTTTTAAAGCAGCCTAAAACTTCTATCTTCAAAGACTATTTTCTTAGTTTTATACAAATACTTAAAAGATAGAATTAAAAATAATATATAAAAGAAATAATAGGAGTAGCCCCAATTAAAGATAAAATAAGAGAAAATCGATTATGGATAGTTTGGACATAGACAACGAAGACCTTTAGATGTTCCAGTTAGAAAGAGTGATCTTTTAACAATTCATGATAAGAATAGAGATAGATATAGATCTAAACTAATATGAATAAAAATAATTAAAAAAATATAACTATTTATAATTGAATATTAACTTAGTCCTGAATAGAATAGAGTGGAGAAAGCAGATTCATATAACCAATCCCATGTAGTAGGGAAAAGGCTTAGATAAGTTGAGTTGAGTTGTTGAGTATACAAGAACTTAAATCTTTGGACAGGAATAATTAATCAAATCCAACCATAAGGATAAATGGCACTACAATGTTTCTTAATCACACATGAGAAATGCCCAATCCAACTTAGCGCCAATTTCTAGCAATCTAGAACTTTATCTTAGAGATTAGTATTCTTCTATCCTATCAAAAAAAAAAGCCAAGTTTTCTTAGGTAGTGTTTGAAATAGGGGATAAGAGGGGATATTCCCTGGATATCCCCTCTTATTCCCAAAAGCCATAACTATAAGGGATAGCTGGGAATAAAGTTAACCAAAGGGATAATTCATGGTTAACCATGGTTAACCATGGGATATAGAAAATGCAGGAATAGCTGGTTATCCCTTCAAATAAGGTAGTGTTTGATAGAAAAAATATTATCCATGGATAAGTGTACGAGATAGAGTTTATCCCCTAGCTATCCCTAGGGATATCCCTTGGCTATCCCATTAATCATATCAAATGCAAAAAGGTAAATTCATAGGATAACCTTTTTTTACTCTTATTTGAAGGGATAACCAGCTATTCCTGCATTCTCTAAGGAATAAATTGAGGGGATATCCCATGGTTAACCATGGTTAACCATGAATTATCCCTTTGGTTAACTTTATTCTCTGCTATCCCTTATAGCTTTTGGGAATAAGGGATATCCCCTCTTATCCCCTATTTCAAATACTATCTAAGAGTAAAAAAAAGTTATCCTATGGATTTACCTTTTTGCATTTGATATGATCAATGGGATAGCCAAGGGATATCCCTAGGGATAGCCAGGGGACAAACTCTATCCCGTACACTTTATAACCTATCAAACGCTACTTTAATGAACAATATAGCCTAGGTCCGACTACAAGCCTTGTGATGCAATATCTCATGGCCACTAAATTGCCAGAGCCATTAGCTTATTTTTGTAACAGATTTATTTATCAATGAAGAAAGAAAAGTATGTTTAGAGTTGTTTAAATTTTTAAAATTTTATTATAGATAATTAATATAAAACTGGGGACAATGGATCCATATAACTTCTTAATGGAATTGTTTAATCTATAAGATTTTCTGTTTTGGCTCACCCACACGCCAAGCACCCAACACTTCGCAGAGCCATTTGGATGGTGAGCGAGGTTGGTCCCAACTCCATCGAGCCAATAGAGTTTTGAGTGGAGTTTACAACCAGCTGGCACGTGACTTGTTAAGTAACATCTAGGGGTAGCAATTTGGGCATGATACATGAATCAGATTCGACACAAAGTTAATCAATTCGAGCTGAATATAAACATATATGAATTAAAATTAAATTAATTTATTACATATAATTATTAAATAAATTGAATTATTGATTGATCTACTAACCTATAATTGAAATAGATCAATTCTTGTAATTCAATCCATTAATCTAAATATAACTCAATGTACTTATTTATCTAAATTAATATCATATTTAATTAATTCTTATTTTACGATAATGATTCAATATTTGTATAAAGATTTTATTTTAATTTTTTTTTCTTTTGATTGAAAAAATTTATTTGTTCTTTTGTTGTAATTTTAATTACATTGTTACTTTAGGAGTGAATTAGTTTTAAATAAGCTAAATAAGTTATATAAGTTATACGGATTATATGAATAATTATATGTATCATGCATTTATGTAATCGGTGTAATACATTGATTGAATTTGAATTTGAATTTTTAATTTAATTAACAAATAAATTAAATTTAAATATATTTATTTATTATATTTTTAAGATTAAATTAATTTGTTTATTATCCGTTGATGGGTTTTACCATGAGAATGGCAGCATGAAATTTTACATCACTGCGCTCACGCACGCATGACATGGCCAGAGGTGGACGTGGCACAGTCTAGAAAAACTTTGGAACGAGAAGTATTCGGCCAAAACCCTATGGTGGCCGTCTATCCTTCGGGATGCTCATAGCGTTTAAACTTATCGTATCTATCGAAAATTAATTCTGTAGTTGATTGAATAATGATATTTATAATTTATTATTTTTAATTTTAAAGATAAAGTAAAAAGATTTTTATTTTATTATATTTTAATAAATTTTATTTTTTTAATTTATTTAAACTGATTTGTACTAAACTAATATGATCATTCATATGTACCAAATAAATAAATAAATAAATAAACACAGAATGGCATATAAATATTCCAACTATCATCAATTCAACTAAAATTCAACCCATCTAACCTTTTTTTTTTAAATTTCAGATGTTAACTTTTATATTTTAAAAATTTAATAAAATTTTATACTGACTATTAGCTATCTAACATAATGTTGGTCCAGATAGCAACCCAAGAGGGGGGGGGGGTGAATTGGGTTTTTCAAAAATTTAAACTCTTTTGAAAGATAACCCCCAGTGGAAATAAAAACTTAGATTCACAAGTTTAAAACTAAACAACTATAAATAGAGAGTTAAAGATAAAGAGACAATCACGGCAAACACAAGAGATTTTATAGTGGTTTGGTGTACCTACACCTACGTCCACTCCCAAGTACCTCTTGGGTCCACACTATAATCAAACTGATTACAGCAGAGTTGTTTTGCAAGCTCACAACTCAAACTTATTGTTTTTCCGGGTGCACAACGAACCCAGCTGGTTTTCAAGGCTCACCAGCACAAAACCTATAACCACAAGCTAATGCTTGCTCAAGGCTAACAGCCTCAACTGAATCAATCACCAAATTGACCCAGCAAACAGTATTTATTTTACAAGAAAAACAGCTCCTTTAATGAGCAAATATACAATAATGAAACAATAATAAGAGATTAGGAACCAAAGCCTGATTTGCAGATCTTGGTGGCTTCTTCCTTCTCTTCCTTTGAATGGATCTTCCTTTGAATGGATCTTCCTTTGAAGATGCTCTTGAGACTCAGAAGATCAGAAAAACTAGGGCTTCTTCCTTCTCTAAAGATTTCTTCTAAATAGAACAGAAAAGGCTTAGAATCTCTCTCTCTTCTTTTGGAGAATGAGTATGATCTTTCCTTACAAGTTTTCCCTCTTTTCTTTTCTGATAGATCTCAAAGATTTTCTCTATTCTTTTCTTTTTGCCTCTCTCTTGTCTTCTTTTTTGGGATGCAACAACCCTCTTCTTATAGATCCGATTAATCCACAAATAGTTTGAAACTATCCGTTAGAAGCAAGTGTAAGAAGGATTAGATCCATAAATAACAATAGCCGTTGGGATTAAAATAGATAAAGATAAAGTTTAGAGTCGTTCTGACAGTTCTGGAGCCGTGTCTGACATTCTGGAGTCGGCTCTAACTTTTCTGGAGTCGGCTCTAACTCGAAATTATTTAATCCGCTCGATCTGGAGTCGTCTCTGACTTTTCTGGGGTCGACACAAAATTTTTCTGGAGTCGACTCTAACAGTCTGGGAGTCGACTCTAAGTTATGGCCTGAAAATCCATCGTTCTGTTTTTTCTGATAGAGTCGGCTCTCACAGTCCCGGAGTCGACTCTAAGTCTGTGCCATTTTCGGAGTCGACTCTGCGATTCCATGTGTCACTCTAATGTCTGCAATCTTACCTTGACATTAGATTCGAACCAGAACTTGATTTGACTCTTGATTTTGATTATCAAGTAGACTTATAATCTGAAAAACTTAATCAAAATCATTAGTAACTTCAAATGTTATACTCAAATAGTTTTGTTAATCATCAAAATCCTCAATTGGGTCAACAATCTCCCCTTTTTGATGATGATAAAAACTTTGAGTATATGCATTAAAAAATTCATTTGAATTGAGAATTATAGATATTGTTAAAGCTTAGAGACTTCCTAATAGAGAATTTGATGCCAATATTCAAAATGAATAAAAATAAACAAAACTTGACATCAATCAAGATGATTTAACTTTTATATGGAGAAATTTATTAAGCTCCCCCTGCATTGAATAGCTCCCCCTATGTAGATAAACTGAAAGAAATTCTTTCTCTCTCTCTTTCTATCTAAAATTGTTCTTCATTTTCTTTCTCTTCATTCTCTTTTTCTTTCTAATGCATATACACTTATCTCTCCCCCTTTTTTGTTATCAACAATAAGGTGAGTTTAAGAGCAATAAGAATGTTATTAGAGCGAGAATGTTGGTTCGAATAAACATAAAGATAGGAAACTTATTCATTGACATTCAATCAAACAGTCATAGATAAATTTGAAATAAAAGTGTAATATTCATTCAAGCACTTGTATTCCAAAGCAAGATTCATTACATGTATTTTAAAATGACAGATTTAAGTATGTAAATCCTAGATACATGCTAAGAAAGCAAGAAAGTAAGAAATCCTAAGATACAACCTAGGATTGGATATCAAAATCAAATATGCTTATACACAATTTTCTTTAAATGTCCAATCATTTCCATAACATCATCTTTTTGAGTCTTTTAAAACTTTCAAGACAAGCTTCAATTTGAGAGACGGCGAGGTCGATATCTTTCTTCAGTTGACTGGTAGCATGAAGATAAGTTCCAAACCGTCTGCAATGCCTTCCATCCTTTCAAAAATTTTATGAAGATCAGTGCTAAAGGATTCAACGGAATTGCTAATTGAAAAAGAAATCATGTCAAGTCTTGAATTAATCTCATCCTTTAATTGATTAAACTCCTCTCTTAATTTACACATATCATTTGTTCTTTGACTGTCATACTCAGCCAGTAAAGCTCTGAGCTGACCTATTTGCTCCTCAGAAAATCTTTCAGATGCCAATGCTGACTGTGTGGAAGTTGAGAGCTAGGTCCAGCCTCTAGGGTCCAGATGGTCCAGCAGAAGAAGGTCCAGTAGATGGTTCAGGAATGTCTTCTCCTCTGACTTCCTCGACTCTAACCTCTTCAGCTTGGCCTCATGTCCTCTTTTTATCCAGTTTCCATTTTCTTTTCTAAAGCCCATTCGGTGAATTGTAGAGACACTATAGTAATCTGTATGCCTTAATTTTCTTAGTGGCTCATTATCCATTATAAGTACACCTTGGCTTTGAATACCAATGTCAAAACCATACCATATGGCAATATAGATCTCTTCTTAGTAGCTGCCTCTGCCATATAGCCTATCATCATTCCAGCAAGATTTACAGGTCTACCAGTGAGAATGCAGTCCATCAATAAGATGTCTCGCTCCGAGACATATTCAAACCTTCTGATTTTAGGAAATAGAATTCTTCCACAGATATTGTGAAGTAATCTGAGTTCCAAATTAAGTTGATTTGCCAAGATTTCCTCAAACTCAGAAACTTCTCTCCCTAACATCCTTGATAGTGCACCTCCTCTATCTTCATGATGATATTCAACAAGGCCAACGGTAGGCATTTCCAATAGATTACCAAGGGATTCGGTGTGATATTACTTTTGTTCCTCTTACAACACTCACTAAGCCTCCCTCTCCTCTACATAAATCATTATAAAATTCTCTCACTAGGGCAGGGTAAGTAGGGATATCTAAAGAGCAAACCTTCTCCCATCCCATTTCTTTCAACAACCATCCAATAGCAAAGCCCTCCGAAACAAAAAAGTTAAAATCAACTTTTCCGGTAGTAATGGCCTTACCAGCTAATTGGTCGACTCGAGGAGAAGATGGTGAGGGTGGAGAGTCATCTTGAGTGGCAGATGAAGAAGATGACGAAGGTTGCCTCCGATTTGAACGGCGCTTCGTCGGAACAGTCGAACCACCAATGATAGCACGCTTTTTGGGAGCCATGGGATTCGATTGGAATGAGTAATCAAGGGATTTGAGGGATTTGGAGGGTTTGGAATCAGTTTGGAACAGCTTGGAAAAGGTTTAGGAGACGATAGGTATCGTTTGGGGTCGACTCCGCCCTTTTTATTTTGACCTAGTTCCACTTAGAGTCGACTCCGAAAACGAGGTGTCGGCTCCGAACCAGAGAATCTGTCAGCGCCCGAATTAGAGTCGGCTCTACAGAAGCCAGAGTCGGCTCTAATTGCCCAGACAGAAATCAAAATAAGAAGGTGTCGACTCCACAAACTGCAGGTGTCGACTCCACAATAGTTTCAGAGAAAAAATCAAATTTCAAGGATCTGAAACTGATCAAATTAATCATCAAACTCTAGATAAGTGTTCCTTAATAATTGGGGAAACAATGAATCAAATTTCTAGATAGATTTCCTTATTGGACAAAGGGGATTTTCAAGAAATTATTGAAGTCTAGATAGTTGTTGTCCTTAAGAGTTTCAGAAAATTATTCTAAAGGATCACAAACTCCTAATTCTCCTCTAAGATAGCAAAATCTCTCCTCACTCAAAGGTTTGGTAAAATATCAGCTAATTGATCATTAGTATTAACATATTCAAGACAAACATCTTTGTTAGTTACATGTTCTCTAATAAAGTGATATCTAATTTCAATGTGTTTAGTTCTTGAATGTTGAATTGGATTTTTAGTTAGATTGATTGCACTAGTATTATCACATTTAATAGGTATTTTATCAAGTGTGATACCATAATCTTCAAGTTGTCGCTTAATCCAAAGGATTTGAGCACAGCAACTTCCAGCTGCAACATATTCAGCTTCAGCAGTGGATAATGCAACTGAATTTTGCTTTTTGCTAAACCAAGAGATTAAGTTACTTCCTAAAAGTTGGCATGCACCACTTGTACTCTTTCTATCTAATTTACAACCAGCATAATCAGAATCAGAATAAGCAATCAATTTTAATGTTGAGTCTCTAGAATACCATAATCCTACATTTTTAGTTCCATTTAAGTATCTAAAGATTCTTTTAACAGCAATAAATGTGATTCTTTAGGATTAGATTGATATCTTGCACATAAGCAGACAGAAAACATGATATCTGGCCTACTTGCAGTTAAGTAAAGAAGTGATCCGATCATACCTCTGTAATGCTTCTGATCTACTTTCTTACCTTCTTCATCCTTGTCCAGCTTGCATGAAGGACTCATTGGCGTACCAAGAGGTTTAGCAGATTCCATACCAAATTTCTTGAGTATTTCTCTTTGTACTTTGTTTGGTTAATGAAAATTCCCGCTTTCTCTTGTTTGATTTGAAGTCCAAGGAAGAAGTTGAGTTCTCCCATCATGCTCATCTCGAATTCTCCCTGCATTAACTTAGCAAATTCTTGACAAAGGAGATTGTTAGTAGCACCAAATATAATGTCATCAACATAAATTTGAACTATTAATAAATCTTTCCTTTTCTTTTCAAAAACAAGGTTTTATCAACATTTCCTCTAGAAAATCATTTTCAATTAAAAATTTACTTAATCTATCATACCAAGCTCTAGGTGCTTGCTTTAAACCATAAAGTGCTTTGTGTAGTTTGAAGACGTGGTTTGGAAATTCATGATCTTCAAAACCAGGAGGTTGTTCAACATAAACTTCCTCATTTATAAAACCATTTAGAAATGCACTTTTAACATCCATTTGAAATAAGTTGAAATTCATATGACATGCAAATGCAAGTAGTAGCCTAATGGCTTCTAATCTAGCAACAGGTGCAAAAGTTTCATCAAAATCTATACCTTCTTCTTGATTATATCCTTTTGCAACTAATCTAGCTTTGTTTCTAATTACTATGCCATTTTCATCTAATTTATTTCTAAATACCCATTTAGATCCTATTATAGGGTGATTTTTAGGTCTTTCAACTAGGGTCCATACTTATTTCTAGTGAATTGGTTTAATTCTTCCTGCATTGCTAACATCCAATAACTATCTTTCTCAGCTTCTCTATAGTTTAGGTTCTATGAGATACAAATGCAAGATGATTATTGATATCTCTCATTGATGATCTAGTTCTTACACCTTGAGATGGATCACCTATGATTAGGTCCTTAGGATGACCATAAGCATATCTCCAATCTCTAGGTAGATCTTTATCATTATGAGCAGTATCAATACCATCATCCTTAGGTGAGTCATCATCTTAACTTCAGGTTCTTGATCTGAAGATACATTTAATTTTTCAATATCTCTTTCAATCAAAGATGTATCTTCCTCATCATCAATTTTTCTGAACTTGATGCTAAAGACTCATCAAACACTATATGAATGGATTCTTCTACAACTAAGCTTTTCTTATTAAATACTCTATATGCTTTACTAGATGTAGAATATCCTAGGAAGATACCTTCATCAGACTTTGCATCAAATTCCCAAGATTATCCTTACCATTGTTATGAATAAAACATTTACAACCAAATGCATGAAAATAACTTAAATTTGGTTTCCTATTGATGCCATAGTTCATAGGGAGTTTTCTTAAGGATAGGTCTAATTAGGGCTCTATTTAGAATGTAACATGCTGTGTTTATAGCTTCCGCCCAAAAATATTTTGGAAGTTGGCTTTCACATAGCATGGTACGGGCCATGTCTTCTAAAGTCCTATTCTTTCCTTTCTACAACTCCATTTTGTTGTGGTGTTCTAGGTGCAGAAAGTTATGATGTAATGCCATTTTCAAAACAGAATTTTTCAAATAAGTGATTTTCAAATTCAGTTCCATGATCACTTCTAAGAGACACTATGGTAGTGTTTTTCTCATTTGTGACTTTCTTAACAAATTTCATGAATATCGAGAAAGTCTCATCTTTGTGAGCCAAAAACATTACCCAAGTGAATCTAGAGTAATCATCTACTATCACTAGACCATATTTCTTTCCTCCTAGACTTGTGGTTCTAGTAGGTCCAAAAAGGTCCATGTGAAGTAGCTCTAGTGGCCTAGTAGTTGAAACAACATTTTAGATTTGAAAGAAGTTCTTGTTTGTTTTCCAAATTGACATGCATCACATATTCGATTATTTTCAAAATTTAGACTAGGAATACCTTTAACTAAATCCATTTTCAATAATTTGGAAATTAGGTGTGTGCTTGCATGACCTAATCTACGATGCCACAGCCAACCAATCTCATTCATATTAGCATTATTAGCAACTAAGCAATGATTACTTGGAGATAAATTACTCAAATCAATTAAGTACACATTGCCATAGCGTTTACCAACAAGAATAATGCTATTATCAATGGGATTAGTAACAGTGCAAACAGAAGCTTCAAAGGAAACCTTGAAACCTTTGTCACACAGTTGGCTAATACTTATTAGATTATGTTTAAGTCCATCAACATATAAAACATTATCAATATGAGTAGATGGAGTAATTTGAATCTTACCAATACCCATGATATGGCCTTGACCATTATCACCAAAAGTAACTACTCCACCTCTTTTTGATTCAAGGGTGATGAATTGATCTTTGTCACCCGTCATGTGTCTTGAGCAACCACTATCCAGGTACCATTTTCTTTTCAGTCTGATGGCTGCAAGACACTCCTGCAAAATATTTATGTCTTAATTTTAGGTACCCAAGCCTTCTTGGGTCCTTCATGGTTAGATGCATTAAATATTGTTCCTTTGGGAACCCAAATCATCTTTTTCTTTTTATGTGGAGATTTACACATATATGATTTATGTCCTTTGTTTCACATTTAAAACAAGTAATGTTTAATGATTTTTCAGCATGTACAAAAATATTTTTCAAAGATTTTTGCTTTTTAAGTGGATTATATCCTAATCCAGCTTTATCAAAAACAGCCTTTTGATTTTCCAAAATCATATTAAGTTTGATAGAGCTTAGAGTAAATTTATCAACTATAGGCTTAAGTCTATCAACTTCATTTTTCAAACTTTCTTTTTCTTTTATCAAAAGTTCTTTATCAACAACATGCTTTTCATTTTCTAAGGATAGTTTTTGCATTTGAGTTTTCAAATTTTGTTCTTTGAACTTAGGTTTGCAAAATCATCCATTAGTTCATAAAAAGCACTATGCAATTCATCAAAAGTGAAGTCATCAAGAAAACTCGGACTTACCTCATCATTGTCCGCCATGAAGCATAGATTGGCCATTTCACTCTTTTCTTCTTCTTCGGAACTTGTGCTTTCCGAATCGCTCCATGTGGCCATCATTGCCTTCTTTTTGAACTTCCGGGTGCCTTTCTTTAGTTGAGGGCATTCAGATTTAAAGTGACCCGGCTTTTTGCATTCAAAGCAAATAACTTCCTTTTCTTTGCCCTTGTCCTCATCTTTTCTTGCAAAGGGCTTTTTCTTTTCAAACTTCTTCTTCTTCATGAATCTTTTAAATTTTCTTGTGATGAGTGCCATGTCCTCATCATCACTTTCATCTTCAGATTCATGAGGCTCTTCCATATATTCAGAAATCTTAAGAGCCATAGTTCTCTTCTTCTTTGACTCATCATCAACATGTTGCTTGATTTGAAGCTCATGAGTCATCAAGGATCCCAAAGTTCTTCTAGGGAGGGTACTTAGGTCCTTTGCTTCTTGTATTGCAGTCACTTAGCTTCCCAAGTCCTAGGCAAGGAACGCAAGACCTTTCTCACAAGATCAGAATTATCATAAGATTTACCAAGACTTTTTAAACCATTAACTATATCAGTAAATCTTGTAAACATATCAGCAATAGATTCACATGCATCCATTTTAAACAATTCATATTTATGAACTAGCATGTTAATCTTTGATTCCTTGACTTGATTTGTTCCCTCATGGGTAACCTCAAGTCTATCCCAGATTTCCTTAGCAGAAATGCAAATAGATATGCGATTGAATTCATTTGCATCTAATGAGCAGTATAAGACATTCATTGCTTTGGCATTGAGTTGTGCCAATTTTCTATCATGTTCATCCCATTCCGTTTCGGTTTAGGAATCTCCATGCCATTAACTCTAGCAGTGGGTGTGTGTGGTCCATTGACTATAATACTCCATAGATCATAGTCAAGTGCTTGAATGAATATTTTCATTCTAGCCTTCCAATAACCATAGTTTGAACCATTAAATAAGGGTGGTCTATTAGTAGATTGACCTTCGGAAAAGATGAACCAGCTTGAGTTGCCATGTGGATCTTTGACTCTTGATCGTTAGATCAAATCAAATGAGCACTAGCTCTGATACCAATTGTTGGTCCAGATAGCAACCCAAGAGGGGGGGAATTGGGTTTTTAAAAATTTAAACTCTTTTGAAAGATAACCCCCAGCGGAAATAAAAACTTAGATTCACAAGTTTAAAACTAAACAACTATAAATAGAGAGTTGAAGATAAAGAGACAATCACGGCAAACACAAGAGATTTTATAGTGGTTCGGTGTACCTACACCTACGTCCACTCCCAAGTACCTCTTGGGTCCACACTATAATCAAACTGATTACAGCAGAGTTGTTTTGCAAGCTCACAACTCGAACTTGTTGTTTTCCGGGTGCACAACGAACCCAGCTGGTTTTCAAGGCTCACCAGCACAAAACCTATAACCACAAGCTAATGCTTGCTCAAGGCTAACAGCCTCAACTGAATCAATCACCAGATTGACCCAGCAAACAGTATTTGTTTTTACAAGAAAAATAGCTCCTTTAATGAGCAAATATACAATAATGAAACAATAATAAGAGATTAGGAACCAAAGCCTGATTCGCAGATCTTGGTGGCTTCTTCCTTCTCTTCCTTTGAATGGATCTTCCTTTGAATGGATCTTCCTTTGAAGATGCTCTTGAGACTCAGAAGATCAGAAAAACTAGGGCTTCTTCCTTCTCTTGAGATTTCTTCTAAATAGAACAGAAAAGGCTTGGAATCTCTCTCTTCTTTTGGGGAATGAGTATGATCTTTCCTTACAAGTTTTCCCTCTTTTCTTTTCTGATAGATCTCAAAGATTTTCTCTATTCTTTTCTTTTTGCCTCTCTCTTGTCTTCTTTTTTGGGATGCAACAAACCCTCTTCTTATAGATCTGATTAATCCACAAATAGTTTAAAACTATCCGTTAGAAGCAAGTGTAAGAAGGATTAGATCCATAAATAACAATAGCCGTTGGGATTAAAATAAATAAAGATAAAGTTTAGAGTCGTTCTGACAGTTCTGGAGCCGTGTCTGACATTCTGGAGTCGGCTCTAACTTTTCTGGAGTCGGCTCTAACTCGAAATTATTTAATCCGCTCGATCTGGAGTCGTCTCTGACTTTTCTGGGGTCGACACAAAATTTTTCTGGAGTCGACTCTAACAGTCTGGGAGTCGACTCTAAGTCGTGGCCTGAAAATCTATCGTTCTGTTTTTTCTGATAGAGTCGGCTCTCACGGTCCCGGAGTCGACTCTAAGTCTGTGCCGTTTTTCTGGAGTCAACTCTGCGATTCCATGTGTCGACTCTCATGTCTGCAATCTTACCTTGACATTAGATTCGAACTAGAACTTGATTTGACTCTTGATTTTGATTATCAAGTAGACTTATAATCTGAAAAACTTAATCAAAATCATTAGTAACTTCAAATGTAATACTCAAATAGTTTTGTTAATCATCAAAATCCTCAATTGGGTCAACACATAATCTTTCTTTTTTACTTGGACTTAAGATCGGCCTTAACGGAGTTAATATTTCAGCTGTCATGGTGAAACAAATTAATTGGCCTTGCTACGTCGCCAGGGGTAATTGATCACAACCACCAGATAGGATTCTAGAGGTGGCCCCTACAGGTTCAAGAGGTGGCTTCCATTCTCCATGGATGTAGCACTTTGTCCTGTGTAGCACTTAGCTCCTGCACTTTCGACTGGTGCGAGGCTCTGATACCATATTGTAACGATCCGGGCCCACAGGTCCGTTTCGTTACAAGAAAGCAAGACGGACAAGCTCCACACCAACTTGGGCCACCACAGCCCAAAAAGGATCCAATTAGTACCTTGTCCTTTTTACTTTACTATATATAAATCACTTAACCAACTTTCAATTATCTGATGTGGGACAATTGGAAGGGGCATCACAGTCTTTCACTAAGTCGAATCATAAGCCATTGCCCATAGGCTACTCCCTTGATTATACCTGATCCAGAGAAAACATAGCCACAAGTTAGCCAAGGTCAAATTTCAGAACTTAAAAAAAAAAAAAGAAAGAAAGAAAAGTTTTTCAAAACAACTCAATTTATGAACAAAAATTAGCAAAAGAAAATAATGCAATATTAATATTTATGCTCATTTTATTTACTCATGTAAACACAAGGCAATTAAATCAGAGAATAAATAATAAATAATTATAGGTGATGACGCTCGATCATCTCTCCTAGACGTTGGGAACGGAGGCGCTTCTCGAATCCTCGCTTCGCCGGGTTTGCCTGCAAAGAAGTCTCAGGGCCGGAGGGGGTCTTCGGCGGGACCCTCCGACGGCCAAGTTAGTGACTGAGGTCATAGCTGAAGAGGGGCTCGAGAGAGCCCTTTTTAATATGGAAAGAGGGATCTCAGGGAGGAGGAAATCCTTTTAGAGTTGAGATGGCGATTTTGGGGGTTATCACGCATACCTGTCTGGTGAGTGGGTTCACCTTTTTATAGGGGTTGACCTTGGCATGATCACGTAGGATTGCGTGAGTCAGAAGATCTGCAGAGCCCTTGCGTGAATCAGGGCTGGTTGGTGGGTTACGTCCCATAAGCAGTGGGGCTGTTGGGCGGTGCGCGTCTGGCATTGTAGGGCGGCGCGCGTCAGAGAGGCAGTTTCTTGAACCGCTGGGGCTGATCTGGCGGGACCTGGGGATGCCAGGGCTGAGTCGGGCCAGCCTGGGATGGCCTTGGCCGACTCGGCTGGACTGGAGACGACGGGGCCGAGTCGGGCCGGCCTGGGATGGCCTTGGCCGACTCGGCGGGACTGGGGACGCCGGGGCCGAGTCGGGCCGAACGGTATGGCCTTCGCCGACTCAGCGGGACTGGGGACGCCGGGGCCAAGTCGGGCCGGCCTAAGATGGCCTTGGCCGACTTGGCTGGACTGGAGACGTGGAGGAAGTGTCGGGGCCGACTTGCTTGGAGATGTAGGGGGCCGGCTAGGAAGATGCCAGTGCCATCTGCGAAGTGCTGGGGCTGACTGGGAAGTGCTGGGGCCAGCTGCGAAGAGCCGGGGCTGCCTGGGAAGCGTCGGGGCTGCATGGGAAGATGCCGGGGCCGACTTGCTTGGAGAAGTAGGGGCCGGCTAGGAAGATGCTAGGGCCGCCTGGGAGGATGCCGGGCCGCCTAGCTTGGACACGCCGAGGCCGGCTGGGAAGATGCCGGGGCTGCCTGGGAGGATGCTGGGGCTGCCTGACTTGGAGAAGTAGGGCCGGCTAGGAAGTGCCGGGGCCGCCTGGGAGGATGCCGGGCCGCCTAGCTTGGAAGTGCCGGGGCCGGCTGGGAAGTGCCGGGGCCGCCTAGCTTGGACACGCCGGGGTCGGCTGGAAAGATGCCGGGGCTGCCTGCGAAGTGCCGGGGCCAGCTAGGAAGTGCCGGGGCCGCCTGGCTTGGAGGTGCCGCCTTGGAGGTGCCGGTCTTGGAGGTGCTGGTCTTGGAGGTGCCGGCCTTGGAGGTGCCGGTTTTGGAGGTGTCGGCCTTTGGGGCCGACTATCTTGGGGCTGTCGGCCTTTGGGGCCGTCGGTCTTGGAGCCGTCGGGTATCGACCTTTGGGGCCATCAGTCTTTGGAGCCGTCGGGTGTCGGGTGTCGGCCTTTAGGGCCATCGGTCTTGGAGCCGTCGGCCTTTGGGGCCGTCGGTCTTTGGAGCCATCGGCCTTTGGGGCCATCGGTCTTTGAGGTGTCGGCCTTTGGGGCCGTCGGTCTTGGAGCCGTCGGTCTTGGAGGCGTCGGCCTTTGGGGCCATCGGTCTCGGAAGTGTCGGCCTTTGGGGCCGACTGTCTTCGAGGTGCCGGTCTTGGAGGTGCCGGTCTTGGAGGTGTCGGCCTTTGGGGCCGTCGGTCTTGGAGGTGTTGGCCTTGGAGGTGCCGGTCTTGAGGGCATCGGCCTTTGGGGCCGTCGGTCTCGGAAGTGTCGGCCTTTGTGGCCGACTGTCTTCGAGGTGCCGGCCTTGGAGGTGCCGGTCTTGGAGGTGTCGGCCTTTGGGGCCAACTGTTTTGGAGCCATCGGCCTTTGGGGCCGTCGGTCGTCGGGTGTCGGCCTTTGGGGCTATCGGTCTTGGAGGTGTCGGCCTTTGGGGCCGACTGTCTTCGAGGTGCCGGCCTTGGAGGTGTCAGTCTTGGAGGTGTCGGCCTTTGGGGCCAACTGTCTTGGAGGTGCGGGCCTTGGAGGTGCCGGTCTTGGAGGTGTCGGCCTTTGGGGCTGACTGTCTTGGAGCCGTTGGCCTTTGGGGCCATCGGTCGTCGGGTGTCGGCCTTTGGGGCCGTCCAAAAAATTTTATTTTTCATGGGGTCAACTGGCCTCATCAAATGCCCTTCACACTCCTTGAGCTTGCGTGCCCCGCACCAGCTAAGCGAAAGGAGTGTAGAACTTCAAGAAATTTTGTGGAGGCAAATTGATTACCTCACGCCCGCCACTGAGCAGCGTACGCTAAATTTTTGGGGGGACGCTCGTCAGTTAGCCGTTGAGGCAAAGATGAAGCCGATGAGGCAGAGTTGAGGCCGTCGAGAACCTTTTGAACCCCGGAGGGTGACCAGAGGGTGCTTGGGCCAGGCTCAGGTGCCTTTTTCTTTAAAGAAATTGGTCTCCTTCTGCAGGGTTGATCTGCCCCCAGGAAACTCTGTTGATTGGAATCCGCATGTCTTGAGCTTGAGGGTGCCGACACGGAGCCAGTCTTGGGTGCCGACGCGAAGGCCGGTCTTTGGTGCCGACACGGAGTCGGTCTTTGGTGCCGACGCGGAGTCGGTCTTTGTTGCCGACGTGGAGTCGGTCTTTGTTGCCGGCGCGGAGTCGGTCTTTGTTGGTTTTCCTGTAACGTATTCAGATACTAATGAAAGGAAACTTTTTTCTCAGTGCAGTATACTTAGCTTTTTCGCAGCTGTTTGCCTTCGCGGGTCTTTGGTGCCGACGCGGAGCCGGTCTTTGTTGCCGACGTGGAGTCGGTCTTTGTTGTCGACGCGGAGTCGGTCTTTGTTGCCGACGCGGAGTTGGTCTTAAGGTACCGACGCGGAGTGGGTCTTTGTTGCCGACGCCGAGTCAGTCTTTGGTGCCGACGCGGAGTCGGTCTTTGTTGCCGACGCGGAGTCGGTCTTTGGTGCCGATGCGGAGTCGGTCTTGAGGTGCCGATGCGGAGTCAGTCTTTGGTGCCACGCGGAGTTGGTCTTGAGGTGCTGACGCGGAGTCGGTCTTTGGTGCCGGCACGGAGTTGGTCTTGGTGCCGGCACGGAGTCGGTCTTGAGGTACCGACGCGGAGTCGGTCTTTGTTGCCGACGCGGAGTCGGTCTTTGGTACCGACACAGAGTCGGTCTTTGGTGCCAATGCGGAGTCGGTCTTGAGGTGCCGACGCGGAGTCGGTCTTTGTTGCTGACGCGGAGTCGGTCTTGAGGTGCCGACGTGGAGTCGGTCTTTGTTGCCGACGCGGAGTCGGTCTTTGTGCCTTGCTGGCCCAGGGCTTTTTGATGCCAAAGCGAGATTAGCCTTGATGTTGATACAAGGTAGGTCTTCCCTACATGACATTTTTAAGTATTAATGAGAGAAAACCTTCTTAAGTGCGGTGTACTTAGCTTTTGTAGCGAGCGGATCGCTAGCCCATAGGTGCAGCTATCGCGGGCGACGTGAGAGGCTTGGGGTGCCGCTGAGTGGCCCTGAGCGCTGCTTCTGCAGTTCATGAACTGCTACTTTCAAAGTTTGATCTTGCCGATTGAGGATGACCAGCTGGTTAATCAGAGCAGCTGAAGTTGGCGGTAAAGGAGGGGCAGAGAGAGAGAGACTGGTCTTTTGTCGCTCAGTGCGAAGTGGATGCCCCCCAGCATGATTGGTAAGAACCTCTGGCATGCACATCACCACCATAGCAATCTTAGAGGGGACGGAGGCCTATAGCTCAAGGAGACAGAGCTTCCTTTCCTTCAGTGCGTCCCCCCTTCCTGGCGCACCAATCTGATGATGCTCGATCACCTCTCCTGGACATCGGAATGGAGGTGCTTCTCGAATCCTCGCTTCGCCGGGTTGCCTGCAAAGAAGTCCCAGGGCCGGAGGGGATCTCCGGCGGGACCCTCCGATGGCCAAGTTAGTGACAGAGGTCACAGCTGAAGAGGGGCTCGAGAGAGCCCTTTTTAGTGTGGAAAGAGGGATCTCAGGGAGGAGGAAATCCTTTTAGAGTTGAGATGGCGATTTTGGGGGTTATCGCGCATACCTATCTGGTGAGTGGGTTCACCTTTTTATAGGGGTTGACCCTGGCATGATCACATGGGATTGCATGAGTCAGAAGATCTGCAGAGCCCTTGCATGAATCAGGGCTGGTTAGTGGGTTACGTCCCATCAGCAGCGGGGCTGTTGGGCGGCGCGTGTCTGGCGTTGTCGGGCGGCGCGCGTCAGAGAGGCAGTTTCTTGAACCACTGGGGCTGATCTGGCAGGACCTGGGACGCCAGGGCCGAGTCGGGCCGGCCTGGGATGGCCTTGGCCGACTCGGCTGGACTGGAGACGCCGGGGCGAGTCGGGCCGGTCTGGGATGGCCTTGGCTGACTCGGCGGGACTGGGGACGCCGGGACTGAGTCGGGCTGGACGGGATGGCCTTCGCCGACTCGGCGGGACTGGGGACGCCGGGGCTGAGTTGGGCCGGCCTGAGATGGCCTTGGCCGACTCGGCGGGACTGGAGACGTGGAGGAAGTATCGGGGCCGACCTGCTTGGAGATGTAGGGGGCCGGCTAGGAAGATGCCGGGGCCGTCTGCGAAGTGCCGGGCCGACTGGGAAGTGTTGGAGCCGGCTGCGAAGAGCCGGGGCCGCCTGGGAAGTGCCGGGGCCGCCTGGGAAGATGCCGGGGCCGACTTGCTTGGAGAAGTAGGGGCCAGCTAGGAAGATGCCGGGGCCGCTTGGGAGGATGCCGGGCCGCCTAGCTTGGACACGCCGGGGCCGGTTGGGAAGATGCTAGGGCCGCCTGACTTGGAGAAGTAGGACCGGCTAGGAAGTGCCGGGGCCGCCTGGGAGGATGCCTGGCCGCCTAGCTTGGAAGTGCTGGGGCCGGCTGGGAAGTGTCGGGGCTGCCTAGCTTGGACACGCTGGGGCCGGCTGGGAAGATGCCGGGGCCACCTGCGAAGTGCCGGGGCCGACTGGGAAGTGCCGGGGCCGCCTGGCTTGGAGGTGCCGACCTTGGAGGTGCCGGTCTTGGAGGTGCTGGTCTTGGAGGTGCCGGCCTTGGAGGTGCCGGTCTTGGAGGTGTCGGCCTTTGGGGCCGACTGTCTTGGGGCCGTCGGCCTTTGGGGCCATCGGTCTTGGAGCCGTCGGGTGTCGGCCTTTGGGGCCGTCGGTCTTTGGAGCCGTCGGGTGTCGGCCTTTGGGGCCGTCGGTCTTGGAGCCATCGGCCTTTGGGGCCGTCGGTCTTTGGAGCCGTCGGTCTTTGGGGCCGTCGGTCTTGGAGATGTCGGGCGTCGGCCTTTGGGGCCGTCGGTCTTGGAGGTGTCGGCTTTTGGGGCCATCGGTCTTGGAGCCATCGGTCTTGGAGGCGTCGGCCTTTGGGGCCGTCAGTCTCGAAAGTGTCGGCCTTTGGGGCCGACTGTTTCGAGGTGCCGGCCTTGGAGGTGCCGGTCTTGGAGGTGTCGGCCTTTGGGGCCGACTGTCTTGGAGCCATCGGCCTTTGGGGCCGTCGATCGTCGGGTGTCGGCCTTTGGGGCCGTCGGTCTTGGAGGTGTCGGCCTTGGAGGTGCCGATCTTGGAGGCGTCGGCCTTTGGGGCCATCGGTCTCGGAAGTGTCGGCCTTTGGGGCCGATTGTCTTTGAGGTGCCGGCATTGGAGGTACCGGTCTTGGAGGTGTCATCCTTTGGGGCCGACTGTCTTGGAGCCGTTGGCCTTTGGGACCGTCGGTCGTCGGGTGTCGGCCTTTGGGGCCATCGATCTTGGAGCCTTTGGGGCCGACTGTCTTCGAGGTGCCGGCCTTGGAGGTGCCGGTCTTGAGGTGTTGGCCTTTGGGGCCGACTGTTTGGAGGTGCCGGCCTTGGAGGTGTCGGCCTTTGGGGCCGACTGTCTTGGAGGTGCCGGCCTTGGAGGTGCCGGTCTTGGAGGTGTCGGCCTTTGGGGTCGACTGTCTGGAAGCCGTCGGCCTTTGGGGCCATCGGTCGTCGAGTGTCGGCCTTTAGGCCGTCTAAAAAATTTTATTTTTTCATGAGGTCAACTGGCCCATCAATATTTAAAATAATTCAGAGAATAATATTAGTGTCTAAGGGAGAACATGCAAAAATTGAAAAAAAAAGATACTTCCATGAACATTATCTCAGTGCTGACTTTTACCTTTTCTTTTGGTGGTGCTCCACCTAGACTTTTCATGAGCGTCTTTTCCATGCTCCATGACAGGAGGAGCATCTCATTGTTTGCATGCTTTAATGTGATTTGTTAATTTACAAGCCATTAATTAGCATTCTCCAAAAGTGAACAAAGTGGTCAGAAAGGCATGGTAGAGGGGACTACTTTGGCACAAAAGTAATGCTCCACTTGAAAGGGAACTCAATGTTCTCACCTTCACTCTAGTTCTACCTTAGCACTGAAGAAATCTAATACATTTATGCATGCTTTGTGTTAGGCAACCCCAGTGCATAAAAACTTAAGCCATTAGTGCTCCATGACTCTGAACTTTTTTTTTTTTTTTTTTTTGGGGTGGCAGGCATCTTTCTTGACAACTAATTCATGCTTTTAGTTTGGATTGAAGTTGCTTGAAGAACTCTTAACATGATGGTGCCCAGTGACCCGGACACCACACTGGAAGTAATTTGGGTCATCAATACAATATTCAAGGACTGAGAGATTTTGATGCACACTATATATAAATAAAAGGTGGCCATATGTGACTCATAGTCCAACCAATATCAAAAGGCTACCTAATCCTTAGGCTGTGTTTGAAATAGGGGATAAGGAGGGATATCCTGGATATCCCTTCTTATTCCCAAAAACTATAACTAGAGGGGATAATTCTAAAAAGTTTAACCATAGATTATTCCCTAAACTTATTTTCTAGGAATCCCAGGAATAACTAGAGTTATCCCTTGATGGCAAAGCTGTTATTTAAAAAAAACGATTAGCCTTTGAGCTATTCCCTAGATAAAGGCAAAACTATTATTTAGCTTGGACTGAGCTATTCAAACACTACCTTAATTGAACTCATCATCCTCCTTATCCCTTCGTCGATTATATGGGAACAAACTCACCTAGCTATGTTCTCTTGTTTTATAAAAGAATATGTTAGGTTATAATCGATAAATAATAGATGATATTCAATAGCTCAGATTATTTATGCCAGATATTCATATATCCTAATTCACCTTTTCCTCTCTCAATATATATAAATGATGGTTTTAAATAAAAGAAATTAGATTTTATTACTATCCTTTATATGAAAAATGTTCGAGCGATTTTTCTTGAATGCATGTATTATTCACGTTCTACTTAATTTGGATATTTCTTTTTTCTTCAAATCAAATTAGAAATTTCAGTTTTCTCAAAGAAAAAGCTTTTCCTCCTGAGCTCTTTCTTGAAAACAAACATATTCACCTAAAAATCTTTTCTTGATAAAAAAATCTTAAATATTAATATTAGGGGAAAGGTTTTTTGTTAACCAAATTCTACCAATAACAATCCCATCCAATTAAATATGAATAAAAATAGAAAGATGTTTTGAAATAATTTTATTAATATGCAACCTTGTCTAATTGTATGCTAATAATTATGACAAATTCTTAAATCATATCATATTAATTAAGCCATATTTTAATTTCACAAAGGTTATTCATGGAGTCTCTTTCATTTCTTCTCTCAAACATATATTGCACATTCTAATTGTTAATACTATTAAATTGGGGTGTACATAGATTGGATTGAATAAGCTTAGAGATATTTTTGAAACCAAATTAATTGAAATTAGTTTTTTAAAACTGAAATCAAAATCGAACCGACTGTTCCATTAAATTGAATCGAATCAAACTAAAAAATTTGGATTAGTTTATTAATTAACCTGTATCTGCTTTAGAATTAAAACTGAGCCAACTATTCTAATGAACTAAACTAAATCGAACTGAAAATTAAATTTGGTACAATTCATCGATTTATCTCTATCTAGTTTAAATGACTACGAGACTTGGTTTTATAATAAACCTTTTATGATGAAATGGTAGTTCAGTTATTCATAATAGAAAAGAATATTGATGAGGGTTAAAATTATCATTGCATTGTTGACCGCTCACATTGGCGATGGGGTCGCGCCCGATCCAAACGCTCTGCTTGCCAACTGGCTGCTGGCGCAACATTCTAGCAATGAGCATCTCGTCATAATGAAGAAAGAGAACAAAAGGGCAAAAGGGCCACGTCACGTGCGTGGGTTCTCCCAAGGGCCCCCTCATTAATATATGACAGTCAAATCAATAGGCTGGAGCATTTAATGGTGCAGAAACGGTCATAATGACTTAGCCAGCATAGCTCGGCCAACATGGCTCGGCCAGCCTCAGCCTCAGCCAGCTTCAGCATAGCTCGGCCAGCATAGCTCGGCCAGCCTCAGCATCAGCCAGCTTCAGCATAGCTCGGCCAACATAGCTCGGCCAGCATAGCTCGGCCAGCCTCAGCATCAGCCAGCTTCAGCATAACTCAGCCAACATAGCTCGGCCAGCATAGCTCGGCCAGCCTCAGCATCAGCCAGCTTCAGCATAGCTCAGCCAGCATAGCTCGGCCAACATGCCTCGGCAAATATAGTTCGGTCAACATGCCTCGGCAAGTATGGTTCGGCAAATATAATTTGGCCTCCGCAACCACGCTACGTCTTTTGCATCAAGGCATTTATGACCTCATAAAGGCCACATATATCCACCTGCTTTAAGGCATTCAATGCCTCATTTTCTTCTCTGCATTAAGGCATTTATGGCTGCCATGTTCGCCCTTTATGCCTCGGCAAATATAGTTCGGCCAACATGCCTCGGCAACTATAGTTCGGCCAACATGCCTCGGCAACTATAGTTCGGCCAACATGCCTCGGCAAATATAGTTCGGCTAACATACCTCGACAAATATACTTCGGCCTGTCATGCCTCGGCAAATATAGTTCGGCTAACATGCCTCGACAAATATACTTCGGCCTGTCATGCCTCGGCAAATATAGTTCGGCCAATATAGCTCGGTGAATATGCTTCGGCCAACATACTTCGGCACTTTAGCTCGGTTTCCGCAATCGCGCTATGACCTTCGCACCAACGCAATTATGGCCTCATATTTACCTGCTTTAAGGCATTTAATGCCTTATCTTCCTCCATCATTAAGGCATTTATGGCTGCAACGTTGCCCCCTTGGCACTTTTTGCTTAAGGAAGGAAGCCGAGACAAAGAGTTCTTGACTCCATGCTTCACAGAAGTCCGACTCGGCCAACCACATTGTACTTCGGCAGGTTCGGCCAAATGCCTCGGCAACCCGAGCTATTCTTATGCTACTGCCATCAAGGCCAGACCATTCCTCGGCCATTCGATCCGAGCTACTTCAGACTTCTGCAGAATCTGGCGGGAGAGTTCAAATTCACTGTAACAGAATAAGATTCCAAACAAGGAATCATGCCAAGACGTGGCCTAGGACCTACAATAGTGGCCTAGGGACCACGCAGCCATTGAGTCTCGATCCATCGGCCAGCTCTCCCCGCCTCCCAGCCGTCGATCCTCTAACTAACCAGATACGGATCCTACCGGCCCTGTAACAACCTGATTCGAATCTGTTTTGAATCCCAACAACTTTCAGACCTCATCCAGAGCACGTCCAAGAAGTCAGGTGACCGCCTATAAATACTACCACCCTCAAGCCTCTTAGGTACGGCGATTCTACGCCAATTTTTCATTTACAGTTCTTACACTCCGCCATGAAAGCTCCCACGAGAGCTCGGAGGAACTCTTCCCGGGGGATCCTTCTCCCCATATTTGTTGATTGTTGGTCTCCACTGACTTGGGCGTCGGAGGGTCTTCCGCAGAGGGCCACCCCAACGTCTCTCGCGTGAGGACTGTCTTGCAGGTCTGCCCCGGAGGGAGCCCGCGCTGCAGCCCGATCGCGCCCGAGCCGGAGGACGGATTTCAGCGGCAACAGATTGGCGCTAGAGGAAGGGCCTCAAGTCCCGTTAAACTTGAAAAAAGAAGACAAGGATCTCGTTCTTGAAGAGAACCTCTCCAATGGCTAATCGGAGAAGGGCAACTTCTGAAGCCCAGGACCGGGTTGCCTCCCAGAGACCCGATCTGATGAGTATCGTGGCACTGCCGCTGCCACCAGCTGAGACTCCATCGCCACCAGCTGTCCCAGTGACCCAGGACCCGTTCGCCATACTGGTCCAGCAGGTCCAGGCCCTGACCCGTCTAGTTCAGGAGCGTCATACAACTCCCCATCCAGTTGTAGCTACCCCTGCTCCATGCCTCCCAGAAGAGGCCGCAGCTCCTCTTTCTCCAGCCACTTCTTCTTCTGGTCCGCATGGAGTTGCGGACCCCCCATGTCGACCTAAGGAGGCCAGACTAGTCCCGCAAGGGGCTGCGACAAGGATCTCCCCAGATCTCGGCGGGCCTGATTCATCTCTCTGGTGTCCTCCGCCACGACTCGACGCCATCTCCGCCTTCTCCTTGCCTTGGCACAACAGATCGGCTTCCATAGCCGAGCTATGCGCACCAAGGCATTTATGGCCTCATAAAGGCCATGTGCATCTTCCTGCATTTAATGCCTTATCTCCTTCCATCATTAAGGCATTTATGGCTGCCGCGTTGCCCCCTAGGCACCTTTTGCGTGAGGAAGGATGGCGTCATAAAGCCAAGACAAGGAGTTCTTGACTCCATGCTTCACAGAAGTCCAACGTCCAACTTCAACCTCGGCCAGTGGATCTACCGCACCACACAGAGAGTCCCCACAGGCGAGACCCCGTTACGGATGGCCTTCGGCGTAGAAGCTGTCATCCCCGTGGAGATAGGACCCCCCTATCCGCGGATGCCATCATGCCTTCAGAGTCAAAGGGAGATCCTTCTCGCCCAGCGACCCTGTTCTCCGGAAAGCATCTGTCTCCAAACCGCTGGAGCAAGGAAAACTGGCACCAAATTGGGAAGGCCCCTACCAAGTGGCAGAGACCATTGGACCGGGAACCTACAAGCTGCAAGATCTAAACGGAAAGTCTATCCTCCAGACGTGGAACTCGGACAATCTCCATAAGTATTATCAATAGGGTATGTCCTCTATAAGTCCATTTTGATATGCCTTATTATACCTTCCTGTCAGCACGTATTTTTGTAATTTGCTATGTGAATCATCACACATTATGTTGCCAAAGATTACGAAAAGAAACAGGTGCTGCTCACCAATCCTCGGCACGACCGAGTTGCCTATTTGCACAGGAAATCTCCGAACCTTGGCAGGGCCAAGTAAAATATTCTCCGAACCTCGGCTGGGCCGAGCAACAAAATTCTCCGAACCTTGGCAGGGCCAAGTAAAAATTCTCCGAACCTCGGCTGGGCCGAGCAACAAAATTCTCTGAACCTTGGCAGGGCCAAGTAAAAATTCTCCGAACCTCGACTGGGCCGAGCAACCAATTCTCCGAACCTTGGCAACGCCAAGTAAAATATAATCTTGAAGGCTCGGCAACACCGAGTAATTTATTTGGAAGCCTCGGTTACAACCGAGTAGCATCTTTGAAGGCTCGGCAACACCGAGTAATTTATTTGGAAGCCTCGGTTACAACCGAGTAGCATCTTGGAAGGCTCGGCAACACCGAGTATTTTAATATTGGAAGCCTCGGTTACAACCGAGTGGCATCCTGGAAGGCTCGGCAACACCGAGTATTTTATTATTTGAAGCCTCGGTTACAACCGAGTGGCATCTTGGAAGGCTCGGTAACACCGAGTATTTTATTATTTGAAGCCTCGGTCACAACCGAGTGGCAATTAATATTTGAAGCCTCGGTTACAACCGAGTGGCATCTTGGAAGGCTCGGTAATACCGAGTATTTTATTATTTGAAGCCTCGGTCACAACCGAGTGGCAATTATTATTGGAAGCCTCGGTTACAACCGAGTAGCATCTTTGAAGGCTCGGCAACACCGAGTAATTTATTTGGAAGCCTCGGTTACAATCGAGTAGTATCTTGGGAAGGCTCGGCAACAACCGAGTAATAAATTTCCAAAGCATCGGCAAAAGACCGAGTGATATATTTCTGAAGCCTCGGTCACAACCGAGTAGCAATTAATATTTGAATCCTCGGTTATAACCGAGTAGCATCTTGGGAAGGCTCGGCAACAACCGAGTAATAAATTTCTAGAGCATCGGCAAAAGACCGAGTGATATATTTCTGAAGCCTCGGTCACAACCGAGTGGCAATTAATATTTGAAGCCTCGGTTACAACCGAGTAGCATCTTGGAAGGCTCGGCAACACCGAGTATTTTATTATTTAAAGCCTCGGTTACAACCGAGTGGCATCTTGGAAGGCTCGGTAACACCGAGTATTTTATTATTTGAAGCCTTGGTCACAACCGAATAGCAATTAATATTTGAAGCCTCGGTTATAACCAAGTAGCATCTTGGAAGGCTCGGCAACACCGAGTATTTATTATTTAAAGCCTCGGTTACAACCGAGTGGCATCTTGAAGGCTCGGCAACACCGAGTAATTTATTTGGAAGCCTCGGTTACAACCGAGTAGCATCTTGGGAAGGCTCGGCAACAACCGAGTAATAAATTTCCAGAGCATCGGCAAAAGACCAAGTGATATATTTCTGAAGCCTCGGTCACAACCGAGTGGCAATTAATATTTGAAGCCTCGGTTATAACCGAGTAGCATCTTGGAAGGCTCGGCAACACCGAGTATTTTATTATTTAAAGCCTCGGTTACAACCGAGTGGCATCTTGAAGGCTCGGCAACACCGAGTAATTTATTTGGAAGCCTCGGTTACAACCGAGTAGCATCTTGGGAAGGCTCGGCAACAACCGAGTAATAAATTTCTAGAGCATCGGAAAAAACCGAGTGATATATTTCTGAAGCCTCGGTCACAACCGAGTAGCAATTAATATTTGAAGCCTCGGTTATAACCGAGTAGCATCTTGGGAAGGCTCGGCAACAACCGAGTAATAAATTTCTAGAGCATCGGCAAAAGACCGAGTGATATATTTCTGAAGCCTCGGTCACAACCGAGTAGCAATTAATATTTGAAGCCTCGGTTATAACCGAGTAGCATCTTGGGAAGGCTCGGCAACAACCGAGTAATAAATTTCCAGAGCATCAACAGAAGACCGCGTGATATATTTCTGAAGGCTCGGCAACAACCGAGTAATAAATTCATCCATAAAAGTACGCTCTTTTTAGACCCATTTTTATTCATTGAATTAAGTTCAGTTTTTAAGGCCTGCAAAATTTTTATAACTCTCCTTGAAAGTCACAATGAGAAGCAGGTCATAAAAAGCCCCAGCCAGAGCCGGAGTGCATCTCTTATTACCGAAAGCCCCGGCCAGAGCCGGAGTGCATCTCTTATTATTAAAAGCCCCGGTCAGAGCCGGAGTGCATCTCTCATTATTGGAAGCCCCGGCCAGAGCCGGAGTGCATCTCTTATCATCCAAAGCCCGGCCAGAGCCGGAGTGCATCTCTCATAATTGGAAGCCCCGGTCAGAGCCGGAGTGCATCTCTTATCATCAAAGCCCCGGCTAGAGCCGAAGTGCGTAAGCCCCGGCCAGAGCCGGAGTGCATCTCTCATTATGGAAGCCCCGGCCAGAGCCGGAGTGCATCTCTTATCATTCAAAGCCCCGGCCAGAGCCGGAGTGCATCTCTCATAATTGGAAGCCCCGGTCAGAGCCGGAGTGCATCTCTTATCATCAAAAGCCCCGGCTAGAGCCGAAGTGCGTAAGCCCCGGCCAGAGCCGGAGTGCATCTCTCATTATTGGAAGCCCCGGTCAGAGCCGGAGTGCATCTCTTATTATTAAAAGCCCCGGTCAGAGCCGGAGTGCATCTCTCATTATTGGAAGCCCCGGCCAGAGCCGGAGTGCATCTCTTATCATCCAAAGCCCCGGCCAGAGCCGGAGTGCATCTCTCATAATTGGAAGCCCGGTCAGAGCCGGAGTGCATCTCTTATCATCAAAAGCCCCGGCCAGAGTCGGAGTGCACCTCTTATTACCGAAAGCCCCGGCCAGAGCCGGAGTGCATCTCTCATTATGGAAGCCCCGGTCAGAGCCGGAGTGCATCTCTTATTATTAAAAGCCCCGGTCAGAGCCGGAGTGCATCTCTCATAATTGGAAGCCCCGGTCAGAGCCGGAGTACATCTCTCATTATCGGAAGCCCCGGCCAGAGCCGGAGTGCATCTCCTATTACCGAAAGCCCCGGCCAGAGCCGGAGTGCATCTCTTATTACAGAAAGCCCTGGCCAGAGCCGGAGTGCATCTCCTATTACCGAAAGCCCCGGCCAGAGCCAGAGTGCATCTCTTATCATCAAAAGCCCCAGCCAGAGCCGGAGTGCATCTCTTATTATCGAAAGCCCCGGCCAGAGCCAGAGTGCATCTCTCATTACCGGAAGCCCCGGCCAGAGCCGGAGTGCATCTCTTATTACAGAAAGCTCCGGCCAGAGCCGGAGTGCATCTCCTATTACCGAAAGCCCCGGCCAGAGCCGGAGTGCATCTCTCATTACCAAAAGCCCCGGTCAGAGCCGGAGTGCATCTTTTATCATCAAAAGCCTCGGCCAGAGCCGAAGGGCATCACCTATTAATAGAAACCTCGGCCAAGACCGAGTGACATGTCGGAACCCTCGGCTAAAGCTGGAGGGAATTCTTATTGATCTTCAAAAGCCCCGGCCAGAGCCGGAGTGCATCTCTTATCATCAAAAGCCTCGGCCAGAGCCAAAGGGCATCACCTATTAACAGAAACCTCGGCCAAGACCGAGTGACATGTCGGAACCCTGACTGAGTGATATTTTCTGCAGCCTCGGCCAATCCGAGTGATACAACACTAAAGCTTTGTCCCAGCCGGATAATTTCTCGGACACTTTAGTGCAACTAAAGCACCTTATTTTACTTCAGCAAGAGGGCCGCCCAGGCTTTTCTCTAACCTACACAAAGATAAACACTTCCTCTACAGAGGATCGAATGACACGTCCCCTAAATAAGATTGCTCCAGAATTCTACTCCCTATATCCGAAATTACACTTCGGACTAGGGAGTGGGGGGCATGTGATGAGGGTTTAAAATTATCATTGCATTGTTGACCGCTCACATTGGCGATGGGGTCGCGCCCGATCCAAACGCTCTGCTTGCCAACTGGCTGCTGGCGCAACATTCTAGCAATGAGCATCTCGTCATAATGAAGAAAGAGAACAAAAGGGCAAAAGGGCCACGTCACGTGCGTGGGTTCTCCCAAGGGCCCCCTCATTAATATATGACAGTCAAATCAATAGGCTGGAGCATTAATGGTGCAGAAACGGTCATAATGACTTAGCCAGCATAGCTCGGCCAACATGGCTCGGCCAGCCTCAGCCTCAGCCAGCTTCAGCATAGCTCGGCCAGCATAGCTCGGCCAGCCTCAGCATCAGCCAGCTTCAGCATAGCCTCGGCCAACATAGCTCGGCCAGCATAGCTCGGCCAGCCTCAGCATCAGCCAGCTTCAGCATAACTCGGCCAACATAGCTCGGCCAGCATAGCTCGGCCAGCCTCAGCATCAGCCAGCTTCAGCATAGCTCAGCCAGCATAGCTCGGCCAACATGCCTCGGCAAATATAGTTCGGTCAACATGCCTCGGCAAGTATGGTTCGGCAAATATAATTTGGCCTCCGCAACCACGCTACGTCTTTTGCATCAAGGCATTTATGACCTCATAAAGGCCACATATATCCACCTGCTTTAAGGCATTCAATGCCTCATTTTCTTCTCTGCATTAAGGCATTTATGGCTGCCATGTTCGCCCTTTATGCCTCGGCAAATATAGTTCGGCCAACATGCCTCGGCAACTATAGTTCGGCCAACATGCCTCGGCAACTATAGTTCGGCCAACATGCCTCGGCAAATATAGTTTGGCTAACATACCTCGACAAATATACTTCGGCCTGTCATGCCTCGGCAAATATAGTTCGGCTAACATGCCTCGACAAATATACTTCGGCCTGTCATGCCTCGGCAAATATAGTTCGGCCATATAGCTCGGTGAATATGCTTCGGCCAACATACTTCGCACTTTAGCTCGGTTTCCGCAATCGCGCTATGACCTTCGCACCAACGCAATTATGGCCTCATATTTACCTGCTTTAAGGCATTTAATGCCTTATCTTCCCATCATTAAGGCATTTATGGCTGCAACGTTGCCCCCTTGGCACTTTTTGCTTAAGGAGGAAGCCGAGACAAAGAGTTCTTGACTCCATGCTTCACAGAAGTCCGACTCGGCCAACCACATTGTACTTCGGCAGGTTCGGCCAAATGCCTCGGCAACCCGAGCTATTCTTATGCTACTGCCATCAAGGCCAGACCATTCCTCGGCCATTCGATCGAGCTACTTCAGACTTCTGCGGAATCTGGCGGGAGTTCAAATTCACTGTAACAGAATAAGATTCCAAACAAGGAATCATGCCAAGACGTGGCCTAGGACCTACAATAGTGGCCTAGGGACCACGCAGCCATGAGTCTCGATCCATCGGCCAGCTCTCCCCGCCTCCCAGCCGTCGATCCTCTAACTAACCAGATACGGATCCTACCGGCCCTGTAACAACCTGATTCGAATCTGTTTTGAATCCCAACAACTTTCAGACCTCATCCAGAGCACGTCCAAGAAGTCAGGTGACCGCCTATAAATACTACCACCTCAAGCCTCTTAGGTACGGCGATTCTAGCCAATTTTTCATTTACAGTTCTTACACTCCGCCATGAAAGCTCCCACGAGAGCTCGGAGGAACTCTTCCCGGGGGATCCTTCTCCCCATATTTGTTGATTGCTGGTCTCCATTGACTTGGGCGTCGGAGGGTCTTCCGCAGAGGGCCACCCCCAACGCCTCTCGCGTGAGGACTGTCTTGCAGGTCTCCCCGGAGGGAGCCCGCGCTGCAGCCCGATCGCGCCCGAGCCGGAGGACGGATTTCAGCGGCAACAAATATAAATCTCATACAGCCTATTTATTCACCTTAATTTTAATTATAGTACAAATAAAGACTCATATAATATACACATGAATCGGTTTAGTTTGTATTAATTTTTTAAAAGCTAAATCAAAACCAACTTTTTCAATTTCAGAAATATTTAAAGCAAAACCAAATCAATAGACAAAAAAAGAAAAAAAAAAGGAACCGATTCGAATGGAGCAGCAGTCATGATCTAGATTGGTTTTACGATTTAATTAATTAGTTTTCTTACACACCTCTACTATTAAATATGTTTACTAGTAATCAGCCCTACCAGCCGGTAACCAACACAAACTCTACAAAGATTATTCCCATGCAAGGGAAAATCAAAATCATGCATCCTATCTCTGCTAAATAACAATAATGCCTCTAGAGGCCAACTTGGGGAATAGCAGAAAGCTTCCAATTTGCACCCAAGGCATGATGCAGCTGATTGACATCATCACCATACATTCTATTCTCCAGTAACAACAAAGATCAGGCTTATGCAATCTAAACAAAGTTTGGCGTTATTTAAAAGCAAGGCCTTATTAGAAACTCAACAGTTCCATGATACCAAGATCATAGATTAAGCAGAGCATTGTCCAAGAGGGGTTTACCACCTCCATTGCAAAGCTAGCTAATACCAGGCAAAGAGGAAAGAGTTTAAGGAAGATGGTTGTAGGAGATGAAGGTGGGGGCTGAGGATTTAAAGCAAGTGTGGCTGAAGGCAGGTAGATCTGATGGTTATCTCAATACGACTCTGAGATGTTTGCGGAAGCGAGATAATGATCAAATCATATATCTTAAAATTGAGTTAGCGCGATCTATACCCGTATTAATTTAATAACAAGAACAATAAGGAGATTAAGAATTTACCTTTAGTTCTTCACCACCACTACCTTGGAATCATCAATCCTTTTGATCACCACAGATTTTTCCAAACATTCACCAAATTATGATGAACAAAAATGAGTGGGTGTTCCTTTTTGATTTGGGTTGAGATTATACAACTTAGTTTAATTCACTTTGTATTCTCAACTCATGAGATAAAGTGAAGTTGAAGGAGGAACTCTCTGTGGTTGATCATTGTTCTCCTATGTTCTTCTCTGTCTCTCGTGAATCTTATATTCTCATAGAATAACAACTATCAACCTCTCTTATTAATTAATCAATTAATTAATATTTAAAGATCACTTCCTCTTGGAATTACTTTAACGTATATCAATACAACAATGATTAGATATATTTATCATGGGACGTTACGGGAGAGAGAAAGGCTCTCCACGATCCCATATTTATTTCTTCAACAACTTAATAATTTCCACATAGACTTTTCTTGTGGAATATGCCTATGATGTGTTCTCTAGCATACCGTATAATGAAAATTAATCCAATTAATTTCTATATAAAAAATAATTTAGAATTCTCAATTCCAAATTAATAACTCAACCCAACATATCATAAAGTTTACATAATTTAATGGAGCCATTGGACATTATAATTCTAAGCTCCAATAATTTTGACATTCAATTAACCTTAATTAAAATATCAAAATTATTAATTCCAAATTACTTCACAAAAAATTTGAAACTGTACTCTTAAAATTATAAAATTAATTATATTCAAAAGGATTTGAATCGTCCATTAATATAGTCACTACATATAAATCAATCCTCCATAAACGGTTCATGATTAAAGCTAGGCATTTTCGTTAACCTCTTTAATCACATCTTTATTCATAAGTACCATTGATTCTATAATAATAATATATTTATGATTCAATCATAAATTGAGCACTCTTATTATTCAAGTCCCGAATCAACACTTATTGGAACCGTTCTTTACGAAGGAATAGATTTCATCTTGTATATTAATATTTTCGGCTACTTATGTTATTATATTTCCAATATACCAAGAATTTGATACTATGTTTCTGTGTCATTACTCGGTAAGTCAAAAATATAATATAATAAATAAGAGTCTATTAATTACTCAGAATTAAGATCGATTCATATATGACCATCATTGATTAATTTTGAATTCTCTATTTAAACAACAAATTTATTAGAGATTCATAATTAATCGTGTTCCAGTCCTATATAATCAAATTATATAAAGCGCTTTCATTCCGATAATCTCATTATCAACAATCCGGATAAGATCGTTTCATTCAGAATGTAATGAACCATGCTAGTAATTTTAAATTAAAGATCTCGTTTGCAACTTTAATTTATAATTATGGACAAATTTAGATTATTTTACTTTAAGTATTATCCTCTGTATATAACACTTATATACAATATTTAAAGTCACATTTAAATAATCCAGGGATTTTTGATATTTATAAAGCATCATAACATGCATGCAAGTATAATATTAATTTTTTTTAAATATTTAAAAAAATAATAAATGTCATTTGTTTATGGGCACATCCCAACAAGATCCACTTGGGTGTAACCACTTGGCCACTCTCTGCCATTGAGAAGGAATCCTTTATCTGTTTTACTTCTTCAATACCCCTGGCCCTACATAAATGGTAGTCTGACAAGCACAATGAGCTAAAAAACAATTTAAGTCTAGAAATCAGTTCATATCATATGACCATCACATTATCCAAAGAAGTTAGCAAATTCTAAAGGGAAATTTGTAGCCCTCACACTAAACTTCCTTTCTCAGAGAATAAGATTCTAATCTCTAAGCATATGTTCTCTGGGATGAGGCCAACATGGCACCTTAGTAACCCTCATTGCACTGCCCATAGAATTAACAAGAATCCTCCTGTTCTTATGGCTGAGACCAGCTTGCCAACTCACTGGAAAGTTCTTGGCAAAAGGATGGTTGGGATGCAAGGTGGCCAAGATTGGAGGGATTGATTCTGATGTGGACTGTTCATGTGCTCTGGGCCAGTTTTGAGCCAGAGAAATTATAGATTCTTTGTTGGGGTCATTCAAGTTGATGGGACTACATTTGGCCAAATGAGTGGTTGGTAATTAACATTATTGAGACTTGTTGAAGAAGTATTTGTAAGTGGATCTACAAGATGAAGAGCATTTCATATTTATGTAGGAGGAGGAGGAGGCATCATTGCAAGTTAAGCATATGAAAGACAACAGAAGTATGCTTTGAGCAGTGGAAGAGAATAGTAAGTTGATAAGAGTGTAATTTTATTGGTGATTAAGGTATTAGACATGGACATGGACACTTATGCAACAAAACTCCTTAAAAGAGGAACTAGAATTTTGTTTTTTTTGTTTTTGGACAAAAAAGGTTGATGAAAGGTTTGCTTTCATGGAATCAAGTGGAAGTTGGGAAATCAGGGCCAAGGTCCCTTGGAGTTATATTGGAGACCCCAAGTAGTGAAGCAAATATAAGATGATGAACAATTCATAAGGAAAATGATAGATAAAAAAAATAGCTCAACAAATAGGAGCCAAGGAATGAAATCATTGGCTTCAAAATGGTTTCTTCATGGCTATCTCTAATTCCCACCATCATAATTGGAAAATTGAGTTCTAGGAGAACATATTTTCCATGCAACTAAGTGTTGCAAACAGAGCAAACTAAATCATAACCTAGCAGTAGTACTACCTTTCTTCAATTTGAAAGAGATTTGAAGTTTAAAGATTGAGAGAATTCCCCAGGTGTCTTTTTTTTTAACACTTTATTTCTTATATTTTTAATAAAGAGTGTGCCAATGCCTCAATTTCTATTAAGGCAACAAAAAGAAGCATCAGCAAGTGCATGACAGATGAGATTATTGGAATGAATATATCAACTGATGTGAATCTACATCTGACACTACAACTGTTTCTTTAAAATAACTAGCATGATTCTCGCACTGTTACTCTTAAAAATACATATTTTAAAGAGAAACCAGCTGTACATTAATATGAGCATCACTCTTGCACAATCTACAAGCACACACCAAATGGAATGGTTTGATAGTGATAGAGAAATCATTGATCAAATGTTAATTGTTCCTTTCCACATCTCATTCTCTCTTCCATGTCAATGATCATTTCTCACACCCCTTTCTTGATGTGGTGTAAAAAATTTATGATCATGAACAATTCATGAAGGTGACTCATAGCTTGATGTTGGAGTTTTGAGTCTTTGATTGATATTGATGGAGAAGACAATGATGCAGAAAACCATTATGATCCCCTTGTGCCAAATCCATGAGAATGTGATGCAAGATCCTTGTAGTTGCAAAACTTGTATTATAAGGTCAACTCATTCAAGAGCCAGTAACAAGGCAGGGAAGACTTGAAACAATTTGCTAGTAATGAGAAATAATGACTTGAGAAACTTCTGAAACAAGGTGTGGCTCATCTAAGCCTCAGGGGGCCAATGTTTGGGACTGAGCTACTTGAATGTCTCTGTCATTGTCCAAGCCCTTTTGTTTTATAACTTTGGAGCAGTTCTCTGGTTTATTTGGTAATAATTTAATAGCTTTGGAGTTCTAAGCAATGAAGAAACAACACACACAAGGCCTATGACCAGTTATGCCTTGAGACTAACAATATTTAAGTTTTAATGAAGTAATGGGACACTTATGCAACAAGAAACAGATAGCTGCTGGCTAACAACCAGGGTAGGGAACAGGAGAAGAGGGTTTGCATTGTTGTTCCAATGTTTTACTATCTAAATCTATGTGCAAAGGATATTTATAATAAGTAATAAAATAATGATACATCTATTGTTTTTTTTTTTTTTTTTAATTCATATCTAGACTTGTTCCAATATCACTTAGATCATCAAGATTTTAACAAGCGCCATGCAACAAAGAATTAAAAAGAACAAAATCTATGAGAAATAGAATAAGATGTGATGGTGTCTTAGAGGCTGAAGAAAATTGGGTTCCATTGCAGTTTAGTCAAGGTCAAACTACCAATAATGATAGCAACATTTATAAAGAGTTAATAAAGAATTAGTTGTGCTGTCAACAAAGCAACTACAAATGGCCCTAAAGTTTCTTGGACAAAATATCATGGTAGTGGTCTCTTTTCTTTTTAGAAAATAATTAAACTTTAAAACTCCAGAAGATTAGAAAGGCAAATGCACTTAGAGCCATATATTTGGAGAGTAATCACTGAATGTTAACTTGACACTAGCACATGATTTCTTTGCACAAAATTTTTATATCAGCATTGTTTGATCCCATAATTTGATCCTACATCTGATCATCGCATTCACCTATTGATTTTAAACTAGTAAAGTAAATTGTATAATTTAAGCCTAGTTTTAGAGCTCAAAACTCTATCTCAAGCCAAATTTAAGTTGATCGAAGTCATTAGTCTCACATCTAGAAGCAAAGGGTGTCAAAGTCCTAATCTTTTATATTATACACCTAATCTAATTATATAAAAAAATTAATTAAATAAAAATTTAATCTTTGACTCTCTTTCTCTCTCTCTACATTAAAAGCGGTCCAGGTATGGTAACATTTTTAATACTAATAATAAAAGATAAATTATGGTAAGATTCCCCTTAATTTTGATCGGTTTATATATCAAATCTATTTTTTAAAAAAAATTAAATTTTTTTTTAGTATAAAAAACTTCTTTCATCCATCTCCATCATGAGACGCCACCTTAACATGGTCATGCAGTAGCAAAACTAGAATTATCACGGTTTTATAAAGGCAAAATTGACTTCTTACCGAGTTGACGATGGATGAAATGAATTTTATGCATCTAAATAAAAATTTTAGAGTGTTTAAAAAAGAATTTAAGGTTAATATGTAAATTAATTGGATTTTGTTGTAATTTTTCATAATAATAAGGACTCAAAAATATAATACTTTCTTTAAATTTTTAAAAATAAAATTTTAATTTTATTTATTCAAAGCTTTCATTCTAAACCTTTCGCCATTTATACTATGCATTTATGCTTTTAAATTTTTTTTTATTTACAGCACCTAAGCATTTAATATTTTAATGGTGGATAAAAAAAAATCTAAATAAAAATATCCCAAAGGAGGGCCAAATTTCGCGGAGCGGGTCCCACACACCTAGTCGCTTTCCTATTGGTTCTCGTTTTGACTTCCCTGCGCCTCATTGGTGGTTCCGACGTCACGCTGTGGGACCCCCACGGCATGGAACAACGACGGCTGGCGCTTAACGCGACGCCGCCCCCCATTCGCCGTGGACCGTCCGCTCGCGCCCGTGCTCCCAACGGCCACCGTTCACGTGCTGACGTAATTATTCATGACGGCGTTGAACAAGTGCTTTGGATCACGGTTTAATACAATAGATATTGTAGCATCGAAGTTTGAATTCCACTAAAATTTACAACAATGTGATTCATAGCACGCATAAAAATAAAAAAATAAAACAATAAAATTTTTCATCACCTTGTTGCTGCTACTATGGGGATCAAGATCATTAAAGCTACTCCGTTTGAATATTTTTTTTTTAACATTAGCAAGAGATTCATTAAGTTCATTAATTTATATGTTTAATTAAAGGGTTATTATTGAGGAAGATTCTGGTCATCCGCTGATCAGACGGGATGGTGATATCTGCCCCTCTTATAATTTCCTGATTACTAATATCTAGGCTTCTCTCATGTTACCTCTGCTCCGTTGATTCATCATGTTTACAAGAAGCCAATGCTGCGGATTAGGTTGCCTCGACTGTAGCTCGCCATTCTGGATAGTGGGAATGACATTTTGGTGACCCTGTCCGATTCTTTTGGAGCAAATTATGTATTCTGATACTTCGAGTTTGACTCATCCCAGAGTGGTATGATCGTGTTGTAACAAAAAAAAAAATTAATCATAATTACAATAAATTGGAATATTTCAAACACTTGGTCATATGATTAAGCGCTTGTAGACCCATTAGAGATTAGGGTGAATAATTTCAGAGTCATAAAGAATTAAAATTATATTATTTTTATATAAGCTAATTAAAATGCTATAATATTAATGAAGGATTATTTTTGAAGATGAGTTGGTGATTTTGGAATGAAAATTGAAATAATTTATTTTATTTATTTATTTTAATTTCATCTTGAATTAAATCATATCTTACAAAGGATACTATTTTCATTCCAGTATTGGTAATCAATGATTATTACAATCTCACCCTTTTCTATTTTCAAATGCAAGCACTTTTTTATTTTACAAAATTAATGTTAAACTGAACATATATACTAAAAAAATTTAAAAATAAAAAAAATTAATTAATAAGAATAATATAAATCAATCTATATTTAATTTTTATGTGAATTAAATGAATGAAGAAATAAATGATTTTGATTTTGATTTTAATGAAATTTAATTTTAATTATGATTCCGATTCTAAATTCAATCTTGAATCAAATGGATTCTAAAGTTAGTATTTTAGACATTGAATTAATTCATTTAATTGAGGTGGACTGCACATACAACTAAATAGATGCAATTATGCCCTCTTAGGCCCCTAATATATAAATCAAGGAACTATTAAATTTTTATAGCATAAGATGAAGAAAAATTAGAAGGTCATCATACCACTTTACTTAAAGAAATGAAAATTTATAAAAGTGCCATCTAAATTTGATGTAGAGAATTCTTTTTTTAATCTTTAAACATTATTATATATACATTCCACCAACCCACTCAATGCCTTGTTAGACAAACCTAACACATTCTATTCCACGTGACACATGCTATTTACGTTACTCGACTTTGAAAGTAAGCGAAGATAATATAATATTTTACAATTTTGACATAATAAAAGTGAAAACATTTTCCAACCATCATCCAAATCAACAAGATAAAAAAAAAAAACAAAAGAAATAAAAAAAAACCTGTTAGTGCTCTTGTTTTGATCTTAATCCACTTGATATTTTCTGCAGTATACTTTTATAAAACATGAATAGTCTTCAATTTTTTTTAAAAAATCAGTTCCTTGTAGGCAAGCATGGTTATTAAATTTATCATCATAAATTTATAGACTTAGCTCTTATATTAGTTCCATCAAATTATTTTTAACTATAATAGCATAAATTAAAGTTTAAAAAAAAATAAAAACCTCTTTTAATTTTAAGAAGACAAATTATTTATAACTATATTCATCAGCTATCTACTTGTAGAGTAACACATTTTCGACATAGATCAAATGCATCAATCTAAAATTCAATCAATATTATTGTAAAGTAAATAATAATAATAATAAAGCATTAAAAATATAAAAATTTCTAACTACAAGCACAATATATGTTGATGCCTAAAAAAAAAAAAAACCGTGTCATGGAATGAAGTTAAGAAGCCATTGCCGATAATTTTTACTCTGTTTTGAAGAGCACGTAGTTTGGAATTGGATTAAAAATCTGAAGTATTTTGCATAGATTATGATTTATATTTTATAAATATTAATTTTTTTTATAATTTATTTTTAATCAAATACGTAATAGATCGATGCTTATCTGTTGGAATTAAGAACTAATTTTTTATTATAAGGATAATAAGGCTTAGGGGGATTAAAAGCTAACCCATAAACTTTGTAAGGAACCAAAAGATCTAATTTTTAATAGCCGCCTTCATCCGCGAAACCAAAGTCTTTGGTTGGCGGAGGTTGTCACCCGATTCTCTCCCAGTCTCAGAGAATATTTTTGCCATATCTTTATAAAATTAGACTCATAATAAATCCATAATTACCGGTTCAGCCGGTTGTAGTTAGGTAAAACGAACATCCCAAAAGTCCAACCGCCGCTAAATCCGGCGCCGCCAACCGCTGCCATCGACGACTCACACGTCTCTAAAACCTCTCTCTGTCTCTTTCCTTTTTTTTTTTTTTTTTTTAAGAAACGGATGAACATTATATGAGTCAAACCTTGTATATCAGAACATAAAATTTAAATTAAAATAAAAGAATAAAAATCTTTTACTTTTTATCTCAAAAACTTGAATGATGGATCATTTTGGTGATTTAATCTTTGCTTAATTAATTTTCTTATGGATGTATCAAATTTGAATCCAAAAAATATTCTAAAAAAGAGAATACATCAAAAGATTGATAGGACAGATATCAATGTGATTTTAATGGAGCAAACGGATCTAAGTCGTAGCATTTCTTTCAATAATAAGTTTTGAGCATACAGACAAAAATGACATCGAAAATACTAATCTAAATGGCATATAACTCAGTTAGCGGCATCAAAAAATTAAAAAAAATTAAATCCATAAATAGCCACTATCTTGACTTTGAATCATAAAAGTTGAGTTTATGAATTTACTGTGAATATTTTTATCAAAATTAATTTTAATATTAAAAAAAAAAAGCCTCCCAATGTATAAAGAGAAAAGCCTCTCAGTATATAAAAACCGTACGTTTTTCCCTCTCATTAAAGAAAAAGAAAAATTATGACTCCAATTCACGGTTTTTTAAGTATAGATGTATATAGTATACTATATAATAGGTAAATATTTAATTTAATATTTTAGTGCGTCTTTAATTATATTTCCTCTTATGACCTGAGCACCACCCTGGCTCCCATTATAAACGCTCAGCCGTCGCTTCCTCTGCTCCTCGCTCGCTCATCGCCCTCCCTCTTTCTATAGGTTTACGGTCCTCTTCGCTTCGTGGTAGCCATGTCTCTGCTCACAGATCTCATCAACCTGAACCTCTCCGAGACCACGGAGAAGATCATAGCGGAGTATATATGGTTGGTCCTTCCCCCCTCTCCATCTTTTTCGCCTTTCACTACTTTTTTTTTTTTTGGTTTTTGGTGGGGTGGGGTTATCGATTTTCACCTTAAAAACTCTTCTTTGGTTGATGTTTTGTTGGAAAAATCGTTCCTTTTTTATTTGTTTTGGAGGACATATGATTGGTTCATCCTTTTTTTTTTTCCTTGGTTTTTTTATCGCTTTCCACCTTAAAAACTATGTTTTGTCTTTTTTTTTGTTCCTTGGTTTTTTATCGCTTTCCACCATAAAAACTATTTTCTGGTTGATGTTTTGTGGGAAAAATCGCTCCTTTTTATTTGTTTTGGGTTTTCGTGACATGATTATGAATCTTACTTGATGTCTTCTAATCTACTTAATGCTGTGGTGTTGATTTTGTTAAGTCTTTTTCTTGAATCTCAATGATTTGCTTATTTGGAGGCTATTTTTTTTATTGGAAAAATTGCTCTTTTGTGTTCGTTTTTGGGTTTTTACAACTCGAGTATGATATATTTCTGGAGTCCTTGGTTTTGATATGGGCAGTGCTGGAGTTTGGTTTGACTTTCCTGGGTAGATCTCTACTATTTTCTTGCCTTAGTAATTCAATATATCGTCAGATCCTTTCCTCATCTTAAAGTTTTCATCTTTTTTTCCTTTTGATGGTCGCCATGTTGTGCTGCTTCAGATCTTATTTTAGCCTATATATTTCTATTTTCGTAATTTATATTTTCTTCTTCTTCTTTTATTTCATGCGTCTCTTTCCCTCATAATAGTTTTTCTACTTCTATTTCTATCCATTTTTGTGGGAAAAATTATGCATTTTATTCCTCCTTAACTATTTGTTCCAGATCTCCAATAACTACGTATTGCTTTTTCACAAATTTGTTTCAATAATCTGTTTTCCATGCAACAGGATCGGAGGATCTGGCATGGATATCCGGAGCAAAGCAAGGGTGAGACATTTACATCACAGTTGAAATTTCTGTATTACTTTTCCTTTGTCCAGCTTTGATTGATATGGTTAACTGGGTTATTGCATTCTTTTTGGTAAAGCACTCATCTTCTCTTATTGAACAGACTCTGCCAGGGCCTGTTACTGATCCCAGCAAGCTCCCAAAGTGGAACTATGATGGCTCGAGCACAGGTCAAGCTCCTGGTGAAGACAGTGAAGTGATACTTTAGTAAGCCTTGCACCCCTGCTATCAATACATTTTATCACTAGATGGTCTTTGCAAAGTTATTTCTTTAATTGTTCTGGCTATAATAACATGTGTGTTTTGGTATGTTTTGATGTGGATGTATTATAGCCCTCAAGCCATTTTCAGGGATCCTTTTAGGAGGGGGAACAATATTCTTGTAAGCTCATCTTTTCCTTAAGCTTCTTCCTGTAACCTTATGGCACTGCATCCAATATTTTTTTGTTGTTTGGTTAAATTTATCGGAATTACCTTATGCTGGCTCATTATTTTGATTGAGATAAGCCACCAATACTAGTTTTTGTTTCATCTGTGTCTTTTTTGCCTTTTCTCCATTGTAATAACTAATAACATTACAGGAATTAGTTTTCTGTAAATTTAGGAGGGCAAAATAGAAAGGCATATGGTTAATACTTATTTCTTGTGGTTGTCATGTAACTGTGTACATCTCTTAATTTATTAGCAAATAGAAATTGATCGTGGCATTGTCATTCACTAGGAATTAATTAAATATTTTCTTTTATAGTCTTGGTTCTTATAATTTTTTTTTTTTTTTAAATGATTCTTTTGGCTTCAGCCTTCTTTCTTCACAGTTTTTTTTCAAAAAAAAAAATTTACTCATCAGATTATAACTTCGTGCTGTTATTCTTTTCATTGATTTGCTTTGCTGTAGATTATTTAAAATTTTCTTGTCACAATATTTTTTTCAACTTAACATGATGTCTTTTTTTAATTGACATATAGGTCATGTGTGACTGTTATACTCCGAAAGGCGAGCCGATCCCTACAAACAAAAGATTTAATGCTGCTAAGATATTTAGCCACCCTGATGTTGCTGCTGAGGAACCTTGGTATATATCCATTTGTGTTTATGCTGTTAATCGTATTGTTTGATAATTTTGTCATTTTTCTTATCTTGAGATGATTGTCTTTCTGTTCATTTTGCTTTGGTCTCCCTTTTTAAATGAAAAACAGGTATGGAATAGAGCAGGAGTACACCCTCCTGCAAAAAGATGTTAAATGGCCACTTGGGTGGCCAGTGGGTGGCTACCCCGGTCCTCAGGTATTAATTTTGAACTGGCTTCAGGTGTTTGTATGAGAGATTTAATTCTTCTTTCTTGTTTAACAAATTGTTATTACTTGTTTATTCATACACAATTCACAAATGACTTTTCTTTCCTTTTCTTTTCTTTCTTTTTTTTTTAGTTGAGCTGTACCAGGCAAATTTGTTAAAAATTCTTTCTGGAAGATACCTTATAAGAAACCTCTGACCTTTAGCCTCTGGAGTTTCTTTGTTAATCATAGAGGGGCTTTGGAAAATAGCAATAAAAACAATAAAGCTTATTCGGGCAAAAAGAAAAACATCATGCTTTTGTTGTTTCTGCTGATTTTAATTTCTGAAACTTAAAGATTTTTTGTCATTTATATGTTCTCTTCACCAACGTTTTCAATCCTAGTATTTTCATGGGACGTCTTTATGAGATTTAAAACTATATTCTTGATAATTGTCTAAAGTTTCTTTGATTTACTTAGAAAGTGCTGAATGTGAATTGATTTTTTTTCTCCCTCCCCCTTTTCTTGAGCACTTCTTTTGCAAAAGTTTTTGAAGATGAATCTCTTCTCAGCTGGTGTGTTAATCTTGTTGATGCTCTTCTTTCCTGTTTAATGTTTGAACTTTTCAGGCAAGTCTAATGAATGTGCATTATGTACCAGGGTCCCTATTATTGTGCTGCTGGTGTGGACAAAGCTTTTGGCCGGGACATAGTTGACTCCCACTACAAAGCTTCCCTGTATGCAGGGATTAACATCAGTGGTATCAATGGCGAAGTTATGCCAGGCCAGGTGACACCACTGTTATCTATTGTATCTCCCTTGTTGGAAAGGCTACATTTGTTCTAACATGACATCATTTATCATTGCTAATTTCATGCAGTGGGAGTTCCAAGTTGGCCCTGCTGTTGGCATATCTGCTGGTGATGAGTTATGGGTTGCTCGCTACATATTGGAGGCAAGTTGCAAACATAGGAATAACTTTATATTTTTGAACTCATATGCTTTGATGAATTTGATTAACTTGATTCTTTTTGCCTGGCTAATTTCTGTTTTCTTTCTTACTGTCTGCAGAGGATCACTGAAATTGCAGGCGTTGTTCTCTCCTTTGATCCTAAGCCATCCAGGTAGGATCAGTTCTCTTGTTCCTTCTCTAACTACAATTAGGTAGTGTTTGATAGAAAAAATATTATACGGGATAGAGTTTGTCCCCTGGCTATCCCTAGGAATATCCCTTGGCTATCCCATTGATCATATCAAATGCAAAAAGGTAAATCCATAGATAACTTTTTTTTACTCTTATTTGAGGGATAACCAGCTATTCCTGCATTTTCTAGAAAATAAATTGAGGGAATATCCCATGGTTAACCATGGATTATCCCATTGGTTAACTTTATTCCTAGCTATCCCTTATAGTTATAGCTTTTGGGAATAAGAAGGGATACTACCTTAGCTATCCCTTATAGTTATCCCCTATTTCAAACACTACCTTAGTTCTTTGGCAAGATGTAGTTTGTTTTCAAAAATTGAAATTGTTTCTGAATGTTTGGTGCCATTAGGGAGATTGGAATGGGGCTGGTGCTCATGCAAATTACAGGTATTGCTCATTATTGGCAGGTTGAATTGTAATTTTTTTTTTTTTGGCCTCTCTTTTTGTGATCATTTATTTTCTTTTGTGTGTTTTGCTTTCAGTACCAAATCCATGAGAAGCGATGGAGGGTATGAAGTCATAAAGAAGGCCATTGAAAAGCTTGGCAAGAGGCACAAGGAGCACATTGCTGCTTATGGAGAAGGGAACGAGCGCCGCCTCACGGCCGGCATGAGACTGCTGATATCAACACCTTCGCATGGGTATGTGTAGTTTCATCGATCACAATAATGTTTGTGTGATCTCGGAGGGATATAAACTTGGAAAGAAAGAGCATGTTTATTATCATTATGTTTGTTCCATGGTTGTTGACAGGGAGTTGCAAACAGAGGTGCGTCGATTCGAGTAGGCCGTGACACTGAGAAGAATGGCAAAGGTGATGAATGATCTTCTGCAACTTTTACTATTAATTCTTATTACATTCACTCTTTCGTCTGCAACTTCAATACATTATCTACTTGCTTGCTTTCAGGTTATTTTGAGGATCGGAGGCCAGCATCAAACATGGATCCATATGTTGTCACTTCCATGATCGCCGAGACTACCATCGTTTGGAAGCCATGAGAGTGTTGCAGATCTGTCATGTTATCTGTGTGGGGGGGACCTTCCGTGTATGTTTGGAATCCCCTTCCGCTTATGTTTTCCATTTGATTCCAAATTCTGAGACTTTCATTGCATTGGAAAGTCTGATATGAAATTTGGTATTTGATTGACTATATCTGGTTGTGTTAGTAGTCCAAGGGGTGTGGGTCATTGTCCTGTTGGGATTTGGTGGTCTAGTAGGTGGGCTTAGCTGTTACTGATTGCTGCCCACTCCCTTTACATTACACTATATCCCCAAAAACAAAAGCAATAAACATGTAGCGTTATTTTTTAGAAATGGTCATGCATTTACTCTGTTATTTCAATAAGCAATGATACATTTGTCGTTTTCTACGCGTGGAGGCCATATTATTTAGTCATCTGCCGAAAACTCCCTACTGTAAACTGGCCTCATCTGCCAAATACTCCCATGGAAACATGCCTTATTTTCAAAGTTATTATCCAAAAAGATAAGCACTATATTTTATTTTAAAAGATTTTTTGATCATTTTGGCATATTCGGTATGTTTCGATCATTTTCATTTCATTAAAATATATAAATTATTAAACCTTCAAAATCATTTAATATATATATATATATATATATATATATATTAAAAATAGTTATCCTAACTGCATTTCATAAAAATCAAACTCTTTATTTTATATTATTATTATTTATAAAAAATAAATTATGAATAAATTTTTTTTTATATATATATTATATATATATATATATATATATATATATATATATATATATATATATATATATATATATATATATATATATATATATATATTTCAAAACGAAGCACCGAAATAGTTCGATACGAAATATTTCGTTTCATAAGTTAAACCAAACCAAAATATAATCCGAAATGAAATTGACAACTTTGCTTATTTTTACTACTTATATCAAGGTTACACAAGTTAGGTTCGTGATTCAAACAATTGTTATCGAAAATATGAATTATATCTAAAAATTTAAAATATATTTATTAATTTTTAGTATTTAAATATATTGATTGATATTTTAAAAAATTATTTTTTAAGAAAGATAACAACTAAGAAAGATAACAACGAACATGAAAAAATGTTGCAGAAAGAAGGAAAAAAAAAAAAAAAAAGGCAAGTTTGTGAGTTTGAAACCTTTTGAAAAAGAAAGGATAAAATTTGAAAAATATTTGAGATGAATCTAAAGAAAATATTACTTTGATGTTTTTAAATTTATTTAAAATTTTAAAATATTTTAAAAAAATATTTTAAAAAATGATTTGATAAGAACGTTTTTTGTGTTATAGGTTAAATTTTTTATTTTCAAAAAAAAAAAAAAAAAAACTAATCCCAAACGGATCCTAAGCTTTTCCATTAGTTGAAAGGAGATTTTTTTTTTTCCGCAAGAAAGCAATGTTTGATATTTAATTATTAAAATTATCATGTTGCCACTTAAAGCAAGCACTTGCTTCATGATTTAGACCTCTATAATTAACTTTGGGGCAAATTAACATCTTCTAATTTTATTCAAATTAGGTTCCTGCTTTCTCAATTTTTTTTTTTAATTTGATTTTCTTAATATGCTAAGCAAGGTTCAGCATCTTGACATCGTATCCCGAGTCGATAGCACACTAATACAGCATACAGTTTGATCCAGTATCAAGCTTGGTACAATATATAATTTGATTTGGTGTATCAAAACTTAGTACGTATTCTGTATCGATATACACGAGATAACATGCATTAATATAATCTATCATGGATATTACGTATGCATGAGATAGTATAAATTAATATAGCATATCATGATATTATTGGTAGACAAGATAGTATGCATTAACGTAGCATACCCCATGATATTATGGAATTACAAAATGAAATAGAATTGTTACAAATCTTACAAACAAGATTCCCTCACTATCAAAGGCATAGCAGGTCTACGCACAACTAGATTTTCTTTGCTTTTATGACACTCTTGCTGGAAGATGAAACAGCAAAGGAAGTAGGTACAACAAAGTAGGTACAAGGATTGGAAAGTTGACATGTGATGCAATGAGCCACCTAATCCTATGCATGGAAGTTGTTGGATTAGTGTGGTGTTGTTGGAACCATCGTTTGACTCGCAAGTCCAGTTGACTGTCCTTGCTTACAGGTAAAGGATCATCAATCATTCTTGTGGAGAGTATGGACAATCTGATTTCAATTAAGAATGCTACTTTGCTCTTTCAGTGAGATCCTGATCACCCAAAGGAAGGGCAACATCAGATTATTATTGGATTCTACAAGGCTATTACACCAATAAAAGGGAATAATTTGCAGCATCCTGTTGGAAATATCACAAGGCAACTGAGGCTGTCTATTCTCAAGTAATGAAGCATGATGTGACAAAAAGATGGATTTGTCCACAGACGGTCTTCTCAAAGTAACAACAGAGTCATCATCTCTAAACAGGGATTATAGAAAAAGTTGCTACATATGAATGGTAGATGTGTCTGTGTTTGGTGAGTAATCAGGGTGAGGTATTGGACAACTTCTCCCAGTAATTGCCGTCATCATTTGACCATCAGTTTATAGAAGCATATGGATGGAAAAATTGGCTCCCAGGCCAAGACAACCTTCCCATTTTATCTGAGTAATTTGGTTGTTTTGCCAGTATTACGTTAAATTCCTCACCGCATGATCATATATGCTTATCAGAAAGAGAAGTTTGGGGAAGAAAAATCACAAGTAGTGGTATAACGGCTTTTTGCTGGAAAAAAAAAAAAAAAACAACACAACATCTTTTTTTTCTAAGAATTTTTTTTATTTATTATTTTTTAAAATAAGTCTACAACCATAATTATAAATGGTTGAGAATTTTTTTTGGATATTCCAAGCCTCAGATTGTCATCAAGTTTTTCTGGTAGATAATAAATAACTATTGTCTTTATCATTTTAGTCTAGGAAATTATGTACTTCTCTAGTTAATATGAGAAAGGTGAATAAACGATAAAATTTTGTATGGGCTTTTGATGATATTATCCCTTTTGTTGTACATTAATCATAGAGTTAAACTATTTACTTTATATTAAATCTTTAAAAAAGATTAATAGATTGAAAATTTAAACGGTTGAAAATAATATATATTGCTAAAAATATCTTGAAATCACTCAAGCATCTTCGATACAAAAATGAATGGTTTTAATAGCACTACCATATTTTACTATGATCTAATAATTACAAAACCTAGTATCCTACTAACCCGATTCTGACGGACATTCGTTCCATCCTTCCAAGGTCGACTGTACCCGGATTCGCCATATTTATCATGAAGCCAATTCGGCGGCGGACTGGGTAGCGTCCTTTGTGGCCCAGCATGATGGATCGTGGTTTTGGAAGCCGAGCGATCTCTGTCCATCTATTTTACAGCAAATTTTGTATTCGGACCTTTCTGGACTGACTCGCACTAGGTTAGTGTGATCGCCCGTTTTTGTACCAAAAAAAAAAAAAAAAAAATCATTACAAAACCTAGTCAATTTATATCTACCAATGTTTTAAAATGAGTATTCAGAGTTAATGATGTAGTTAATACCCTTCATGTTTATACCCACTCTATATATAGGTCAAAGCATCAAAATACATGAATTTTTGTTTTAGGTACTTTTCTAATATAGATCATCATCAATTATATTGATCTTTAATTTAAATTATTTACCTATTGATTTAAAAATTATCACATCTTTTGTTGAAATTTAATTTAAAGCCCTAATTCTTAACTTTGTATAAGGATCATTCTTCTAGAAACTTTTAGAAAGGATCCCAAGCTAAGATTCCATTAATTGCCTCCATCTCATTATTGCATGGTTTTGGACTCTTGTTGCCACCCTCACAAGGGTTGGCATTCTTGTCACGACTCTTGTTGCTTTGATCTTCCCATTAACATGCATCATTAGAGTTGGATTTTTTTAATGCTAGTTTTGTAGATAATAAACTCAGTTTACTACCATCCTACGATGATGACTTTTTGGAACTCAAAGAATAAAACTTATCAAGTATTTTTCTTAGATAAAGGACACAATAATATGCCAACATGCAAAAGAAAAATTTTATACACATTAATCCCTCAAGAAAGGGATGATATGCAAAAAATCCAATGGTCTGTCTTTCAAAATTTTCATAAATAGTTGAACAATGTCTTTATGAAATAAATATATGCATTGATTTTCAAAGTCTCACCTGTAGCAGCATATTAGCATCCCCGTATTAAGAAATTCAACATTCATGTTGCTCTTTAGATTGTTAAGTCTTTTCAATCATTCACCCCCTTAATTGTTGTAATCTAATAAATCATTAGGACAACCTATCTACATTTCAATTACTAACTAATAAAAGATGAGGAGGACAAAAAAGAAGAAAGATGAAAAATTTATGATTTCCATGCATTCATGGTTTTTATTTGTGAGTTTTGGATTCTGGGAGATTGTAGCAGTAATTTAATTGACTAATCAGACTATTACATGAAAATAATTGGCCTTAAAGGTCATGAGAGAGATTTGTTTCGTTCTCTATAAGATCTAAAAATGAGGACCAATTAATTAAGTAGTGGGTTCCAAACAAATTAAGCCTATAAAAGGGATTAGCCTTCTTGCGACATCAGTGAGAAGAGAGGGACCGGAACCTATAGCTCGCTTCTGCCTCTTTAGATAGGCTTTATGTTACTTATGACCATCCTTTTTTCCCAAAAAAAAAAAAAGAAAAAGAAAAAAAAATCTCCTAGTTGGACAAGAAGAGAGAAATTTAGAGGAAGGACCCTAGGATTTGACCTCTTCCTTTTCTATAAAAAATGTAGAGAGCAGACTAAGCTGGTTGATTAACACCAATAACTCCTTTTCTTTTGTTCACATAATGGCATGAAAATTTGAAATAAAATCCTTTGACTCTCCTGGTGAGCGAAAGGGATCCAAGCAAGGCTTATGCAGGTATAAAGATTAGAGATTGTACCTTAGCATCAGTTAGGAATGTGATTGTGAGATCCTTCCCATTGACTTGCAAAATTCGATCATTCATTTAAGATATATTTTCTTTCTTCCATAATTAATTGTGATAAAAATTTTTGCATGCACCATATCAATCTTGTGGCATAGTAAATCTTTTCAAGCTCCATTTTTCCTACGTACCAAGATTTCAATATACATAGTTAGACTGTTTCAATTTGGATCTAAGGATTAGCAATATCTTGCTATGTAATTCTACTGTTCATGAAATTGCTCTCTCTTTTGTGGGAAGTGATGAAAAATTTTGTAGCTTATTGGGTATAGGTGAGAGAGAAATCTAGGATAGTGATTTGTTTATAGAACTGCCCCAATACTGCTGAGGTCTACCCTCCTTTCTATCAGGATGACTGACATGCTAAAGTAGGGGCATACAGTTATCTGCACAATGAATCTGACTCTACTGCTAGTGGCTTCTCTCATGTTGAAAATGTCTGCTTGCTTAAACTTTCTCATTGGGACTTTCAAAAGTACTTGTACTGTATGCAATACCAAAGCTGAAAGCTTTTACTGCCAAAAATGGCGATTAAAATTTTAAATTATCCAAATTATCTGGTTCAGGCACCATTGGTAACATTCTTGCAGAAGTAGTTTTCTTCTACTTGTAATTAAAATATCTTCTGCCTAAAGATTGAAGCAACGAAATTTTTGTAATTCTTGACATCAGATATTATTCTGATAATAATTTGCATGTTGCTACAGTAGCAGTGCAGAGTGTCAGAATCATATCAACCAACTTATAAATGAGATTATCATCCTTGATCAGATTAATTAAAGGAATATGATAAAGTACTATGGATGTTCGATGAAAAAAATCCTCTTGCAAGTTAATGTGTTCATCTATGGAGAAACCTTATAAAGCCATCTCCGTGTGGGAAATTTATTCTCATCAAAGATTGCTAAGGTGGTAAAAGTGACAGCAGCACTTGCATATTATGCCCTGTTCCATGGAGATGCCAAGTCATCAGATAGCTACCAATAAGTGACTGATTTTGGAACATCTTGATGCATTCCTTTAGATAAGATCCATCTACAGATTTTCAAGGAACAATTGGATTTCCTAGATTCTACAATGCTTTGTACAGGGCAATGAAACTAATAGCCCATGATGATGTTTTTCCTTTTTAAGCATACTAAGTATCATGATAACTCTGCAAGGGCCTCTTATTCATCTCTTTGGTTTGCAAGGATTGCAAGTGGATTTAACCACAACTAGGAAGGCTGACCTATAATCCACTCCGCGAGAAAGTTATTAGTCACTCAATCGGTAGTTATAAGTTAAATGAATTAGTGTACCTAAATATTCAACATGGTTCGTGACTTGGATGTTTTAACTATAGGAGATGCAATGGTTCAACAATATTGAATTTGGATCAAACATTAAGCCTTCAATGATGATTAAAAAAAGAAAATAAATGTCTAATGTTGAACCATAGAAAGCTACACTTCTAGCACCCCTAACTGGAAATTTTGTTCAAGGTGCTCCATGGTTGCACCATTTTAAAAGACAGAAAAGGGAATGGGTTGCAATATTGAAACAATTGTCTTTTGAATTAAGCACCCAGCCTTATAATGATTAATTAAAGAAAGACAGTAAACATCTGATGTTGAATGATAGAGAGTTAAACCTCTAGCACCCCTAATTGCAAATTTTTTGTGAGGTGCTCATTGGTTGCTTAAGCATAAAAGACACAGGAAACAGAATGTGTGTCATATTAAATAGTAGTTCGTTCTCATGTTCTGCAAGGTTCACTTTCATGAAAAGCTAAAGAACCTCAAATTATCCAATCTATATGATTTCAGAAAAAGTTTTATCTGTTACTAAGTGCAATGTCATTAATTATATACCCTCAGATGTTTGCTCAGATCAGCAATGCAATCAAATGGTTGAACCGACAAATACTTAAGACACTCTAAACAATTTGAGATCAATTCACTTCATGTGCTCTCTTTAATTTTATATGTTTGCAGGTTTGTTCTGATAAGTAATGCAGTTAAATGCTTAGAACAGCAGATATTCAAGTCATCATCTGTGAAAATTGCATTCAAACCATGCCACAGAGATTAATAAACCCAAAACTAAACATCCCAAAAAAAATTTGGGAATCCATTTGTCGGTCAAGTCATACAATTCTTACAACAAAACACTAGGGGCATGGACAGCATGTGTAAATGCCTCTCTCCATCACATGAAACAAGTAAAGGGACAAGATGCGATTATTCACACAAGGCAGTGCAGCTGTAATTTCTATCGAAGTATGATTCAAACTTACAATAGGTAGTTGATGGGATTTAGCCTCAGGAACTGAGTTGTCCAGTTGTTCCATCTAAGTGGAAATGAAAGAGCAATCCAAAGCACCCACCATTCCTCCATTTCAATCCGATCCATTACATTGATAGATCATAGGTATTTCCAGATACGGCCTCACTCTCTGCAGCATTATTGATCTTTTGCCCACCTGACTCGAATTTTCCCTCCATCTCTCCCTTCTCTGATTCAAGTTTCTCTATAAGCCACTGCAGATCCTTGATATATTGCTGATCATACTCCTTCCTCTGTTCAGATATTTCACGGTACTGCCGCGCCTCTCTCTCTAGAAAAGCTTTCTCATTTTGAAGCCACATGATCTTGGCTGTTGCCTCATCAGCAGCAGACGCAGCAGCCTTCTTTCCTCCTCCAATTCCCTGCCCGCCTCAGCCCGAAGCCTTCTTTCCTTCATGATCTCGTTTCTTGACCTCATTACCTCATCTCCATCAAACCCTTCTTCCTCTTTATTATCTCTCTCCCCTTCCTCCTCTTCAAAGTCATCAGATAAATCTTTCATCCCGCTCCTACCAAAGCTATTCCTACCTTCCCATTTCAGCGAACACGTTCTCTCCACCACCGCCACCTTGCTCCCCTTGGAACTTCCAGATAGAAAACCCTTGCAAGATTGGATTTTGGAGCCACAGGAGGGACAAACGCTGCCACTGAAGCCGAGCTCCCCTCGCCGATCGGCCGGCGCGTTGCGGAATTGCCCGAAAACCCTCTCGAGCTCCTCCATCCTTCGGCCAAGGCGCCACACTCGAAACCCCAAGAACAGCAGAGGAAACAACACAACTAGGCCATAAATAGCCCCAGAAGGGAGGGGGATATCGAGAGAGCCAAGCGCCAAGTTCCAATCTTGCGAGGCCGGAGAGGCCCAAAGAAGGGCCACGAATCCAAACTCGATTGCGAGAAAGAAGAGGAGGCCTCCCCCGGCGTGCAAGCGGGTTATGGCCCTGCAGGACGAATCCTGGAGCCCAGGGCTTAAATTTTTGGACGCCATCGCTGAAAAGAAGCAAATTTTCGGACCCTTTCAGCGATTTGGAGCAAAGGTAACCTAATTAGATATCGAGGAGAGAGCGAATGTTACCTTCTCGATGAACGGGGGAGAGCGCCTCAGGTATCGCGGGCGAAACCGCTGGATCCCCGGGATGAAGAAGGCGGCGGCTGAAGGAGACGGAGGAGCGGCTCGGAAAAAGGGTGCGTGGCGGGATGCTAGTGGAATACTTCTATGACTTCCTTGCGATAGAGACGTTGTAGCTGATCACGAAGCAAGGGAAATCTTTGGACTTGGGAGTTGGGAGGCCATTGAAGGATCTACGAGAAGAACACCACGGATAAATGCGCAAGAATGACTCGGCATTTAACGCTTAGAGACGAGATATCTTCAAAATTTACCGACATGTTTAACTGAGGGAAGAACTCTACGGTCAAAAGGTCTGAAAGAAAAGAACAACTCAGTTATGGAAAACTATTTTTAGTCACGAAACAAAGATAAATATTAAATTTAAAATGCGCAAGGGTCAAGATTCATCGCCTCTCGATATCAAAAATGATATAAATATAGTATTAATATGTGTCCATACAGAGTTTTGATTCATTTACGATATATTGGCACAACATATTATGCATCAATTACTGCATATTATAGAATAAAAAATATATTATGATATGAGCCATTTTTATATTTGAAGTTTGGTACGATAATTTTTTTATTATTTTTACTATTTAATAGAGTAGATTTAATTGTGATATTTTGCTACATAAATTGAATATCCTAATTATTTTATAATTTTTTATTTTATTTTTATTTTTTTGGTACAGACGGGTGATCACACTAACCTAGTGCGAGTCAACCCGAAAATCATAGTACAAAATTTGTTTCAGCACTAGGGGACACAGGTCGCCCTCCTCCCATACCCAAAACCCCCATTACGGGCCACAGATGCCGCTGCCCAATCAGCAGCCGAGTTGGCTTCGCGATAGATATGTCGGATCTGGGCTCTTTGGATTCCCTAGAGAAGAGACCAAATATCACGGAGTAAAGGATTACTAGGGACTTGGCTGCTGCTGTCGTTGCGAATCCACCGAACAACAGTGAGCGAGTCCCCCTCAATAAGAAGGCTGCAGGCATGAAGAATCCGAACAGCATAAGCAATGCCGGTCCAAGCCGCATAAAGCTCAGCCATGGGGACCGTGGAGTCAAGAGCGCCAAAACCACCTGCCGCTAGCAGTGCGCCATCAAATCCACGAATAACAAAAGCTGACCCAGCTAGTCTTCCATGCACACTGCCATCAAAGTTGATTTTGACAAACCCTAGGGGTGGGGGTTCCCAAGAAATAAAAACAGTATGTCGGTTCGCTGCCGAAGCAGCAGGGGAACCCCAGTGGCCAGGAGTGTCAGCATCAACAGCATGGCGGTGATGAGCGAACTCCGCCGAAAAAGATCTGACCTTCCGCACAATCTTATAGGAAGATATAGGATCATCAGAGAAAATAAGCTGGTTACGAGACAACCAAATCTGATAGGCTGTAACAGCCCAGAGAGGGCCCTGTTGCTGTGAAGCCTATCGAAGACTGTGAAGAAAAGGAAGCCGCAACGAGCCTGTATCATCCTGTATACAAGAGTAATCCATCCTCAGCCATATCCATCTCACTCTAGGGCATCTGAATATGGCATGATCAGACGTTTCCGCCTCCTGACCACATAATGGGCAAAGAGCCTGTATGGCCATCCCTCGCCTAGACAGCAATGAACAGGTAGGGAGGTAGTCCCACACTAACTTCCATATAAATAGCTGGACCCTGGGGTGGATGGGAGCTTCCAAACCCAAGCAGCATCTCTCATACACAGAGGCTGTGGCCTATACTCCTTCATAAGATCCTTAATAGAGCCTTAGAATGACAAGATCTCAGCCATAACCTGGAGTCAGAAGAGTGGCCCAGGATGAGAGGTATGGCCAGAATGTGCCGAGATAACTCCTCACCAAAAAGACAGGTCACAGTAGGGCCATGCCAAGAGGAGAGCTCCTGAGAAATATGATCCTTAACTCTCATACTAGCTGGAACATCAGTACTAATATAAGTAGGCCAGCGAGCAAAGGAAGGTCAGTAATCCATGTATCCTGGAGAACATCAATGGATGAACCATCTCCAATCATCCATGACATGTTATTCAGAATCGCCGGAGCATATCGGCAAACCTCCTTTCAAAAAAAAGACTGCCCACGGGAAGGCTGAAGGTCCATAGAAGAATTCCAGTCACTATATCTGGCACGCATGAAGGAACTCCAGAAACAGTGCGGGTCAAGAAGAAACCGCAAGGCATGCCGAGCAAACAGAGCCTCCCTCCTAGTAATAAGTGACTGGATTTCAAGACCGCCATCATGAATCGACATAGAGACAGTATCCCATGCTAGAAGGTGAATACCATGACCATCCTGCATAGAAGCCCAGAGAAAATCCCTCAACCATCGCTCAATCCTTCTCAAACAAGAGATCGGAATAGCAGTATTAGATATAAGATGTAGTGGAAGGGATGTGAGAACTGAGCGGATCAGAGTAATCCTTGCTATCATGGATAGGCCAATAGCCTGCCAACCATCAATTTGATGATAAACTCGACGCTCAATGTCTATATAATCATTGCAGCGAGGTCTTCTTCCTGAGATAGGGACCCCCAGATATGAAAGCCGGTCAGCCTTACTAGATATACCCAATGTGAGGTGGATAGCATCCCTAGTTGGGCTAGAAGTCTTCGGGCTGAAGCAAATCGAAGACTTAAGTGAATTGACCTTCTGGCCAGAAGACTGACAATAGCTCTGAATAATGGATGCAAAAGAGGCCGCATTGCGAATAGTGGCCTGACCCAGGAGAACACAGTCATCAGCAAACAATAGATGGGAGACCGATGGTCCTGTGAGACCGGCCATAAAAGGGGAAATACGATGATCCTGCTGAGCCTGGTAAAATGCACTGATAGATCATCCACAGCCAGGATAAACAAAAAAGAAGATAACAAACATCCTTGCCGTAGGCCCACAGTAGAGTAGAAGAAATCCGTCGGAGTTCCATTGATTAGCAGAGAGAAGGATGGCCTCTGAATGTAAGCCATAATCTAATAAATAATAAGGACATCAAAACCGAATTCCTGAAGAGTTTGATGCAGGAAGTTCCAGTTCAGTCTATCATATGCTCGCTCCATATCAAGCTTAATAGCCATAAGGCACTGTCTGGCTGGGGCTCTCAGCAAATCATGCATAAAATCCTAGGCAATGAGGACGTTATCCGAAATACTACGGCCTCTGATAAAAGCCCCTTGTTCAACAGAAATGAGCCGAGGGATCACATCTCATAGGCGGGTGACTAAGAGGCGCACACAGATCTTGTACAAGGTTGTACACAGGCTAATAGGCCAAAAGTGTAGAGGAGCAGTAGCATCAGTGCATTTAGGAACAAGGGTGATGAAGGTCCGATTCCACTCAACAGGAATAGATTTGGAATGGAAGGCAAGCTGAATGGCCTGAGTAACCTCCTGACCCATAATATCCCAGTAACGGCGAAAAAAGAAAGGCAGAAACCCATCAGGCCCAGGGACCTTATCAGGCCCAAGTTCCCATAAAGCCAATCTAATCTCCTCCGTAGTGATAGGCCTAGTAAGAAGATCATTCTCCATAACAGTCACCTTCTTAGGGCCCGAAACCCGGTAAACAGGACCCCCATCACCCATATGCTCAGTCCATCTGGACTTGAAGAAGTGAAGTAAGTGATCCCGAATGCCATCGATATCCTCCTGACAATGCTTGTCATCATTAACTAGGCGACGAATCCGATTAGCAGCACATCGCTGCTGTTGGGAATTGTATCCTAAAGCCAATCATTTGATGATTGTGCTGATGTAAATTGTATATAAATTGATATATTAATAAAAGTTATTTGGCAGTTTATTCATTAAAAGAACATCTTCTTAAAACTCCTAATAGTAATGAAGCCCTCAGGATCTTCCTTCACGATAAAGGATGATTTATCTTTGAAGGTCCTTAAAAGAGTTCGCGACTAAATGATATACTATGACAGGGCCATAGTACTATCAATTATAGGATGTTGTATATCATATTTGTTGGTTGTCCTCTTAACCAAGGAGTGTAGAGACACTGGTATGACATACAGGTGAAAGTGTAGGAGTACATTTCACCGAACGTGACTCATTTTCGGATACTCTACTGTCAAGAGTTAATCCGAGAAGATATAGGTATAAGTATCCTTCAGACCTGAAGATCACAACCAGTGGCTTACAAGAAACTCATTGTACTTAGGTGCCGGACCACCTGGATTTCTAATCCAGCTACGAAAGGTTACTGGGTGCAGTTAAGTACTTGTGGTAGTCAATTGTGGATCAAGATGGAATTTGACCTATCTCGTTAAAAGAAGAAATGCTTGTGTTTCAATTTAGCAAGACCTTGGCCAAAGCACTTCATGTGAAAGTCACATGATCACTAAAATTGAAATCACTTTATGGATTTGCTGTTTAGAGTTGACAGGCTCTTAAGCCATCCTTAGCATTTGTGGTCAAGAGGATGAATTATACGGTAACTGTTTCTTAGGGTTCTTGGAGTTTGCTCGGCAACTCTTTGACCTATCCGGACGTCGGGTTCCATTGCTAGATGGGCACATCGATTAGTATAGAAAATTATTTCTATGCTACCGGCTTAGGTTCAAACCTAGAGAGTCACACGCATAGAAGTTTCCTAGGATGATCTATTTGCTGATCAACGATTGAGAATCGTATATGATTTAATTAATCAATTTGATTGATTGAATTATCTCAATTGGATTAAGTACAAGTGAATAAGATTCAATTTGGTTTAAGTCTATTAGAAGGACTAATCAATTTCAAATATTGATTTGAAATTAGATTTGATTTGGATTTAAATAGATTCAGGATTAGCCAAATTTGATTTGGGCTAGGACCATGATCTATATTGGTTAATCTAATAAATTCAAATTAGCTTAAAACCAAAAATCCAAACCCCATGTGTGAAAAAGGTTTTCTCACATGATGAGATAACTAAAATCTCATCTCATGAGAAATTAAATTCTCATGCAAAATTTAATTTATAACTTTTAGTCTTCTTCAAATGATTCCCAAGTTCAAGAAAAATAAATTTTGCTAAAAGGTGCCTCTTTGGAAGAGCACTCCACACAACTCTCCGTGCATTGATAAGTGTGTGAATTAATGTGCCTCTTTGGAAGAGCACTCCACACAACTCTTCGTGCATTGACAAGTGTATGAATTAATGTGCCTCTTTGGAAGAGCACTCCACAAACTCTCCGTGCATTGACAAGCGTGTGAATTAATGTGCCTCTTTGGAAGAGCACTCCACATAACTCTTGATGCATTGATAAGTGTGTGAATTTAATATGTCTCTTTGGTTTTCACAAAAACATTGGAATTCTAAATGTTAGAATTCAATAGGCTGGCTAATATGAAACTATAAATAGAGGACATCCCTCACCAGATAACAAAACACAAGATCAAAAATTCTAAACAGTTAGAACCAAGTGTTACAGTTCTAAGAGTTAGAACAGAAAATTCTGGTGTGATTTTAGTGTTAGCAAAAGCTTGGTGGATCTTGGAGGAAGATTCAAGTAGAAGAATTCAAGATCAGCAAAATTATTTTTCCACGAGCTAGCACTCCCGGGAATCCGATCATTCGGGGGCTTCGCATGGACAATACTAGAGGCCGAATGATTCAACGACTGCAGAGCACAAAGGATTTACCTACTGTTCTTAAGGTGAGTGATTTGATCCTTAGATCTTAAGGCAGGCTTCAAGATGAGTAGTATGACTTCTCATCTTGAAGATTAAGATATGATCTTAATTATTTAATTTATATGCAATACTTAGATCAAACGATCTTATAATATAAGGCAAAGATATGATCTTGATGCATGTTAGAAAGATTAATATGTAATCTTTAAATTTCCGCATTGATAATTGTTATCAAATTTTAAAATATGCATGCCTCGGGGATTAACTCTCCCAACAAGTGGTATCAGAGCTAGTTGACTTGCACGGGTTAAATGCAGACAGAGCATCAATGGGAACTCTCGCTGGTGACCGTGTCACCGAAGCCAGACTCTCCGCCCTTTGGTGTTTGTGTACCGATCGAGACGGTAGCTGGCTAGTCTGATAGGTACATTTGTTAGGTGACATGGGAGGTACCCATGACCAAGCAAGCAATGGTTTCTTATTGATCTAATTTATTGCATGTAAATTAATATTCTTATTAATTATGTAATTATGGCTAAAACTAATCGCAAGGCTATATGGTCACAGATGGATTGAAAATCCAAATTACCCATTCAATGAGGTATTCTGTGACATATTGCCGTGCTATTGTTTTATCATTGATGCTCAATCCAAAGATAATTTAAATTGAGCTTATGCATCAAAACATAGATTACACACACTCTCAAAAGATGTTTTATATTTGATACATATTGATGTTGTATAAAAGCATGATATTTGCATGTTTAGTATAAAACATAGATATGATATATGATGGCATGATGTCTATGTTATGAAACATACAAATATTTATGAGAGTCTAATTTGAATGTTAAATGTTAATTCATAATCTCTTTAGATATGATCTAAATATAGGAATTATGAGTAGTAACATAATACATGTGATGCTTGATTGAAATATATGACATGTAAACATGAAATATATTTAATCTTTTGGGTTAGCTAAATCGGGTCCATAAAGGGTTAGACCCTAAGGTTTAAATCAACTGGACTAAAAGAGTATTTGAACAAATCTAATTAGATTAGGTTAAGAATGCTCTAAATCAAACAATAGTTGTAGTTGATCATGTCCTTCTCTTTGATTAAACCAAATGGAAGTAGATTAGGCTCCGTGGTTGAGCATGAATCTCTTAGATGGTCAAATCAGAATTGGTTAACCATATGATGTCAAGGTGAGTTGGCAAGTTGCTCTAGGATCAACGATCGAATGGTTTTTAATGGGAGCTACTCGTATTGATGCATCTTTAACGAGTTAATGGCATATCCCTCCCATCGATCTCACTCACCTGGTCAATATGGTGAACCATTTATGATTCAGATCATTTACCTGATTCGGGTTGACCCATGCCTGTAAGGAAATCAGTCTGACTGATTTAGGTGCCACTTAACCTGACTTAATCTTGTTTCATTCTACCGATTTCATACATTCAGTGGGAGAACTTGATTAGTCAATTTGTCTTCAAATTATTAAATCCTCTAAAATTATTAGGTCCTTAAAATGAAATAGTTATATGATAACTAGATCATAGCCTCCATTAAGGTGGGTGATAATGAGTCCGATGTCTTGATAATCATTGGAGGCACTCCATGCCTGGTGCTTGTCAACCATCGGAATTATCATTCATTATATGATAAGTCAGCGTAACTATTAAATAGACAGTCAGGTGAGCCGAGCTTCACTCGGGCTTGGTTGTCTATTGATAGGTTACACTGATTATATCATTTAATGGTTGGACCTAACCAGAACTTTCAGTGGAGGCACTTCATGCCTGCTGAAGAGGTACATGGGGCAAAACTGAACACTAAGAATTGTTTGGGAAACAATTGGTTTTGAACCTACTCTTAGATGCATATGGGTTGGCCAAGCTTCACTTGGGCCTGTATGTAGTCTATGTAGATCTTAGTGCCCGCTAAAGAATTAAGAATAATTCTTCGAATTGGGGTGTAGAGGCTGCCAATTTGAACAAAATAGTGGAAGAATCTTTAGACTAAAGTCCAAGTCTTTAGACTGAATCAATTTATATACTAATAAACTTTAGTTTTTCCTTATGCAGAAAATGGCCACTAATTTATCATTAAGGTCCCTATTGGATAGTGACAAGTTGAATGGTTCAAATTTCAATAGCTGGTTTAGAAAACTTAAGATCGTCCTTGAGCATGAGAGGATTCTGTTGGCCCAGATGAAAACCCAAGAGGGGGGATGAATTGGGTTCTTTTAAAAAATTAGCCTCCTTAAAATAGTTTGCTTAAGATGAATGAAGGCAATAGCAATGTAAATACAAAGTGCAGAAATAAGACAATGATAGAGATAGAGTCAATGTAAGCACGGCAAACACAAAGAGTTTATAGTGGTTCGGTGTATCCAATACCTACGTCCACTCCCAAGATTCACTTGGGTCCACACTATAATCAACCTGATTACAGCCGAGTTGTTTTACAAGCTCACAACTCAAACTTGTTGTTTTCCCGGGCGCGCAATGAACCCAGCTGGTTTTCAAGGGCTCACCAGCACAAAAACCCAAACACAAGCTTAACCAAGCTTGAACCGAGGTAAGACTACCTCCACTAGTTCAATCCCCCAGATTGAACTAGATACAAATAAATGAAATATGTTTTTCAATTACAAAGCTCCTTAATGAGCAGATTATCAAATAAATTAACAAGTTTAGAAAAGCCTGATTTGTAGATGGTTGGCTTTTGAGCTTTTCTTCTTTTCTTTTCTTCTTCTCCTTGCTGGATTGAATCAAGCCTCAGCTCCGATTCTTCACAGTTGAAGCAGTTGAGAAGGGTTGAAAAGCAAGAAGCTGAACTTCTTTCTCCAAGTTGGGAAATCCACAAAAACTTGATTTGAATGCCTTGGATTCCTCTTGAGCTTTTTGGAGTGGAGTGGATTTGAGCTAGAAGGTTTTCCTCTTGAGATTCAGGCTCTCTCTTTTTCGGATTTTTGAAATGGGATTTCTTTCCTCTTTGTTTTTCCATTTTTTTCTCTTTTTCGTTCTTCTTTTTTTGAATGATAGTCTTCCCTTTTTATAGATTTCTTTCAAGCCATTTTTGGAAGAAAACTATCCGTTGGAGTGTACCTTGTAGCAAAATATATCCGTTAGAAATAAGGTAAAATAGAAATATTACCGTTAGAGCTGATCTGGCAATTTGATTTTTCGTTCCAGGTGGGTTGGAGTCGACTCTAACTTTTCTGGAGTCGGCTCTAACTCGAAGCACTTTAAAACGTTATTTCCGGAGTCGTCTCTGACTTTTCTGGGGTCGACAAGAAACTTTTCTGGAGTCGACTCTAACTTACCCGGAGTCGACTCTAGGTCGGGGCCAGAAAAATCGACGTTCTGCTTCTTCTGTGAGAGTCAACTCTAACAGTCTCGGAGTCGACTCTAACTTCCGTGCCAGATCCGGAGTCGGCTCTGTGATTCTCGGAGTCGACTCTAATGTCTGCAATCTTACCTAGACATTAGATTCGATCCAGAACACGATGTAACTCCTGATTTTGATCATTCAATAGACTTATAATCTGAAACACTTAATCAAAATCATTAGAGCCTCCATTAGTTATACTCAAATAGTTTTGTTAATCATCAAAATCATCAATTGGGTCAACAATCTCCCCCTTTTTGATGATAACAAAAACTTTGAGTATATGCATTCAAAAATTCATTCGAACTAAAGATTATAGTCATTTTAAAACTTAAAACATTTTTAATGAAGGATTTGATGCCAATATTCAAAGTAAACTTTTAAAATTGTGCATGAGTTCAATATAATCCATCAATTATGAACATTTAATCTAAATGTACAGAAAATTGCAATTGAGCTTGATTGTTAAGCTCCCCCTGCATTGAATAGCTCCCCTATATTTAAGCATCGAATTTTAACTGATTAAAATTTCAAGTCATTTTGCATAAACAATTATTTCTCCCCCTTTCTTTCTTTCTTTATGCATATTTAACCATCTTTCATTAAAATTTTATTTCAAGTCATTAAAATTTCATTTCAAGTCTTTCTTTCTTTGCATATCCAACCATCTCTCCCCCTTTTTTGTTATCAGCAATAAGGAGAGTATTAGATAAAGAAAGTTAATAAGACATAGGGATTCAAGCAGTCAATATTTAAAAATGTGAAATTGCATTTCATAAGTAAGAACCATTACATTAGTTGATTCATGTACATTCCAAAATGAAATACATTAGATACTCAAAAATTCCTAAATACAAACTATCAAAATCAAAATCAAGGTCAGATGTGTTTGAATACAATTTTCTTCAAATGACCTATGATTTCCATTACATCATCTTTTTGGGATTTCTTAAAATTTTCAAGGCAAGCTTCAATTTGTGAGACTGCAAGGTCAATGTCCTTCTTCAGTTGACCAGTTGCATGAACATAAGATCCCGACCCATCAGCAATACCTTCCATCCTTTCAAAGATTTTGTGAAGTTCAGCACCAAAGGATTCAACAGAATTGCTTAAGGTAAAGGAGATCATGTCCAGTCTCGAATTAAGTTCTTCTTTCAACTGATTAAAGTCTTCTTTTAATTGAGTAATTTCATGAGATCTCTGACTATCATACTCAGCAAGCAAAGCTCTCAACTGACCAATCTGTTCATCAGAGAATCTCCAGAAGTAGCAATAGACTGATGTGGAGGAGAGGGAATGGTACTAGGTCCGGCCTCTGAAGGTCCAGCTGAAGATGGTCCCGCAATAGATGGATCAGGGACTGATGGTCCCACAGTGGATGGTCCAGGGATGTCTTCTACTCTGGTCTCTTCTGCTCTATCTCTTTCTGCTCTTTCCTCCCTCCTTTCATCCATACACCATTCAACTTCTTGAAGCCCATCCGATGAATAGTAGAGATACTATAATAGTCAGTGTGTCTCAATTTTCTTAGGGGTTCATTCTCCATAATAAGCACACCTTGGCTTCTAAAGATTAATGTCAAAATCATACCATATGGCAGTGTAGATCTTTTCTTTGTAGCCGCCTCTGCCATATATCCAATCATCATGCCAGCTAAGTTGACTGGCCTCCCAGTAATTATGCAATCCATCAAAAGAACGTCTCGCTCCGAGACATACTCAAATCTACCAATTTTCGGAAACAAAATTCTTCCACAAATGTTATGTAGTAACCTGAGTTCCAGATTTAATTGATTTGCAAGATTTCTTCAAACTCGGTTACATCTTTCCCTAACATTCTTGTCAATGCTCCACTTCTATCATCATGTTGATATTCCATTAAACCGATTGTGGGCATTTCCAATAAATTTCCAAGTATCTCAGTGGTTATTGTAACTCTTGTTCCTCTTACTATACTGATTAATCCACCTTCTCCTCTACTTAAACCATTGTAAAACTCTCTCACTAAGGCTGGATATGTGGGGATATCTAATGAATAGATCTTTTCCCACCCCATTTCTTTCAAACTTCTTCCTATAGTGAAGCCTTCCGACTCAAAGAAATCAAAATTCACCTTTCTTCCGTTGTAATAGTCTTACCGGCTAAATGATCAACTTTGGGTGAAGAGGGTGAAGGAGGAGAGTCTTCTTGAGTGGCCGAAGAGGAGGATGGCGAGGGTTGCCTCCAAATAGTGCGTCGCCTTGTGGGAACGGATGGCGAGGGTTGCCTCCGAATAGTGCATCGCCTTGTGGGAACGGATGCTCCACCGACGAAACCGCGCCTCTTAGGTGCCATTGAGAAGATTGGAAAGTTTAATCAAAGGCTTTGAGAAGATTGGGGAAGTTGGAAAGGCTTTGGAGCTTTTTGGAGAGGTTTTGGGAGACGGATGGAATGATTTGGGGTCGACTCCGCCTTTTTATTTTTAACCTAGCTCGACTTAGAGTCGACTCCCGAAAACTGGGTGTCGGCTCTGAACCAAAAAATCTGTCAGCGCTCGAATTAGAGTCGGCTCTACAAAAGCCAGAGTCGGCTCTAATTGCTTAGACAGAACATCAAAAACAAAGGTGTCGACTCCACAAACTGTCAGAGTCGACTCTAACAGTTTCAGAGATAAAAAATCAAGTTTCAAGGATCTGAAACTATTCAAATTAATCATCAAATTCTAGATAAATGTTCCTTAGCAATTGGGAAAAATGAATCAATATCTAGATAGATTTCCTTAATGAATATCGAGATTTTTCAAGAAATTTATGAAATCTAGATAGATGTCCTTAAGAGTTTCAGAAAACTATTCCAAAGGATCACAAACTCCTAATTCTCCTCTAAGATAACAAAATCTCTCTTCACTTAAGGGTTTTGTTAATATATCTGCCAGTTGTTCTTCAGTATTCACATAATCAAGACAAATTTCATTATTGGCTACATGTTCTCTTATAAAGTGATATCTTATTTCAATATGCTTTGTTCTTGAATGTTGAATTGGATTTTTAGTTAGATTTATTGCACTTGTATTATCACATCTTATAGGTGTCTTATCAAGTGTGATACCATAGTCTTCAAGTTGTCTCTTAATCCATAGGATTTGAGCACAGCAACTTCCAGCTGCAACATATTCTGCTTCAGCAGTAGATAATGCAACCGAATTTTGCTTTTTGCTAAACCATGAGATTAAGTTACTTCCTAAAAATTGGCATGCACCACTTGTGCTTTTTCTATCTAACTTACATCCAGCATAATCAGAATCAGAATAAGCAATCAGATTTAATGTTGAGTCTCTAGAATACCATAAACCTACATTTTTTGTTCCACTTAAGTATCTTAGTATTCTTTTAACAGCAATTAAATGTGATTCTTTAGGTTCAGACTGAAATCTAGCACATAAGCAAACAGCAAACATTATATCTGGTCTACTTGCAGTTAAGTAAAGTAGGGATCCGATTATACCTCGATAATATTTTTGATCAACCTTCTTACCTTCTTCATCTTTGTCCAGCTTGCATGAAGGACTCATTGGTGTTCCGAGGGGTTTTATTGATTCCATACCAAACTTCTTTAGAATTTCTCTTGTGTACTTTGTTTGGTTGATAAAGATTCCCTCTTTGCTTTGTTTGATTTGGAGTCCAAGGAAGAAATTGAGTTCTCCCATCATGCTCATTTCAAATTCTCCCTGCATTAACTTAGCAAACTCTTGACATAGAAGATTGTTAGTAGCACCAAATACAATGTCATCAACATAATTTGAACTACAAGTAAATCTTTATCTTTTCTTTTCAAAAATAAAGTTTTATCAACATTTCCTCTTGTAAAATCATTTTCAATCAAAAATTTACTTAGTCTATCATACCAAGCTCTAGGTGCTTGTTTCAAACCATATAATGCTTTGTGCAATTTAAAAACGTGATTTGAAAATTCGTGATCTTCAAAACCTGGTGGTTGTTCTACATATACTTCTTCATTTATTAATCCATTTAAAAATGCACTTTTGACATCCATTTGAAATAAATTAAAGTTCATGTGACATGCAAATGCTAGTAATAGTCTAATGGCTTCTAATCTAGCTACAGGTGCAAAGGTTTCATCAAAATCAATACCTTCTTCTTGATTATATCCTTTTGCAACTAATCTAGCTTTGTTTCTAATTACTATGCCATTTTCATCTAGTTTATTTCTAAAAACCCATTTTGATCCTATAACAGAATGATCTTTAGGTCTTTCTACTAATGTCCATACATTATTTCTAGTGAATTGGTTTAATTCTTCTTGCATAGCTAGCATCCAATTATTATCTTTTTCAGCTTCTTCAATGGTTTTAGGTTCAATTTGAGAAACAAATGCAAGGTGATTACTAATATTTCTCATAGATGATCTAGTTCTTATTCCTTGAGATGGATCACCTATAATCAATTCCTTGGGATGACTATAAGCGTATCTCCAATCTCTTGGTAGATCTATATCATTATGATTAGTATTAATCATCAGCATTAGGCGAATCATTATCTTTAACTTCTTGTTCATGATCTGAAGATACATCAATATTAAGTTTTTCAAGATTTTTTCGAGAATGTTTGTATCTTCCTCATCATCAATCCTTTGGAACTTGATGTTAAAGATTCATCAAAAATTACATGAATAGATTCTTCAACAATTAGGCTTCCTTTATTGAACACTCTATATGCTTTACTAGTTGTTGAATAACCTAAGAATATTCCTTCATCAGATTTTGCATCAAATTTACCTAAATTATTTTACCATTATTGTGAATAAAACATTTACAACCAAATGCATGAAAATATTTAATGTTGGGTTTTCTATCATGCCATAATTCGTAAGGTGTTTTCTTTAAAATAGGTCTTATTAAGGCTCTATTTAGGATGTAACATGCTGTGTTAATAGCTTCCGCCCAAAAGTATTTCGGGAGTTTACTTTCACATAGCATGGTACGGGCCATGTCTTCTAGAGTCCTATTTTTCTTTCAACTACTCCATTTTGTTGTGGGGTCCTAGGTGCAGAAAAATTATGATTAATACCATTTTCATTGCAAAAACTTTCAAATAAGTGATTTTCAAATTCAGTTCCATGATCACTTCTTAGAGACACTATGGTAGTGTTTTTCTCATTTGTTACTTTCTTGAAGAATTTCATGAATATCGAGAAAGTCTCATCTTTGTGAGCTAAAAACATTACCCAAGTGAATCTAGAGTAATCATCTACTATCACAAGACCATATTTCTTTCCTCCTAGACTTGTGGTTCTAGTTGGTCCAAAAAGGTCCATGTGAAGTAGCTCTAATGGCCTAGAAGTTGAAACAATATTTTTAGATTTAAAAGAACTTCTTGTTTGTTTTCCAAACTGACATGCATCACATATTTTGTTATTTTCAAAATCTAATTTAGGTAGACCTTTTACTAAATCCATTCTAATTAGTTTTGAAATAAGGTGTGTGCTTGCGTGACCTAATCTTCGATGCCACAACCAACCAATCTCATTCATATTAGCATTATTAGCAACTAAGCAATGATTATTAGTAGACAATTTGTCTAAATCAATCATGTATACATTGCCATTTCTATTTCCAATAAAAACAATGCTATTATCAATGGGATTAGCTACAGTGCATAAAGAAGATTCAAAGATACTTTAAAACCTTTGTCACATAATTGACTTATACTATTAAGTTATGCTTTAAACCATCAACATAAAGTACATTCTCAATATATGTGGAGGGAGTTATTTGAATGTTACCAAACCCCAAGATTTGGCCTTTGCCATTGTCGCCAAATGTAACAACTCCTCCTCTCTTTTCTTCAAGGGTGATGAATTCTTCTTTGTCACCCGTCATATGTCTTGAGCAGCCACTATCAAGATACCACTTTCTCTTTGATCTCTTGGCCACAAGACATTCCTCATCGTTGTCGTCCGCCATAAAACATACGTTTGCGACTTCCTTTTGTTCTTCTTCTTCGGAAGAAGATTCCTCGCTGTCACTCCATGTCGCCACATAAGCCTTCTTTTTTTTTGTAGGCTTTCTTCAATTTTGGACATTCATTCCTAAAGTGCCCCGGTTTATTACACTCATAACAAGTCAAGGGGTCTTTCTCTTTTTCTTTGTCCTTGTCTTTGTTTTTATCCTTTTCTCCTTCCCACTTTGCTCCAAATTTCTTCTTGTGGAAGGGTTTTTTTCTCCTCATGAATCTTTTAAACTTTTTGGCTAAGAGAGCAGTCTCTTCATCACTATCATCATCATCATCGCTGCTCTCTCTTCTTCTTTTGCAGCTTTGAGGGCAATCATTTTCTTCTTCTTTGTGTCCTCCTCAATATGCTGCTTCATAGTCAGCTCATGGGTCATAAGAGATCCTAGAAGCTCCTCTAAGGGTAAAGTGTTGAGGTCCTTAGCTTCTTGGATTGCAGTCATTTTTGCTTCCCATAATCTTGGTAATGACCTAAGAATTTTTCGAACAAGTTCAGAGTTAGTATATGTCTTACCAAGACTTTTCAAACCATTTACAATATCTGTGAATCTAGTGTACATGCATGCAATGGTTTCAGATTATTCCATGCTAAATAATTCATATTTATGAACAAGAATACTGATTTTAGATTCTTTTACTTGATTGGTACCCTCATGGGTAACCTCTAATCTATCCCAAATCTCCTTTGCGGAATTACAAGTGGAGATTCTATTAAATTCATTAGCGTCTAAGGAGAAATATAATACATTCATGGCTTTAGCGTTAAGCTGTGCCATCTTCCTATCATTATCATTCCAATCCCTTTCGGGCTTAGAAACAATAGTGCCATCTATAACATGTGTGGGTGTACTAGGTCCATTGATTATAACACCCCATAGCTCATAATCAAAGCTTGAATGAATATCCTCATTCTAGCTTTCCAATATGAATAATTTGAACCATTAAATAGTGGAGGCCTATTCGTAGAATGACCTTCAGCAAATGATCCAACTTGTGTTGCCATTTGAAACTTTAGCTCTTGATCGTGTGATCAAAATCTAATGAGCACTAGCTCTGATACCAATTGTTGGCCCAGATGACAACCCAAGAGGGAGGGGGGTGAATTGGGTTCTTTAAAAAAAATTAGCCTTTTAAAATAGTTTGCTTAAGATGAATGAAGGCAATAGCAATGTAAATACAAAGTGCAGAAATAAGACAGTGATAGAGATAGAGTCAATGTAAACACGGCAAACACAAAGAGTTTATAGTGGTTCGGTGTATCCAACACCTACGTCCACTCCCAAGATTCACTTGGGTCTACACTATAATCAACCTGATTACAGCCGAGTTGTTTTACAAGCTCACAACTCAAACTTGTTGTTTTCCCGGGCGCACAATGAACCCAGCTAGTTTTCAAGGGCTCACCAGCACAAAAACCCAAACACAAGCTTAACCAAGCTTGAACCGAGGTAAGACTACCTCCACTAGTTCAATCCCCCAGATTGAACTAGATACAAACAAATGAAATATGTTTTTCAATTACAAAGCTCCTTAATGAGCAGATAATCAAATAAAATAACAAGTTTAGAAAAGCCTGATTTGTAGATGGTTGGCTTTTGAGCTTTTCTTCTTTTCTTCTTTTTCTTCTTCTCCTTGCTGGATTGAATCAAGCCTCAGCTCCGATTCTTCACAGTTGAAGCAGTTGAGAAGGGTTGAAAAGTAAGAAGCTGAACTTCTTTCTCCAAGTTGGGAAATCCACAAAAACTTGATTTGAATGCCTTGGATTCCTCTTGAGTCTTTTTGGAGTGGAGTGGATTTGAGCTAGAAGGTTTTCCTCTTGAGATTCAGGCTCTCTTTTTCGGATTTTTGAAATGAGATTTTTTCCTCTTTGTTTTTCCGTTTTTCTCTCTTTTTTGTTCTTCTATTTTTTGAATGATAGTCTTTCCTTTTTATAGATTTCTTTCAAGCCATTTTGGAAGAAAACTATCCATTGGAGTGTATCTTGTAGCAAAATATATCCATTAGAAATAAGGTAAAATAGAAATATTACCGTTAGAGCTGATCTGGCAATTTGATTTTTTGTTCCAGGTGGGTTGGAGTTGACTCTAACTTTTCTGGAGTCGGCTCTAACTCGAAGCACTTTAAAATGTTATTTCCGGAGTCGTCTCTGACTTTTTGGGTTGACAAGAAACTTTTTGGAGTCGACTCTAACTTACCGGAGTCGACTCTAGATCGGGGCCAGAAAAATCAACGTTCTGCTTCTTCTGTGAGAGTCGACTCTAACAGTCTCAGAGTCGACTCTAACTTCCGTGCCAGATCCGGAGTCGGCTCTGTGATTCTCGGAGTCGACTCTAATGTCTGCAATCTTACCTAGACATTAGATTCGATCCAGAACACGATGTAACTCCTGATTTTGATCATTCAATAGACTTATAATCTGAAACACTTAATCAAAATCATTAGAGCCTTCGTTAGTTATACTCAAATTGTTTTGTTAATCATCAAAATCATTAATTGGGTCAACACATATGCCATCTTTCTCGCTCATTATTAATGGCTGCCAGACTGATTTCTTCCACTCTGCTGTGGGTCTGCGCCAAGGATGCTCGCTTTCTCCCTTCTTGCTCATCCTTGCTGTCGATGATTTATCACGTGCACTACATCAGGCGCAACAGGATCTTTGCATTGCCCCCTTTATGGTAGGTTCGGATGGCCCAACGGTATCTCATCTTCTTTTTGCTGATGACTGCATCTTGTTGGGCCAAGCTAATGGTCGCAATTCGACCACTTATGCTACTATTGTATGGGAGTACTGTCAGGCTTTAGGTATGCTTATGGTATGCTTTGGCCCGAAGACTCTCAGTACAACGAGAGAAGCCATCTTTCATATTTTTGGCATCTTCACTTAGGGAGACCAACTATCGTATTTGGGGATCCCTATCATCGGTAGACAGCCACGATGCTCTAATTACTCTGAGCTTGAGCATTGAGTCCATGATCGTATCGATGGCTGGCAGGTAATAGGGTTATCTATGATGGTGAGGATAACCCTCCTACGCTCGGTTCTAACATCCCTTCCTCTTCATCTACTTGTTGCTATCTCGATTACTTGTATAAGAAAGATAGAGAGATGCTTTAAAGACTTTCTCTGGGCTTCGATGCAGGATGGTCATGGCATTCATTTACAGGCATGATATACTATTTGCATGCCGATCTCTAAAGGAGGCCTTGGTATTTAGTCTTTAACTATGAGGAGAGAAGCTATGCTTGCCAGACACGTCTCGCGGTTCCTTCTTGATTCGGACTGCTTTTAGAGTTCATTTATTCATGCTAGATATGATGAGTGGACTTCTGATATGAATTTTTAGTCCTTCCAAGGTTATTCTTTTTTCTGAAAGGAGGTGTGCAGTCATGCGTCGGCTATCTTGGACAATACCACATAGATGATTGAAGATGGCTCATCAGTAGATATTGTCCAAGATACATTGATTGCGGAGCTTTCACTCTCTCGCTGGTTTACTTTTATCAGTACTGATGTTCCAAGCTGTATGAGAGTCTCTGATATGATCTCTCAGGATCTCTCCTCCTAGCATCCTCCCATGATGTCCAGTTTTTTGGTAAGGAGCTTGCTCGTTGGATTTTTTCTATTCTACTCGTACCGGGCCATGCTAAGGACACCAGATTATGGAGGAGATCATATCTCTCTAGGGCTCCAACCAGGGATCTTGTGAAGATCTTTAGGCCTCAGCCTCAGCATATAATGGATACAATATGGATATGGACGCTTTCCATCCATCCTAGGCTTTAGCTCTTCATATGGAAGCTTGTGTGGAATTGTCTTCCTACTTACTCCTTGCTCTCATGTAGGGGACTATCTATTTAGGCTACTTGCCCTTTGTGTGGCCAGGATGATGAGACTACTGATCATGCCATCTTTAATTGCCCTAGAGCGAGATAGATTTGGCATATAGTGGGATACCAGCCTATGGAGGAGGATACAACATCATGATGGACCTCTTTCTTGAGAGAGATAAGGAGGGATAACCAGTAGTAGGGCTTCATTTGGGCAGCCATAGTGCACCAGATTTGGTTATCATGGAATCAGATTATTTTCACTAAAGACTCTGTCTCCCCACATAGGATTGTTCGAAAATCCTTATCCTTTTCTGCTGAGTACACACTTTACTGCACTGCTTATGATTCTAACAGCTATGGTTATTGGGGTTCTCCTACTATTTCGGTAGTAAACTGGCAGACGATTTTTATCACTTGGGAGCCCCCCTCAGGGTTTGTTAAAATTAATTTCAATGGGAGTGTGCGGGGCAGATTAGCTGGCTCAACATTTGTTATACAAGGAAATGATGGAGCTATGCTGTTTTGATTTTGAAAACAGGAAGATCCCTATCCTATTGTACTTAAACAACTTCTATTTTCTAACTTATCGGGATCGACTTGCACTAGACTGATATGATTATCCACCCGTACCAAAAAAAAAGGTAGATTGCTTAAGAGATTGGCAAGAGACCAAGATTCTTTACCTAGGGAAATAAAGGGACAACAATATATATTTTTTATTATTGAGTCATCAAACATTGGAAAACTATGACACATCTATCCAAAAGCAGACACTCTCAGTTCTCCACAGTTAAAACTAAAATAGAGCATTTGAATTGCAAAGATTAATAGTTCAATAAGCAAGAAAAAAGTGCTTGAAAGAATAAAGAAATAAAAAAGAATGAAGATCAAAAGTTTATATGTTCTAGGATAATTAGAGACCTAAATAAATTAAATAAATTCATGAAGTTTTTTGTGATTAAATCATCTTGTTTACCATGTTACGGAGGATTTTGTACATCTATGCCAAGCACCATTTCAATAAATTTATAGTGGTGTATGAAACATGGTAGATTCTTATATTGAAAAAAATTCTGCCCGATAAATTTGACAACTATATGATTTAGTGTCACTAGTTTTCTATTTGTTAAAAATAAAAATAGTAAAAGTTTGGCTATAAGTGGCATGGGAAAAAAGAGTAATTAAGTTTCTTTTTGTTTACTATTACAAAGCATTTTGGTGCGTGTTTATCAAGTACGAGTTAAATAAACTCATATTAATAGGTGTATGAAACATACTGGCTTCTTATGCTAAAAAAAAATTCTATGCGATGATTTGACAACTATACGGTTTGGTATTTTTTTTTCTTTGTTGAAAAGAAACATAGAAAAAGTTTAATTATAAATAACATAAAAAAAGAGAACAATTAATTGTGTTCTTAAATATTTTATGAGTACTTGATACCAAAAAAAGAAACGACATCATCAAAGTTGATAGTTTTTTCTCCTAATTTTGTGGCTTCATTATTCTGCATAATATTTTTAATTTAAATCATTCATATAAGAACCTATATAAATTCTTGTGTGCTTGAATGAATAGCATGAGAACTTGCTATTATAGCATTCATCCATTTCTTGGTCACAATATCTCAAGTCAAAGATTCTCTCCAATCCCTTTTTTTTTTGGGTGTCTCATTTTCCTACTATTGCTTTTTATGCCTTAGTAAATCAAATATCAGATAATATATATATTATGTATGTATTATAAATCACATATAATTTTTGAGATATCTATCATTTCTTTCTATTCAAAAGTATCTAGTTAATCTCTCCCTCTCTCTCTCTCTCTCACTCAGTTGGTGTTTCTCCTGATTGAATTGCATCAAAAGATGTTCGTCAAAGTCTTGGGCCAAACTTTATAGAAGGTATGCTAATAATCGTATTAAAAGAGGTGTCCAAACTATGTGAAAGGTAAACTACTAATTGTATTAAAATTAGACATCAAATAAAGATATCAAATAAGCTAGATAATCAATGTCACAATCTAATCAGACACAAAAAAAGCAAGCCATATTTAGCCCCCCATGCATTAGGTTGGCATTGTCCAAACATTATAAATGAGACAATAGGAGAACTCTTTCTGCACCATGCGCGCATGGTATAGGTAGGAATGCATGCACTGCGCGCAGGTGTGGCATGCATACGGTGCAAAAAGGATAAAAATAATCTCAGCGCATGCGCGGCCACATGCACAAAGACTTTTTTAGGGATAACATGGCCCATGATGGGCCGACTTGCAACAAAATATGGGACATGTGATTGATCACCTATGGCCCACCACATGTTTAATGAAATTGCTCCTAAACAACTATTTTCAAGGATATTATATCTATTCTCTTTTTTTGAAAAAAAAACTCTTTTACTTTTTTTAATAGCCATAAATAGCTAGTTTCAAGGGTATTTTTGTATTGTATAAAGAACCTATTTATCCTTTCTCACAACTATAAATAGCTAGTTTTTTAGGTTTTTTGGGATATTTAGAGGCTCTCTAACCCTTATTAATACCCTCAACTTCTGTCTCTTACTTCACACCAAATTACTTAACCTTATTAAGTTCTTCTAAACTCTCTTAAGCTATCCTAATCTTCGTATAAGTTTTTATAGCTCTTTTAATCTTTCTATACGCCTGTCCTAATCTTTGTATAAGTTTTTCTAATTTCTTTTAATCTTTTTATAAGCTATCTTAATTTCTTCCTACAAATTTCTTAATCTTCCCATAAGTTCTCTAGTCTACATTGTCTCATACTAGTAGCTCTCACTCACCCTATGAGATCTTTCAACTTGGTATGGCGATGGAGAGGTTCTCTTATTATAAGACCTATCTTAATGCATACAATCACAAACAAGAACCAATCTCTCCCACTCTAATACTACTACTTGTACCTTAAGCATTAGAGCCAAAGCAAGACCTAAGACCTTTAATGTCCAAAAACACTTCATCGTAGAAGAGATCACGAATAAGAGGGTTTGAGCTATATGTACTTATCTTAAGGAAGGACTATAACTTGCAATACTTCAATATAAATCGGCTATCTAGCCTAGCATTGGAAGAAGTATAAAAATATAATGATTTCATCCAAAGCCAACTTAAATTCCATTTGAGTGAGTTATCAATGTTTTCATATTTCTAGAAGATAAATAGAAAATAATTATCAAAATTAATTATAAACAATGAAATACATATTTCTTTTGCTGAAAATGTACGTTTTAAAAAATATATAAAAACTATCTTAAATTCTGCATGTAAAAATAATTCTCAAAATATTACTAATTGGATTGTTTTAAATAATTTACTAAATAAAAATAAATTTTGATTTATTATTTTTAAAATTTTAATGGTAAAATAGCACTTAGCTCTGATATCTAGAGTAATAATTTTAGGTTATCTCATATTTGTATTATTATTTATTTTATTGATTCCAACTAGGTTATGCAAAAATGATAAAATTACAATAAACCACCTGCCCACCTATGAAAAAATATGTATATTTAATTTAATTTATTTATTTTTTATGAATTTATTTTAATAAAATTGCTTGGCTTGATATGGTGATATAAAAAATATTTAATTTAGCCCTTGAGTTGTTGCCCCATTTGCATCCCTTGTTGCTTTGGATGCACCTCAGTTGTTTAGTGCTAAAAAATTTCTAGACACATTATTTTCGAATAACACCAAAATTTTCTCAAAATTTGAATAATACCAAAATTTGATAGCATAACATGTATCATGTGATTATTGTGAAGAAAATTCTTTTAGAAAATACCTGCTTCTCTTCTTTGCATGAATGCTCATTGAAGGTTTTAGTGTGATTGACTCTGGATGATGCAGCATGAGGCGCAACTAGTGGCATTCATTTGCAAATTTCATGTATTAAAAATTTTTCATATATGGTTGTCATTAATTATTATGATTTTAATTTTGTAAAATTGACTAAACAATTTTGGTTTAATGATATAAGCCAAATGAGCCTATTTTTTATTAAAATTGTGATCCATATTATTTGAGCTTGGACCCATCTCTATTGGATAATATATATGGTTGGCTATTTGTATAGGCCTAAAAGGCCAATAATGACCCATGATGAAAGATTCTATTAGGATTTCTTTATAAATAGGTTAGATCTCATCTTCTCTTTTTAAATTTGTAATTAATTTTTTGTTAAAAATACCATACAAGAAAGGAGCAAAAAAGTAAAGACCTAAGCTTTTTTTTGGAACTTCTATACTTTTCTCATAATGGCACAAATAAATATAAAAATATTATTATTATTATTTTATGTTCTAATTACATATATGAGATCCTTAAATTCTAACATCATGCTCAAATAGAGATTGTTTATGCAAAAATTGACCTATTTATAAGCAGTCAGTTTGCTTTGTTTAGAGTCTAAGGAAAAAGTTTGATTTTCTCATCATGCTTATTTCAAACTCCTCCTGCATTATCTTAGCAAATTTTTGAGATAAGAATTCATTCATAGAACCAAATCTTATATCATTACTATAAATTTGCACTAAAATAATATCTTTTTCTAAGGCTTTGGTAAATAAGATTGTGTCAACTTTTTCTAATCCTCCAAGCATACATGTCATCATCTCATGGGGTAAGGTGGGGGTGCAAGAAGCTAAAGCCTAATTAAGCACCTCGAGAAGTAATTAAAACTCAAAAGTATTGAATGTAGAATAATCATTAACGGACGCTATGCTAAAAAATCGAGAAGGCACCATCACATCGCTATAACCTCATGTGTGGCACCTAAAGGGCCCATGTACTGATTCCACTGAATGTAGGAACTTGGAGAAAGGGTAACTCGACACCACCATGCTCTCATGCTCTCAAGCATCAACCTCGACAAATTAGTACTAGGTCTAGGATGTTTTAGGTAGAGCTGACCTGCTCGAGGAGCTCTCAACCTCGGAGTCTACATCTCACAATGGGTTAGAGCCAACCAACAAGGTAAGTCCATTACAAACTTCTTCAAGAAAAAGTCTTGCTGCACCGCCCTTTAGTGCAGCAAGCGCACACTGAGCGCGCGGATTGGGCCTCGGCATGCGTGGTGCTACGGATGCATGGCTAATTCGCATATCTGGTGCGCACTTACTGCATCAGAGGTCGATGCAGTAAGTCTTTTCACTTCTTCAAATGTTTCTTATCTCTTGGAGAATTAAGAGCCCATAAGCCCATCACGTTAAAAGAGTCCACATGTTGACTTTTAAGATATCAAGTTTATTCCTTTGCCTAAGCTGGTCCCATCAACCTCGGGAATGGGGAGCATATGATGAGGCATAATTCGCCAACCTTCAACCAATCACCAATTAGCTTCTAATAAAGCTTCAGTAAAGTATTGCAAGAATGCCCACTCAGTAATGATAACTAACCACTCAAAATAGAAACCCATACATAATAGGTTGGCAAGTGGTATGCAACCAATTAGTAAGGACACATTTACTTTACCATTGGTTATCAGAGCCAATAGCTCTTTGTAAAGAAAGTAATCCATAATAATGAGGATATGACACTAGAGGTGGACCCATCATGACTAAAATATGGGATACATGATTTACACTAGCTATCGGATCTTGTTACTAGATATGCAAGCCAACTAAAGATGAATGAGCCTAAAATTAGCTTCTCTCCTATCATGCCTAACCATCTAGTCTTACTGTACCAAATTAATAATCTTAAGAAGGTCAGGGATCCTTTCATAGGGGGTTTCTCTTTCCTCTCTCTTTTTTCAGTTCTTCGCCCTCACTCTCTATTCTCTCCATCATCGAGAGTACGATTATGAGGTTCATCCTTGACCATCGAGAGTAATGGCATCATGGCTGGCAGGGTCCCACGTAAACTTTTTTTGCATTAAAATAAATATTTAGTTTCAGAATTTATTAAGATTAAGAAATTTTATATCAGTGATAAATTGTATTTAATAAGTTTACCTACAACTCAGAAAAATAAAACTCCCTCGTGGCTGCAGATACGTGGCGCCAATCGTAGCCACTGGGATCTGCACGCCTCTAAAATACGGAGCTGATGTGGCTCGATACATGATGCTGCTCAATAAATCTGTTAAAAAAATGCATGTTTATAAGTAATTGACTTAAAAACATAAACATATATTTTAATTAGTATATACTTATAGCCCATGAGCATCCAATCGAAGTACGGTGCAGCCGATGGTGGAAGAACTCTCGGAGGTATGTGCCGATCGGCTGGATGGTAATACCAATGCAGGATCATCGCTGACTGCTGGAGAGATCGAATGATGTGCGATGTATGAAGATCCGAACTCTCCATCTCCAAGCTCATGTGATCTGATGCAGCAGGGCTACGTCCCTGCTCACTCCGTATGTCGTCGGAAGATCTACCTCTGCCCGTCATACTGAAAATACTAAAGATTCATGCAATTAAATTACGATTAATGATTGACTATGTAAAAATTTAACACTTATAAAATAAAGTTGAATTTAAAAAAACCTCTAGGTTTAATCGGTGTCATTTGTTTCATGAAATGTTGGTTCAACATCCGATGTCGTATCTGAGTCTTCACCCCAATATATCATACAATTGTTCAAGCAACAATCGATCTTATTAACCGGGAGCCCAAGCCCACGCAACAACTTCTTCGTTGAGTAAAAACTGTCTGCTACAACATTATCATTTGGCAAAATTTCCTTGATTAACCCAGCTACAGAATTAAACACCTTTTCTGATAATTGATGTTCTGCCTTAATATTCAACAACCGAGCAGTCGTAGACAACTGGGAATGACCCTCACAATCAGGATACAATTCTTGATTTGCAGCACGCAACATATCATAAAATTGCTGTGCATCTGGATTTGGTTCTTCCATAAATGTATTCTGGTTGAATTCATTTTCTGATGCATTCATCACCATTTCTTCATATGTGTTTAAATTCACAAATGGTTCATCTTCGGGAATTGACACTTGTTGGCTTGTAACAGCTATCAGAATTTCCTCCGATTCACCATGACAGTACCAAACATCGTAATCAGGAATAAACCCCTTTTTACACAAATGCACCTTAACAGTTTTAACATCTATATAGGCTTTATTCTAACACCTGTGGAAGTTGCATGGGCACCTAATCCTAGGCCCATCCATCCATTCAGGTTGGCTATATGCAAATGTGATAAATTCTTCCAATCCATTCAGAAAATCTGGATTAAGCAAGCCATCTTTTATCCTTGCATACATCCACGAGCGAGCCCCACTCATTTTTGATCGACTTATACAATTTCTGGTATACCATTAAAGGAAACCACAATATAAAACTATATTAGCATTAGTACATATATAACTAAATTATTTCTTTTACTCAACTAAGGTAAATAACAACTACTTAAATCATTTATAACTAAACCAATTTTCTTTTACATAACTAAGGTCCCTACCATGCAAGGCCGGGCCACGGCTACGATCCTTGCCACGTGCTAGCAAGGACCGAGGCACAGGTTCATGCCAGGCATAATGCTAGGGATTGGGTTTGGGCCGGGCCGCAATGCGGTCCGTTCAATCATCGGACTTCACAAGCAATCAAGTGTCCTGAATTAATTCCACCTTCACTCCATGTCTAAAAGGTGAGGCCCTATCCCATTCAAGAATATTTTTTATGATATGTTATTCTACTATTAATTATCATCGATGGTTTACGTTGAAATTTCAGCAGCATTTCCCCATATGTTCTCCTAAATGTGTGGCATATATGCCACACTAGGAGAACGCATGAGCAAATAAAAACCGCAATCTCAACCAACGATGATTAATAGCAGACTAACATATTGCAAAAAATATTCTCAAACTGTCCACCAGGACAATTTAAGAATTTGCAAGACTAAGTCTTACAAATTCTCAAACGGGTCTAAAGGTTATAGTGCTATGATTAATAATATGGAAATCCGAAGACAATCGAACTTATGCTTGTTATTCATAAATTCTTGTCAATTATACATATATAGGAATAGTGTTATATATATAACTAACTTCTTAAGATTATTATGTCCAATATAAATGTTTGTGAAGTCTAAAATATAAATCATTGAACCTGCTAAATTGTTGCTGAAAATTAAATAAAACTACAACAAGACTTTCATTCTAGCATTACATAATTTAATGCATCATTCAATTTGAAGCAGAATGTAAATAATCAAGACATAACAATTGTAAATAACTACAAATGCACATATATTATTGCATAAACAGCTTTAAAGAAAACCTAATAATAGAATTAGGTCTTTTTAACCCTTAACTAAGAGTGACAATAGTAGTCTAAAACATGTTATTGGATATGAAACATAAACATAATAATATTTTTTAATTAAATAATGATGATCATTAATAATCTAAATCATTGAATATGATGTTACTATTTCTAAACATTTATACATAAAAAAAATTATAAGATTTAGATACTTTTAACCGCATTAAGTGATCAAAAAATGGATTGTTTAAATTAATAACATCAATTTTTCTAACTTGATGCATAAGCTAAACATTTTAATTCAAATTCTACATCTAATGGTTTAAAATATGAATGCAAAACTATTATTATGTAATTACTATTTTTTTTAAACGGTGGCCAGGCCACCGCCGGCCACGGCCGCCAATATGGCCGGCGCCTTAGGGGTGGGGAAAAAACTCCACCCCATTTTCATTTTTTTTAAACGGTGGCCTGGCCACGATGGCCAGGCCACCGTTTAAAAAAAATGAAAATGGGATGGAGTTTTTTCCTGGCCAGGCCACCACCGGCCATGGCCGGCCACGGCCGCCGCCGTGGCCAGCGCCTCAGGGGTTGGGGAAAAACCCCACCCCAATATTTTTTTTTTAACAGGCCACCACCGGCCACGGCCGCCACCGTGGCCGGCGCCTCAGGGGTGAGGGAAAAACCCCACCCCAATAATTTTTTTTTTTAACGGTGGCTTGGCCACCGTGGCCAGGCCACAGTCGGCCACGGCAGCGACCGTGGCCGTTGTCTCTGGCGACGACCGCGGCCGTGGCCTGAGACGACGACCACGGCCGTCGCCGTGGCCGGTGCCTCAGGGGTGGGGGAAAAACCCCACTACCCCAACAAATTTTTTTTTTAAACGGCCACAGTCGTCTACGGCCACAGTCACCACCGTGGCCGTGGCCTCACGGAAACGGGAGGGCGGGGGGGGGGGGAGGGGGACTTACCTTGCCGAGGGGGGGCTGCCACCGGTGGCTCCTAACGTCGAGGGAGAGGGCGGGGGATGGCGCAGATTAGGGTTAGAAGAGGAAGAAGAAGAGGCCGGGGGGGGAGGCCGGGCGCGACTCAGACTATATACCAGGGTTTAGCGACGCAATTTTGTGTCGCTAAACCCTCGCTATTTTTTTAAATTTATTATGGATTAGGGACGCAATTATGCATCGCTAATCTGTCGTTAATTTATCTTTTTTTTATTATTTTCTGGGAAACTTAGCGACGGAAATAATTGCGTCGCTAATGAGTCGCTAATTTGGCGGCAATGACCAGCGGAAAATTATTTTTATTTTCAAGGAAAATGCGTCACGAATGCGTCTCAATTTTTTTATTTAATAATTATATTTGATAAAAATTATTTTTTCTAAAAATAATTGTACGCATATGGTTGCGTCGTAATATTTTATTTTTAAATTTTGTATAAAATTTATTTTTTTAAAAAAAACTTTGTGACACAATAGATGCGTCGCAAAGTTAATAATTATTTTTTTTAATTTTTTGGTTTATTGCGTCGCTAATGCGTCGCTATTTAACGTAATTTAATTTTTTTAAAACTTTGCGACGCAATGATTTGCGTCACAATATTTTTATTTCATAATTATATTTTATAAAAATTATTTTTTCTTAAAATAATTACGACGCATATGGTTGCGTCGCAATGTTTTATTTTCAATTTTTTTATAACATTTATTTTTTAAAAAATATTGCGATGCAATAGATTCATCGCAAAATTAAAATTTATTTTTTTTAATTTTTTAATTTATTGCATCGCTAATGCGTCGCTATTTAACATAATTTAATTTTTTTTAAATATTTACGATGCACAGATTTGCGTCACAATATTTCTATTTGATAATTATTTTTGATAAAGATTACTTTTTCTTAAAATCATTGCGACGCATATGGTTGCGTCGCAATGTTTTATTTTCAATTTTTTTATAATTTTTTTTAAAAAATATTGCGACGCAAAATATGCCTCACAAAATTAAAATTTAGTTTTTGTAATTTTTTGGTTTATTGCATCGCTAATGCATCGCTATTTAATATAATTTATTTTTTTTTAAAAGCGACGCACAGATTTGCGTCGTAATATTTCTATTTGATAATTATATTTGATAAAAATTACTTTTTCTTAAAATCATTGCGACGCATATGGTTGTGTCGCAATGTTTTATTTTTAATTTTTTATAATTTTTTTTTAAAAAATATTACGACGCAAAATATGCGTCGCAAAATTAATTAATTTTTTTTTTTTTTGGTTTATTGCGTCGCTAATGCGTCGCTATTTAACATAATTTATTTTTTAAAATATTTGCAACGCACTGATTGTGTCGCAATATTTTTATTTGATAATTATATCTGATAAAAATTATTTTTTCTTAAAATCATTGCGATCGATCCAAGCCCTAATCCCGATCGGCGACGATTGATCTCGGGCCATTGCGATCGGTCCGATCGACGACGATCCGATGGTTGCGATCGATCCAAGCCCTGATCATGATCGGCGATGACCGATCTTCGACCGTCACGATCGATCCGATCGACGACGATCTGACGGTTACGATTGATCCAAGCCCTGATCCCGATCAGCGATGACCGATCTCAAGCCGTTGTGATTGGTTCGATCGGCGATGATCCGACGGTTGCGATCGATCCAAGCCCTGATCCCGATCAGCGACGACCGATCTCCGACCATCGCGATCGATCCGATCAGCGACGATTCAACGATTGCGATCGATCCAAGCCATGATCCCGATTGGCAACGATCGATCTCAGACAGTCATGATCCATCCGATTGGCGATGATCCCATGGTTGCGATCGATCCAAGCCCTGATCCCGATCGGCGACGATCGATCTCGGGCCATTGCGATCGGTCCGATCGGCGACGATCTGACGGTTGTCATTGATCCAAGCCCTGATCCCGATCGGCGACGATCGATCTCGAGCCATTGCGATCAATCCGTTCAGCAACGATCCGACGGTTGCGATCGATCCAAGCCATGATCCCGATCGGCGATGATCGATCTCGGACCATCGCGATCGATCCGATGTGCGACGATCCGACGGTTGCGATCGATCCAAGCCATGATCCAGGTCGGTGACGATCGATCTCGGACCATTGCGATCAGTCTGATAGGTGACGATCCGACGGTTGCGATCGATCCAAGCCCTGATCCCAATCGGCGATGACCAATCTCCGATCGTTGCGATCGATCCCATCGGCGATGATCCGATGGTTGCGATCGATCCAAGCCGAGATCCCGATCGGTGACGATCAATCTTGGACCATCGCGATCGATCTGATTGGCGACGATCCGACGGTTGCGATCGATTCAAGCCATGATCCAGGTCGGCGACGAACGATCTCGGACCGTTGCGATCGGTCCAATCGGTGACGATCCGATGGTTGCAATCGATCCAAGCCCTGATCCCGATCGGCGATGACCGATCTCCGACCGTTGCGATCGATCCGATCGGCGATGATCCGATGGTTGCGATCGATCCAAGCCGTGATCTCGATCGGCGACGATCGATCTCGGATTGTCGTGATCGATCCGATCGGCGATGATTCGACGGTTGCGATCGATCCAAGCCCTGATCCCGATCGATGACGACCGATCTTGGACCGTTACGATCGATCGGATCGACGATGATTCAACGGTTGCGATCGATCCAAGCCATGATCCCGATCGGCAACGATCGATCTCGGACCATCTTGATCTATCCAATCGGTGACGATCCGATGGTTGCGATCGATCCAAGCCGTAATCCCGATCAGCGACGATCGATCTCGGACCGTTGTGATCGATCCGATCGGCAACGATCCGATGGTTGCAATAGATCTAAGCCATGATCCCGATCGGCGACGATCGATCTTGGACCGTTGCGATCGGTTCGATCAGCTACGATCCGACGGTTGCGATCGATCCAAGCCCTAATCTCGATCGACGACGATCGATCTCGGGCCGTTGCGATCGCTCCGATCGGCAACGATCTAACGGTTGCGATCGATCCAAGCCGTGATCCTGATCGGCGACGATCGATCTCGGACCATTGCGAATGATCCAATCGGCTATGATCCGATGGTTGTGATCGATCCAAGCCATGATCCCGATCGGAGACGACCGATCTCGGACCGTTGCGATCGGTCCGATAGGCGACGATCCGACTATTGCGATCGATCCAAGCCGTGATCCCGATCGGCGACGATCGATCTCGGACTGTCGCGATCGATCCGATCGGCAACGATCCGACGGTTGTGATCGATCCAAGCCGTGATCCCGATCGGCGACGACCGATCCGACGCATGTATCAAAATTAATTTTTTTAAAACAATTGCGACGTTTTTCATTGCGTCGCAATGTTTTATTTTTAATTTTTTTATCTTTTAATTATATTTTATGAAATTTATTTAAAAAAAAAACATTGCGATGCATTATTTGCATTGCTAAATTAAAAATTAATTTTTTAATTTTTTAATTTATTGCGTCACTAATGCGTCGCTACTTAACATAATTAATTTTTTTTAAAATATTGCGATGCAATCAAATGCGTCGTAATATTTTTATTTCATAATTACTTTTAATTTTTTTTATAAAATTATTTTTTAAAAAATATTATGATGCAATACTTGCGTCGCTAAATAAAAAATTATTTTTATTAATTTTTTATTTTATTGCATCACTATTTAACATAATCAATTTTTTAAAAACATTGCGACGCACTGAATTACATCGCAATATTTTTATTTCATAATTATATTTTATAAAAATTAATTTAATTTAAAATAATTGCGACATAATTCTTGCCTCACTAAATTAAAAATTATTTTTTTTAATTTTCTATTTTATTGCGTCACTATTTAACATAATTATTTTTTTTGAAAATATTGCGATGCATTTGGTTGCGTCGCAATATTTTTATTTCATAATTATATTTTATAAAATTTAATTTTAAAAATATTACGATGCATTATTTACGTCGCTAAATTAAAAAATTAATTTTTTTTGATTATCTGATTTATTGAGTCGCTAATGCGTCGCTAATTGAGTCGCAATTTTTTGTTGTCGCGGAGGCGTCGCAATTTGGTCGCAATTCAGTGACGCAAGAATGCATCGCTAAATTTGCATCGCTATTTCAGTATTTTCTTGTAGTGTCTTTTGCTGAAAATGTACGTTTTAAAAAATATATAAAAACTATCTTAAATTCTACATGTAAAAATAATTCTCAAAATATTACTAATTGGATTGTTTTAAGTAATTTACTAAATAAAAATAAATTTTGATTTATTATTTTTAAAATTTTAATGGTAAAATAGTACTTAGTTCAGATATCTAGAGTAATAATTTTAGGTTATCTCATATTTGTATTATTACTTATTTTATTGATTCCAACTAGGTTATGCAAAAATGATAAAATTACAGTAAACCACCTGCCCACCTATAAAAAATATGTATATTTATTTTATTTTATTTATTTATTATGAATTTATTTTAATAAAATTGCTTGGCTTGATATGGTGATATAAAAAATATTTAATTTAGCCCTTGAATTGTTGCCCCATTAGCATGCCTTGTTCCTTTGGATGCACCTCAATTGTTTAGTGCTAAAAAATATCTAGACACATTATTTTTGAATAACACCAAAATTTTCTCAAAATTTGAATAATACCAAAATTTGATAGCATAACATGTATCATGTGATTATTGTGAAGGAAATTCTTTTAAAAAATACCAGCTTCTCTTCTTTGCATGAATGCTCATTGAAGGTTTTAGTGTGATTGACTCTGGATGATGCAGCATGAGGCGCAATCAGTGGCATTCTTTTGCAAATTTCATGTATTAAAAATTTTTCATATATGGTTGTCATTAATTATTATGATTTTAATTTTGTTAAATTGAATAAACAATTTTGGTTTAATGATATAAGCCAAATGAGCATATTTTTTATTAAAATTGTGATCCATATTATTTGAGCTTGGACGCATCTCTATTGGATAATATATATGGTTGGCGATTTGTATAGGCCTTAAAGGCAAATAATGACCCATGATGAAAGATTCTATTAGGATTTCTTTATAAATAGGTTAGATCTCATCTTCTCTTTTTAAATTTGTAATTTATTTTTTTGTTAAAAATACCATACAAGAAAGGAGCAAAAAAGGAAAGACCTAAGCGTTTTTTTTGGAACTTCTATACTTCTTTCATAATGGCACAAATAAATATAAAAATAATTATTATTATTTTATGTTCTAATTACATATATGATATCCTTAAATTCTAACATCATGCTCAAATAGAGATTGTTTATGCAAAAATTGACCTATTTATAAGCAGTCAGTTTGCTTTGTTTAGAGTCTAAGGAAAAAGCTTGATTTTCTCATCATACTTATTTCAAACTCCTCCCGCATTATCTTAGCAAATTTTTGACATAAGAATTCGTTCATAGAACCAAATCTTATATCATTACTATAAATTTGCACTAAAATAATATCTTTTTCTAAGGCTTTGGTAAATATGATTGTGTCAACTTTTTCTAATCCTCCAAGCATACATGTCATCATCTCATGGGGTAAGGTGGGGGTGCAAGAAGCTAATGCCTAATTAAACACCTCGAGGAGTAATTAAAACTCAAAAGTATTAAATGTAGAATAATCATTAACAGACGCTATGCTAAAAAATAAAAATCTAGAAGGCACCATCACATCGCTATAACCTCATGTGTGTCACCTAAAGGGCCCATGTACCGATTCCACTGACTGTAGGAACCTGGAGAAAGGGTAACTTGACACCCCCATGCTCTCATGCTCTCAAGCATCAACCTCGACAAATTAGTACTAGGTCTAGGATGTTTTAGGTAGGGCTGACCCGCTCAAGGAGCTCTCAACCTCGGAGTCTACATCTCATAATGGGTCAGAGCTAACCCACAAGGTAAGCCCATTACAAACTTCTTCAAAAAAAAGTCTTGCTGCACCGCCCTTCGATGCAGCAAGCGTGCACTGAGCGCGCGGATTAGGCCTCGGCATGCGTGGTGCTACGGGCGCATGGCCAATTCGCATATCTGGTGCGCACATTAGAGGGCGATGCAGCAAGTCTTTTTCCTTCTTCAAATGTTTCTTATCTCTTGGAGAATTAAGAGCCGATAAGCCCATCACGAAAAAAGAGTCCACATGTTGACTTTTAAGATATCAAGTTTATTCCTTTGCTAGCTGGTCCCATCAACCTCGGGAATGGGGAGCATATGATAAGGCATAATTCACCAACCTTCAACCAATCACCAATTAGCTTCTAATAAAGCTTCAGTAAAGTATTGCAAGAATGCCCACTCAGCAATGATAACTAACCACTCAAAATAAAAACCCATACCCAATAGGTTGGCAAGTGGTGTGTGACCAATTAGTAAGGACGCATTTACTTTACCATTGGTTATCAGAGCCAATAGCTCTTTGTAAAGAAAGTAACCCATAATAATGAGGATATGACACCAGAGGTGGACCCATCATGACTAAAATATGGGATACATGATTTACACTTGCTGTCGGATCTTGTTACTAGATATGCAAGCCAACTAAAGATGAATGAGCCTAATATTAGCTTCTCTACTATCATTCCTAACCATCTAATCTTCTGTACCAAATTAATAATCTTAAGAAGGTCAGGGATCCTTTCATAGGGGGCTTCTCTTTCCTCTCTCTTTTTCAGTTCTTCGCCCTCACTCTCTATTCTCTCCATCATCGAGAGTACGATTATGAGGTTCATCCTTGACCATCTTCTCTTTCTCTCACTGATTTGAGTTAGAAGATCTCTATTGGGGCACCCACTGATACCCTTTCTACTCTTTCTTTGTCCTTTAAAGGTACTTCACCAAGGGATACTCAAAGGCCTTTCTCACTCTATTGCACTATCTCTTCCATTTCTAACTCATCCACCTCATCATCAATTTCCACATCATTTCTCTGCTGGCCCATAGGGTCCGCTATAACTAAATTCCTACTATTATCACCTATAATCTGAGATCATAGTATTTATAGTATACTATACCTTAGTAACTAAAGATCTTCAGATAAGCATAATTAACCTATTTGATACATCATAAAAAACTAAGATTGTTGTCCATATTATATCAAAACTACTGATATATTTTATAATCATCATAAAAATTTATTATTATTATAATATTTTATTTATTATTATAATAATATTTAGATTAAGTTATAAATTATTTTTATAGCATAAATTATTATATTATATTATAATTAAATTATTATAAAACAAAAAATTATATATGTCATAATATATTAATAGAATATTATTATAATAGAATATAATATCATATCATATAATTGTATTGTATTATATTAATAGTAAAATAATATTAGGTAATTTTAGTTGAAATATTTTGGTTTTAGGCAGACTCGGAGGCCATGATATGGAGGATCATTCCGTGTCAAACACTCTTTGAAAGAGCTGTGTAGAACTTTTATTATGGCATATTCTTGCTGTTGGATTGATCGACTAAATTAATTTATTCTATAAATAAAATTAAAAAAAATCAACTAAATTAATTTAGTCTATAAATAAAATTAAGAAAAATGCTAAATTCGTCGTTCTCTAACTTGCTAGCAGGGGCAAAGCACGTGCATTCCTACTCGTTCTATCTGCGGGGGTGTTTGGTGGCAGGTAATAGGCCCATTAGATAACTGTATTTGGTACATATTTTGAATGACAATCTATCTTGTAGAAATAATCTAGAGATAATTTAGATTACCTTAATAAGGGATGGTTATCATATTATCATACATATGATAAACTCATAAATTAATTTTTGATAAAATTATTATTATTATTATTATTTTTGATTACTCTCTACTTGCATCCTCCTTTACCGAGCCACACCCCCTTTCATTGATAGACACCGACAAATGAATCCCGACATCAGTCAAGTTGCAATTGGGAAGAAATTAGAAACGGAGTTTGCTTACTGGTTTTATGAATTTGTGAGTAGTATCACTCAATCAATTTCGATAATGGCTATTATTTTTTGAATTGGATGTCAATAGCTTATTAATTTATAGGTCAACGGTCCATGGTCGACAACCGACAATATTTTCATTAAATATCTATCGCAATGGCCATTGAAGACCGTAACAACCTCTACTAGCTATTTTGTAAATGGGTACAAATTTCAGATTGAACGATTAGCAGCTTCAAGAGGCACGCAGAACTGGGGCGTGTGTGTAAAAGGAGAAAGTGTTGGAGCTAATATGCAGGATTATTATGGAAAGTTAGTAGAGGTGGTTGAAGTTGAATATCTCGGTTGGCCTATGAAACGAACCGTATTGTTTCGTTGTGATTGGTTCGATCTGATAGTTCCTATGGGCAAAAGGGTTTATAACGACTATAATTTGGTTGAAGTGAACCATCGACGAAGATTGCAGAAATATGACCCATTCATCCTTGCATCCCAAGCTCAGCAAGTCTTTTACTGCGGATATCCAAGTTTGCGCAACGACAAGCGAGATTGGTGGGCCGTTTCTAAAATCGTCCCACGTTCAATAATCGTATTAGAGGAGAGTTCATCAAGTCAATCAACCGAGTGCCCTGCATTTCAAGAGGATGAGATGGAAATGCATGCAATTGAGGATGACACAAGGGATCCTGAAACATCACTTAGAGATCCAAGTGGTGATGTCNTCTTGACCATCTTCTCTTTCTCTCACTAATTTGAGTTAGAAGACCTCTATTGGGACATCCATTGATATCCTTTCTACTCTTTCTTTGTCCTTTAAAGGTACTTCATCAAGGGATACTCAAAGGCTTTTCTCACTCTGTTGCACTATATATCTTCCATTTCTAACTCATCCACCATATCATCAATTTCCACATCATTTCTCTGCTGGCCCATAGGGTCCGCTATAACTGAATTCTTGCTATTATCATCGATAATATGATCATAGTATTTAGTATACTATACCATAGTAACTAAAGATCTTCATATATGCATAATTAACCTATTTGATGCATCATAAAAAACTAAGATTTGTCCATATTATATCAAAACTACTGATATGTTTTATAATCATCATAACAATTTATTATTATAATATTTTATTTATTATTATAATAATATTTAGATTAAGTTGTAAATTATTTTTATAGCCCAAATTATTATATTATATTATAATTAAATTATTATAAAGCCAAAATAATATATAATGTCATAATATATTAATTGTATATTATTATAATAATATATATAATATAATGGTATTGTATTATATTAATAGTAAAATAATATTAGGTAATTTTAGTTGAAGTATTTTGGTTTTAGCTTGAGACTTGGAGGCCATGACATGGAGGATCATTCCGTGTCAAACACTCCTTGAAAGAGTGAAAGAGCTGTTTAGAACTTTTATATGGCGTATTCTTGATGTTGGACCGGCCGACTAAATTAATTTAATCTATAAATAAAATTAAAAAAAACTAAATTCGTCGTTCACTAACCGGCTAATAGGGGCAAAATTTTGCTCGAAGTACGTGCATTCCTACTCATTCTCTTTGGACTACGATGGCGTTTGATGGCAGGGACTATTAGATAACTGTGTTTGGTACATGGCAATCTATCTTGTAGTGGTAATATGAGATTACCTCAAGAAGGAGGTTATCCATATTATCATATATATAATAATCTGATAAATTAATTTCTGATAAAATTATTTTTTTATCACTCTCTATTCGTATCCTCCTCTACCATTTCGCTAGAACTTTCATGTCGAAGGCCTGAGCATCCTTTACCGATTGGTTTGAATATTATTTATAAATATAATTTTTTAAATATTATTATTTATAAATATAATTTTTTAAATTAAATTAAAATATATAATTTTTTAATAAATTTAATTTAGATGTATTTTTAAAATTTAATGTTATATGATTGATAATCTATTTGTTATACCAAATAATACAGTAATCGATATACAATTATCAATATTATTGTTGCATTATATGTGTATATCAAATACAGTAACCGATATATTACGGTTAATCTATCAAGTGATAATTTATCTTATAAATAATTTATATTATCATTTAGAATTACTAACGATGCATCAAACATAATCTGCAATCTTTTTGATTTATCGCATCCGAGTCAAAATCAAAATTAGGCAATAATTGATTTTATTATATAAGAAAATACAAAACACGTAGCCTTTCCCATGAAGGGTATCGTTTGCATGAACGGACGGCAGCCTCAAAAGAAACCACACGCAACAGGCTCTAAGCAACAGGCTCTAACCGCTATAACCATTCGATCTTAGACTCTAACCGCTCTAACCATTCGATCCGTACCTAGTCAGCGAGCATGTCGAGTACGATGCGTCCAAATAAATAATACCACATCCTAGTTACATGAAAGCGATAAATTCTAAAGAGTCATGTATTAAGGTAAAATAATAATACCAATCTAACTACGTGTTCTGACATGATCGGTCATCGAGATCCAATTTAATGTTGGCATGTGAGTCGTCTTTCCTGCGTAATTGGGTGACGAAAACGAAGAAAACAAAGGGGAGCCCATTCAAAAGTTCATATATATATATATATATATATATATAACGCGGAGTGCTCTTCTGGTGAAGGTAAATTATAGCACAACTAATTAATTTTCAAAAAAAAAATGTAAAGAATGATTAGAATCTGAAGGATACGAAGGATATGCTGTTTCTGATAGTCCAGACTTGAACGAGGGAGTCTTGGACGGCATAACCTACGCCGTCAAAGGGTTTTATTATTTCAACACCATTTTTTTTGTTACCGCAACTCAATTTAAATTTTAATAGATTCATATCTTAAAAGATTTGATAAAATTTTATGCAAGCTGCTAGCTATCTAACGTGATCTCTTTTTTTTTATCTAAACTTAAAATTAATTATAAAAATATATCTACTAATTTAATTAATTTATTATAAAATTAAAATTATTTAACTATAAAAATTTAAATAAAAATTATGGATAATATACAAGCTTAATTTATAAATATTTATATAATAATTAATTTTTATATTATCTGTAATGTTTTATATTTATTCATTAATTTATTATTATATTTAACTTATATAAATTTAAAATTTAGTTTTTAGTAGATCAAATTAAAACTAACTTTCGGTGACAGAAACTCTCAAAAAGAATCAATCTCTCGCGCTTGCCAGCGAAACCCTCGCTGCCTGTGAAAAGGCCAGGAAGGCTGTTCGCGTTATCTTCCAGTAGTATACATATATATATATAGTTGGTGCGCGCCTTGTAACCATGCATTCCCTTTCTCTTTAATTTCTTTTAGGAGAGATTTTGCTCTCTCTCTCTCTCTCGTAACCAGAGATGGCGGAGGTAGGGTGCGAGGCTATCGTAGATGTCGATGAGGATATCATGGTTGCCGATAAAGAAGATGGAAGACAAGAAGGAACGCTAAACTTCGCTCACAACTACAGGATTCCAACCCGCAAACCCATGGTTTCTTTTAAATTTTAACCTTTGCTTACCAGATATGCTCTCTCTCTCTCTCTCTCTCTTCTTATCGTTAAGTGTAACACGTTGGAAAACTTCATAGAATTTGACGTGGCTGCAAACGATACTGCTAAGCTATCAATCGCTTGGGGTGGTGTACGGTGACATCGGAACTTCTCCTCTCTACGTTTTCTCTTCTATTGCTTTGCCGAATCCAAGCGAGGAAGATATACTTGGTATATTTAGTCTGATATTCTGGACTTTGACGCTGATGGGTTTGATCAAGTATGTGATGATAGTCTTGCATGCCGATGACCACGGAGAAGGTAAACGATGCCCCTAAATTAATCAACATTATATATATATATATACACACATTTTTTGCATGCTATTGAAAAGTGTTTTTTTTTTTTTTTTGTATTAGTTTCATATCTGATAGAAGATTATGATCATTTGCGTCTCCTAATTGCTATCTTTACACTGAAAAGATTGAAAAAAAGATTAAAAAAAACCAAAGGATTGTGACACTATTTTACATATTGATTTCATCTCTTTTCAGAAATTACTATTAAAGCTAAAATTTGTAGTGAAATAATTGAGCGTCAGAAATTACATTCAGATTCGACATTTACGAACTGGGGATATGTTCCTGTTGATCATATGCCCACACAAGATTTTTATGGAAGAAAAATTGTAGCTCGTCGAGATGCAGATATCTATTCCATGGATATACTTGGGTTGCACGGCATATATATATATATATATATATATATATATATATAATTATTATTATTTCTGGAAAACTTACAGATGGACCCTGATCTCGTTATCAAACATGCTATGAAAGTCTTGCATGCTAAAGAATAGAGAGAAGGTGAATGGATACCATGAGTCAAAGAATATCTCGTGCCCTTTTTTTATTTTATATTGCATTCTTAATTTTACGCTAAAAACGGGTGTAAATAAAGGGATCTGCTTTTCACCTCCATGATGCCTAATTTGCTCTAATGTTCTCTACATTTAGAACTTCTCTTAATTGTTTAAAATCATTTGGCCATGAATTTTATTTATTCATGCATAATATTAGCCTTCAGATATATCCTTTTTGTACTTTTTTTTAATCAAGGGAAAAAATTTTCTTTTCTGCTTTCAATGTGAACCATCTCTATTGTGACAGAAATAATCTCCTCCTAGATGTTAGCTAAATAGAATCTTTAATAAATAATTTATTATATAAAATTACATATAAAATACTTACCTGATGCGAAATTCATCATAATAGTATTTACCTGATGCGAAGAGTTTATCATGATAATATGTAGACTTGAGACTTGAATCTGGTTAGATTTTGATAACCTCTTTAGACTTTGACAGCCTCATCTATAAAATAACTAGTTTCTCTTTCTTAACCTCATTCCTTTCATAGATTCTTGTAACTTCATCAAGCAGAGTAAGGACTAATTATTTATATATATAACATTCAATTAGTATTTCTATCAAACACCAAATAATGACTTTAATTTCTTTTAATACCACATCTTAATGTTAATGGCTTAAACTTTCAGACCATTAACATCCGATTTGGTAGCCCTTCATCTTCTGCAGATGGCCTTTCACCTTTCGCATACTAGGCTAGATCGAGAAAAGAGCGATTTTTTGCCTTTTTAACAATCTTAAATTAAAGGGCTAATCTAACATTCTCCCACTTGGGTTGAAAGTTTATGACATTAATATTTAATAGTATAAACATTAGGTGCATAAAATTAAATTTCATAATGTTATTCTTTCAGCATGATTGACTTTAACATAATAAATTACATAATAAGAGTTATGACGGTCATACACATCCAATTTGCATACTCCCTTCCATATACTACTGTATTAACAACTTATCGTCACGTAATTTATATATAAATAACTTAATGTCCACTTAATTGTCTGAAAGACAAAGTAAATTTCTTGTTCAAAACAGTAACTGTATACAAGCATAAGAAACAAGAAATAATAAATAAAATCAGAAACATATCATATTCAATCTTCAATACATAACATCATCATAATCAATCTTTAATACATAACATCATCATAATCAATCTTCAATACAACCAAGACCTATTCTATGCACATGTTCTTTAAATGTTTTTCATTGTAAACCTTTAGTCAAAGGATTTGTTGTCATAAGATCCGTTCTAATATGTTCAATGCACACTCTTTATTTCTGGACATCCTTCTTGACAGTAAAGTACTTTAATTCCGTATGTTTAGCACATCTGAAATATTTGTCATTCATGAAGAAGAAAACTGCTGCAGAATTATCACAATAAATTTGCAGCGGCTTGGTAATGGTGATCTTCTAAATGTGAGCATATAATCCTTAGTTCCTTGAAGATATCTCATCACTTTCTTTCCAATGATCAATATCAGGGTTACTCTGATAGCGGCCCAACATCCCAACCGCGAAGCTGATATCTGGTCTTGTGCAAGTTTGCAAATACATCAAGCTACCCACTATACAACAGAAGCATATGGAATAGATTCCATTTGCTTACATTCCACATCATTCTTTGGACATTGCATAAGACTAAATTTATCCCCTTTATGTATTGAGACAATTCCTGCTGAACAGTTGTTCATATTAAATTTCTCAAGAATTTTCTCGATATAAGTTTTCTGAGACAACCCTAACAATCCATGTGATCTCTTTCTGAATATGAAAATTCCTATCACATAAGATGCCTCTCCCATATCTTTCATCTCAAAATTCTTAAAGAGAAAATTTTTAGTCTCATATAAGATACCTAAATCATTAGCAGCAAGCAAAATATCATCAACATATAGAACTAAAAATATAAACTTACTTTCATAAATCTTTCGGTAAATGCATCGATCAACGATATTTTTATGAAAACCAAAAGATGTAATAGTATCATTGAACTTAATATACCATTGTATGGAAGCTTGTTTAAGTCCATATATTGATTTCTTAAGTTTACACACCATATGATCCTTTTCTTTCATAGAAAAACCTTCAGGTTGATCCATATAAATTTCTTTCTCTATATTCCTATTAAGAAAGGCTATTTTCACATCCATTTGATGTAACTCTAAATCATATTGAACTACCAAAGCCATAATGATTCTTAATGAATCTTTCTTTGAAACTGATGAAAATGTCCCTTTATAATCAATGTCATCCTTCTGAGTATAACCCTTGGTAATAAGTCTAGCTTTAAAATGTTTGATATTGCCATTTAAGTCACGTTTGGTTTTGAAAACCCATTTACATCCAACTTATTTAGAGCCTTCTGGCAATTCGACAAGATCCCAGACATTGTTTCCAGCCATTGATTTTAATTCATCTTTCATAGCATTAATCCATTTATCAGACTTATCACTGTTAATGGCTTGTGAAAATGAAACAGGATCTTCATAAATGCCACAATCAAAATCTGACTCTTGCAAATAAATCAAATAATCATCTGAAATAGCTGATTTTTATATCCTTACATGTTTACTTAAAGCTATTACACATGGTTCAATTTTGTCAGCTATTGGTAGGTTAGGCTCTTCATGGGGTACTTCTTCATTCAAACATTGTTCATTGTTGTTTTGTTTTTATAATTCTGAAATAATGTATGGAATGATTTTAGATTCAGAAACATTTATGGGTAATGAAACATTAACCCTTACTTCATTGATATCCATAATCAATCTGTTTGCTAGCACTCCCACTAACTTCACCATTCTCAATAAATTTGGCATTGTCTATCTCAATAATTCTAGAAATATGGTTTGACAATAAAACCTATACCCTTTGGATTTCTTTGGGTAACCTATAAAGTAACCACTAACAGTTCGAGAATCCAATTTCTTTTCATGTGGATTATACACTCGTGCTTCTACTGGACAACCTCAAACATGCAGGTGTCTTAAACTAGGTTTCCTTCTAGTCCATAACTCAAAAGAAGATTTAGAAACTGCCTTACTAGGAATCCTATTCAGTAAATATACTGCAGTTCTTAGAGCATACGTCCACAAAGATTTTGATAATGAGGAATTACTTATCATACTCCTAACCATATCCATTAATGTTCTATTTCGCCTTTCTGCCACACCATTTTGTTGAGGTGTGCCTAGCATAGTATACTGTGCACATATACCATGTCTTTCAAGAAATTTTGCAAATTGACCTGAATTTTATCCTGATTCATTGTACTTTTTATAATACTCACCACCTCTATCAGATCTTACTATTTTTACTTTTCTGTTTAGTTGTCTTTCAACCTCTTTAGTAAATACCTCAAGAGCATTTACATATTGAGATTTCTCTTTAAGCAAATAGACATATCCATAACGAGAAAAATCATTTATAAAGGTGATAAAGAACTTTTCTTCACCAAAGGATGGAGTATCAAAAGGTCCACATACATCAGTGTGTATAATTTCAAGAAGCTGAGTACTTCTTGTAGCTCCTTTTTTATTATGCTTGATTTGCTTTTCCTCAATGCAATCCACACATAAATTAATATCAGTAAAATCTAGATTTGGTAAAATCTCATTCTTTACTAATTTTTGTAGTTATTCTTTGGATATATGACCCAAACATTTATGCCACAAGAAAGCAGAGTTGTCATTTGCCATACTACACTTAATTCTAATATTTTGATAGACACACATTAGGGATGTAGAAAATTTATCATTAAGTTTCAATTTATATAATTCATCCATAAGAATTCCAGAACCAATAAAGAAACCATCTTTATTAAATAAACTGAAACATCCTTTTCCAATCTTAAAACTAAACTCATTAACATCAAGTTTCGAAACAGAAACTAAATTTCTAGAAAGTGAAGGAACATAGATAGTTTGTAGTAGATTCAGGTGATGTCTAGTATCTAAAGTAAGACAATAAGTCCCTATGCCTTCAATTGGGGCCTTCTCTCGGTTTTCCATGAACAAAAAGTTCTCATTTGGATTTATTCTCTTGATTGTAAGGAATCCCTGCATTACATTAGAAGCATAAGTAGTGGCACCAGAATCCAACCACCAAGTGTTAGAAGGAACTTCAGATAAATTTGATTCATAAATTGGAGAAGCATAATGAAAGATACCTTTCTTTTCAAATCTTTCTTACAAAAGTGACATTTATCTTTCTTTCTTTCCTTCTTATCATTATCAGCAACCTGTGATACTTTAGTGGGTACTTTCTTCTTAAATTTCTTAGATTTTGGTTTGATAACTTTATCAGCTCCCTGACCCACTAGGTTTATTGAATGATCCCCTTGTGCTTTCAATCTCTTTTCCTCTTGAGTAAGTTTACTGACCAATTCATTAACATCCCATTTATCTTTAATAGTGTTATAGTTAATTTGAAAAGGCCTATACTCTTGAGGTAATTAGTTTATAATGAATTGTTCTAAAAAGGAATCATCTATAACCATTCCTAGGGTCTTAAGTCTTGCTGCAATATTAGTCATATCTAGGACATGTTGCTGCATACTTCGCGACCCATCATATTTTATGGTCATGAGTTCAGCCATCAGTGTCCCTGCAAGTGACTTATCAGCGAAACGAAAGCGCTCTTTCACAAGCTTAAGATATTCTTTAGCTGCTACACTTTTGAAAGAGTAGACTTAATGTTGTTGGCAATTGTCATTCGCATGAAACTTAGACATAATCTATTAAATCTGTCACATGCTTTATGTTTTAACTTCTCTGCCTCACTGCTCATATCCATAATGTCAGTAGGCTTTTCTTCTAATAATGCCAAGTCAAGATCCAAGACACCTAAATGGAAATTGACTTGCTCACGCCATTCAGAGAAGTTTAAGCCATTACAGATAGTAACAGCAGAAGCATGTGAATGTAGAGAAATGGCTGCAAAAATATAAATGCTCAAATTCAGATAATTAAACATAAAATATATTGTAGATTTTCTTTGGGTAAATAAAATAATATACATCATAATTAGAATGCAATTTAAACTTTTAAAGAAATTAATAAATCTTATCAAATATATATGTAGTATCTTTGGATATCCATATAAATTTGATAAGAGAATATTAGATTTTCTTCCTTAGTTTATTAGTTATAGAATATTAATTCACCTTTGGCCGAATTCTTAATTTCTAACAACCAACAAATCATTAACAGCATTCTATAAAATTTCATAAATTATATGACTGAATATAAATTAGTTTGGCCACTTTGGTGACTAACTAACTAATTTAATCTTGATGTCATATTATTAAAATTTCATAAATTATATGACTAAATATAAATTAGTTTGGCCACTTTGGTGACTAACTAACTAATTTAATCTTAATGTCATATAACTATACAATAATACTAATATTAAAAAATCTCATAAATTATATGACTGAATATAAATTAGTTTGACCACTTTGGTGACTAACTAACTAATTTATCTTAATGTCATATAACTAAACAATAATACTAATATTAAAAATCTCATAAATTATATGACTGAATATAAATTAGTTTGGCCACTTTGGCGACTAACTAACTAATTTAATCATAATATCATATAACTAAACAATAATACTAGTATTATTAAAAATCCAACATTCAATTTTGATAATGACAAATATAGTTAACATTGCTGCATGCACTAGCCGACATCAACCATCATAGATTATCCATCCGCTTCAATCTATAAATATTAGTTTTTCCATACATACTAGTATAATACAATGATCTAATCGATGCATGCTATTAATTCGTAACATGATCAGTTTTTCCTGGCGATGAACCTTTTTATGGAATAGATTAATGGCCAATAATACAATTAATCATAACTTAAAAGATTAAATATTCATCGTCAATTCATTTTGATGAAAAATTAATCAATCATAATATACGAACAAATTATTTATTTTAGAACCTTGGCTCTGATACTACTTGTTAGCTAAATAGGATCTTCAATAAATAATTTGTTGCATAAAATTACATATAAAATACTTACCAGATGCGGAATTCATCATAATAGTATTTACCTGATGCGGAGTTCATCATGATAATATGTAGACTTGAACTTGAATCTGATTAGATTTTAATAACCTCTTCAGATTTTGACAGCCTCTTCTACAAAATAACTAGTTTCTCCCTTAACATCATTCCTTTCATAGCAGATAACGATGGATTCTTGCTAACTTTATCAGACAGAGAGAGGACTAATTATTTATATTTATAACATTCAATTGGTATTTTCATCAAACACAAATTAATGACTTTAATTTCTTTTAATACCACGGCTTAATGTTAATGGCTTAAACTTTTGAACCATTAACATCCGATTTGGTAGCCCTTCATCTTTTGCCCATGCAGAAGAAATAATGGATGGCCCTTCACCTTTCGCACACTAAGCTAGATCTAGCTCTTTACCTTTCGCATAGTAGGCTAGATTAAGAAAAGAACAACTCTTCGCCTTTGTAACAATTTTACATTAAAGGGCTAATCTAACATGCGAAGCCTTAGAATGTTGTATGAAAATTTATATATATGATATTATGTAGATCCAGATCAATTGTATTTATAATTTATATGCGAACTTGGTCGGCCTCGTCCTTACTTTGTTCACTGGACATAGGTGGCACTTTTGCTTTATATTCCTTGTTGCGTCAACATATACATTTCCAGGACAAGATGATCATGCCAAGTACAAAGTTGGATTCGGATATTAACTTGAGATATTATAGTAAAGGCAGTGGATTGCAGTGTAAGGCACTGAAATTCTTGGAGGAGAACTCTAAAGCACAGATTCTGATTACCATCATAGTATTGCTGGGAACTTGCATGGTAATTGGTGATGGAGCTCTCACTCCAGCGATATCAGGTACTAATCATATTTTATTTCATTTTTACTCTGCATTGGTATCCTTGTGTGCAAATAAGTACAGCAATAGCTCAAACTAATTTAGTTAACATCTTAAACTGAATATTGCTTTAAACTTGAATTCAAAACCAGCCAGACTTAATAATATATTGGTCGTTGATGCCACTTGGCCTTCACTTTCCATCAGATATATATATATATATAAAGTAAATCTTTTCATAATAGAGAAAAGAAGATAGACAAGAACAATGCTAATTCCACCACAACATACATATATACGTTAAAATAAAAAAGAAAGCAAGCAAGCATGTTACCTTTCTGATGTGCTCAGAGAAAGATGGTTAAAAGGAAAAGAGGGGGGAGAGGAAATGCATTGAATCAAGCATAAATATATTGTTAGAAAGAGTTCGGCTGCAAAGCCTCTCTTGGTGGTCTGTCTACATGCGTATATTTAATTTTTCCTAATTGAATCGTGGCAGATCCACCAAGTTTCATTTCATGAAACTTAAAATGAAATCAGAGACAGCCGGCTGTTGGCATTTGCATTTACCTATTTAACTACGTTGTAGATACAAGTATATCTAAGCAGCACAACGAAGTTAATCTCACACCCCAAACCCGCCATCCAGGACTTGGCTCATGACATGGTGACATAGCCACATGCTTCCCTGAGACAAACCCTTAGAAAGTATGCAAAGCTGTGTCACAAGCCAAACCCTAGGTGGCGGGTTTTTGGGTGTGACAGTTACAAGGTAAATTGCTAAAGAGATTGGCAATTAAGAGACCAAGGTGCTTGGTCTAAGGAAATAAAATTGCAACAATATACATTTTCCATTACTGAGTTATCAAACATTGGAAAAATATGACACATCTATAACTAAATCAGACATTCTCAGTTTTCTAAAGGAATATAAAAATAATGAAAAATAATGATCAAAAGTTTAACCACTAGTCTAAAATAGTTAAGGACCTATATCAATTAAATAAACTACTCATGTAGATTTTGGGATTAAATCTTCTGGTTTACTATGTCACAGAGGATTTTGATACACTTATACAAAGCACAATTTAAATAAACAAATATAGATAGTGGTGTATGAAACGTACTAGATTATTATGTTGCTGAGAAAAATTATACAAAATGAATTTGACAGCTATATGATTTAATGCCATCTATTTTCTATTTGATGAAAAGAAACATGGTAAGAGTCTGGTTATAAATGGCATGCCAAAAGAGAGAATTTAATTAAATTTTCCTGTTCACATTATTACAGAGAATTTTGGCGCGTGCACACCAAGCACCGTTTAAATAAACTGATATAGTTAGTTGTGCATGAATTGAAACATATATACTAGATTCCTATGCTGAGAAAAATTTTGAACAATGAATTTGACAGCAATACATTCAATATCCCTTAGTATCTCCTCTCTTTTCTATCTATTTATTGAAAAGAAAGAAAAGTTTGGTTATAAATGGCACAGAAAAAAGAGGCAATTAATTATTGTCTTGAATATTTTATGACTACCTAACGCGAAGAAAATCAACGACTTTTTTCTCCTAACTTTGTGTCTTCATTATTTTGCATAATATTTTTAATTTAAATCATTCAGTTAAGAATGTGTACAAATTCTTGAAGAATAGCACGAGAACTTGCTATTATAGCATTCATCCATTTCTTGGTCATAATATCTTAACCTTTTCATCTCCTTGTACAGTTCTTTCTGCTGTCCAAGGAATCCAATCAAGATCCTCAAAGTTTACACAAAGCAAGATTTCATCTCTCTCTCTCTCTATGAGTCTGTTTTTATTTTTATTTATTTCATTTTTATTTATTTGTTTTTATTTGTTGCAGAGCATGTTGTCATTGTCTCGGTGGTAATCCTACTCATTCTTTTCCTCTTTCAAAGATTTGGAACGAGCAAAATTAGCAAATCTTTCTCCCCCATTATGCTTCTGTGGTTTTTATTCACTGCAATCATTGGAGTGTATAACATCATCAAATTTTACCCTCCAGTCCTCAAGGCAGTCTTACCCCAATACATATACTATTACTTTGCAAGAAACCATAAAAAGGGGTGGGAGCTTCTGGGTGCGATCGCACTCTGCATTACAGGTCAGTATTGATGCAGTTTTGTGACCTAATTAAAAGAAATGTTCGGCACTGGGAATGTTTTATGTAATTCTGAATTGATAAACAGGTGCTGAAGCTTTGTTTGCTGACTTGGGTCATTTCAACAAGCGTTCAATTCAGGTGAACTGTTAGTTATGATCATCTCATAGACTTGCATAGGGACTACATATCTTCTGACCAGCTAAACTTGATAATTTGTCTACAGCTGGCTTTCTCAATCTTCATTTATCCTGCACTGATCCTTGCCTATGCTGGTGAAGCCGCATTTTTGATCAAGAACCCTGATAAGATTAGCACCGCATTCTATAGCTCTGTGCCTGGACCCGTATTCTGGCCAATGTTTGTGGTGGCTACCCTTGCTGCCATCGTTGCGAGTCAGGCACTGATATCAGCAAGTTTCTCCATCATCAGGCAATCTATTGCGCTTGGTTGCTTCCCTCGAGTGACCATGATACACACCTCAGACAAGCATGAAGGCCAAGTCTACTCCCCTGAAGTGAACTACTTTCTGATGGTTGCGTGTATCTTGATAACTGTAGGATTCAAGGGTGGTCCAGAGATAGGAAATGCATTTGGTAAGTAGAGCTTATCTAGCATCTTAATGTTCCATATTGATCGTTTGGCATTTGGCATTTGGCATTTGCACACCCATGAGAAGGGAAGGGAAGGGGAAAAAAAAAAACTAAGGATACTTTGTCATTTATTTCCCTCTAATTAGCATATGATTCTTGCTTTATGCAGGGTTGCAGTGATATGGGTGATGCTCATCACAACATTTCTCATGGCTGTGGTGATGTTGGTTATTTGGAACACCAACATTTTTTTTGTATTATTATTTCTCGTGGTCTTCATCAGCATTGAAGGTGTTTATATGACCTCCTTGCTCAACAAGGTTCCACAAGGTGGGTGGGTTCCTTTTGCAATTACAGCCTTCTTCTTAGTGATCACACTATCCTGGACATATGGGAGGAGCAAGAAGGCAAGTATGAGGCAGTAAACAAGATGGATAGGTTTGAATTTGATCAAATGGTAGAACGCAGCGCTCGCGTCCCAGGGATATGCTTCTTTTGCACTGATCTGATCAATGGAATTCCTCCAATTGTGCGGCATTATGTGCAACATATAGGTAGTCTTCGAGAAGTTATGGTGTTTGTCACTGTGAGAACACTCCCAGTGAGATCAGTCCTCCCTGAGGAACGTTTTCTTGTAGCCAAATTGGGCCCAAAAGGTGTTTACAGGTGCTTAGTCCAGTATGGCTATATGGACAAGCACAGCATGGAGGGAGAAGAATACATTGCATCGGTTGTTTTAGCCTTGAAAGAAATTGCTGAGAATGTTCAAGAGACTGAGATATTAGATTCTGCAATGAATAGTGGAGCAATTTTTGTGTTAGGAAGGATCATACTCAAGGTGAGTGAAAGGAATGGGTGGTGGAAACATTTCCTCATTGATTACTTATACAGGTTCTTGCAGAAGAACTTTAGGTCTAATGTTGCCACACTTAGAATTCCCTATGGCAAGATCTTACAAGTGGGTATGGTATATGAGATTTGAAGAGTTTCGTGAGGATTAGCTTACACTTCTTTTAATTGGATGAAGTGAGTGATTGAAAGCCATGGAAGGAAGTATTTAATGGCTGGAATGTATAACTAGTTTGAATTGTAACGAATGATTTGGTGTTACATAATTTTTAGTTGATTCTGTTTCTTTGTTCTCATTCTAAAATATAGGGGTAAGAATGAGAAAGATTATGTGTGACAAATAAAGTAATTGATTGTTTTTTACATGGAAGAATATTTACTATAGATGCATTCCTGATATGCATAAATGCATGCATAAAAATAATACGAGCGTGTATGCATACATGCATGCATACATATGTATGTATGCGTATGTATGTATGGATGGATGGATGGTGGATACGTGTCTATAATCTTGCTTCATATATGCATTTTCATTCTTATATATCTATCATTATTTTCTATTTGAAAATATTTGGGCCCTAGAAGAATTATATAACAACTCTCTTGCTTTAAGAGTGGCGTTACTCACTGCACAACGTTGAGATTTCAAGCTTCTCGATGATCAGGCCATCTTAGACATTGGAAGGAGTAGAATAAGTGTGAAGCCATGTAGGATTGAAGCGTCCCAAGGATATGCTTCTTTTACAATGTTCTGATTCATAGAATTTTGCTAATTGTTCAGCATTATCTGCAACATATAGGCAGTTTCAATCTCCACAAAGTTACAACTACGAGTAACTTTACTAGTGAGGTCAGTCGCCTTCCAAAGGAGCATTCTTCTCGCCAAATTGGTCTCAAAGTCTGTACACAAGTGTGTAGTCCAGTTTGATTATATGGAGAAGCACAATATGGAGGAGAAAGAATATATTTCATCTATTATTTGGACCTCAAAGAGATTATTGAGAATGCACAGGAGCTTGAGATGCTAGATTATATTCTGCACTAAATGGTTTATTTCATCATCAATAGCTTGTGTGGGTTCTTGTAGAAGAAACTTGGGTCTAACGTCACCTTGAATAGAATTTTAAGATCTTTGCAGGAAAGAAAGGTATATGAAATGTTGGAAAAAGTTTAAAAAAAAAAACGGAAAAAGAAACGCCCGTGAGCGTTTCGCTGGCGAACGTTCAGTGGGTGTTGAAGGGCTAACATTTTTTGTAAGTCATTTTTGACCTGATACTAACATTTATTAGGCCTTTAAGGTCATTATGAGCCGAGCCATTAGAACTTTTATGGATAGAACATAACCATTGTAGTTCTATACGATCGTGCTCGTACTAAGAGAATTAGGATCGTTGTACCTTAGGATAGATCGCCAACAACCTACATGAAAGAAAAAAAAAAAAAATCTGAGGCAGTGTTTAACACACCTCGATCATGGTTTGATCTTTTATTTTTTACTTTATTTATGTATTTAAATTTCTAGGAAGGATATTCTTTGCAAGATGAAAAGATATATTTTCAACATGAAATTTAAGGAGTTTTCTAATGATAGGCAAGACATTTCAATCAACTAAGGAAAAGTCTTTCTGCACTGTCTCCGATGCAAAAGCGTGCACTAGGGTGCGCCATTGGCCGCGCGACTTTGCGGGCATGCCACGAATGGGTATGGCACGTGTGCCCGCACGGGCGCGCTGCCAATGGTACGCTCCAGTGCATGGCTTCGTGCACCGAAGGCAGTGCACAAAGTCATTTCCATCAACTAAAAGGTGTATGTAGTACTGGCATCTATCATATATGTTGCATGATGTTGATTAAAGACTTTGGAAGGAAATGTTTGATGGTTGGATATAGTAGCTTTGAATTATTTTCAATGAATTAAATATTTCATAATGTCTAACTGATTCAATTTTCTTTTTTCTCATTCAGTTTTCATTATTTCTTTATTATTCATATACATCAAGTCATTAGGCCAAGATTTTACATCGTTTCATCATGAATAATAATAAATCAATATCAAGATGCAAAATAGTCAATACACAAAATCAAGTAACATTAATAAGTTAAGCATCATAGGATTATAATTATTTAATCGCTTAAATCATGATAAAATCCTAGAAAAGGCAACTTGATAAATGCTTTTTGTTCCAAATCTATCACATAGTTTTAGACTTAATCATCATATATACTGATGGGGGGTAAAATTGTTATTGCACCAATACTTGTGCATACGACAAAAAGATCGAGACCACTTTTGATTTTTGATCAGCCTGCTGTCACATCTAGAAAATGACGAGACCGAAGCATCCTCGGACCGAGCTACCCTCAGAACCATTCTCATGCCTTGGTGGGCCCGAGCTATCCTCTTATTTCTCGGTAAAACCGAAGAACACCTGAACCTCTGTGGAACTGAGCTATCTCGTGACTAGCTCAAGTGCATTCACCACCAACCGTTACGATGAATTATCCATACGATGAACGGTTCCGATCGCTCGATCAAGGTCAGATGCGAAAAATTTAGATTCATGATGATTTACCGAGATTCCAGCCGCATTTCGTTTCGGATTATGTTTCGGTTTAGCTTATGAAACAAAATATTTCGGTATCGGACCGTTTCGGTGTTTCATTTATTCATAATTCATATTCTTCATAAATAATAATAAAATATAAAAATAAAAAGTTTTAATTTTTAAGAAATGCGGTCGTGGGGTAAGGTAACTAGGATTTTTTTTGATATATATATATATATATATATATATTAAAATGGTTCTGAAAGATTTAATAATTCATAAATTGGTCCCCGAAATATTTTGCCGAAATGGCCGAAATATACCGAAACGGCCGAAACATGCCGAAACGCACCGAAATGGCCAAAAAATCCGAAAAATCTTCCGAAACGAAATGTAGTGCTTATCTTTTCAAATAAGCTACCGAAACGAAACGCCTCGACCGAAACTAAACAAATTGACAACTTCGCTAGAGCCTGTAAAATCACCGAATCTCAAAGCATCAACTAGCTTCCTAGCCGTCGATTCTCTAACTAATCAGATACTGATGCTATCGGCCTCAAAACAAACTTGATTCGAATCTGATTCAAATCTTGATGGTTTCGAACCCTCTGTAATACGTCCAAGGAATCAGGTGATTATCTGTCATCACATCTGTAAACACGCTCACACTCACTGAAAAACTCCATTAAAGCTCAAGCAGAGCTCGAAGCTCTTGGATGGCCATTTTTTGAGGAACTCTTCTGCGATATCTTTCTCCCATATCTGCTTGCTGTGAATCTTCACTGACTTGGACGTCGAAGGGCCTTCCACAGAGGGCAATCTACTCTTTGTGTGAACTGTCTTGCAGGTTCCATCTAGGCGAAAGAACGGTGTCCATATCCAAAGTTAAACTGCATCCGAGTTGGAGAGCGAATTTTCGCGGCAACATATACAAGCGTATTTGTTTTTGTTAACTTAAACATTCTCTGATAAATTTGTTATCACCCAGCCCTGAAGTTCCCTCCTAGATCAATATTTGCAGGACCCAATATTTGAGATTAAACATGTTTCATATGACTAGATCATGATTTATTATTCAATCAACCTATGGTTATAACCATGATCCTAGGTTGAGGTAAATTCTTTCAGAATTAACCCATTTAAAATTCCTCACCTGAAGCCACCTGAAAACTAATTCGGTTTAATCCCAAAAAAAAATTTGGTTCGGTCCAGAACGAAGAACGAAGAATGGTTTCCCTTCCTGATTCCCGTCATCTTGGTCCTGACCCCCGACCAGCTGGGCGAGCTCGCTCCATGGTCGACTGGTCAACTGGTGACCGCCCAGCCATGGCCTTGACAGCACCAGCCAGCCCCCTTTTTTTAACATGGCACGGTGGCCAGAACCCATCGGCTGGTTCTTGGATTGGATCCTACGAGACCAAGAAACCGATCATGGTGCGACACCGCCATTGCAAACTCCGACGAACTGGGCGTCCAGGGCTTCCAAGCTTCTTATCGGATGCATGGTCTCATCGGAACCAGCCGTAAGCCAACGACTTCGTAAAACAGGGGATGAAATCAGGGAAAGAATTCAAGATTCCTACGTTCCTTATATGCTGATTTGATCTGTGGGAAGGCTGGCTCTTTTCTCCCAGGCGTGCCTCACTTTGACTATCCCGAACAGCACCGGTGTGGCCGGCTGGCGATCGGATGCTGCCAAACAAGGGCAGCCAAAACAGGGCATCAGCCCCCCCCCCCCTGAATTAAATAGTCAGCGGCAGCGCTCCGACGGCTGACCAAGAATCAAGGAGAATGGACAAGGGAAATTAATTAGGAAAGGAAGAAAGGTTACACTTTTCTGGCGATCTTCTTCAGCCACCCAATTGCCCATGAAACTGATGCCTAGGGTTTGTTTTTACAGAGGATCTCTGGCTTCTCCCTGGTCTAAGACCTGACCTAGGGTTGGGTTTCACACAAAATACCCTGCCAAAGGTTCCAAAAGTCAAGGAAGACGGACAAAGTAGGACACAAAAAAAACATACCATTCAGAGATACAAGTATCTAGGCAACACAATCCTAATCCTGGCTCTGATCCTCGTTCGGTGGATGGGTGGCAAGAGCCGACGAAGGTTGCTCGCCGCCGGTCGATGAACATCAGCTCGACAATGGAAGGTCCTGATACAGCTTCAGCTCAGAAGACGGGGTTTGAAGTTGGCTAAAAGGACTGAGAAGGGCGTGCTGGGGGAGTCCACGGTTGTGCCGGTGGACAAAGGGTGTGCCGGGCTCACCGGTAAGGAAGCTGCGAAGGGGTCTGCAGCTCACACAGTGAGCAGTGAAGTTAAGCAACAGCTGAACTCAAATTTGATTTCGAAGAACCCCTTTTGCCTTGCTGGGTTAAGATGAATGGCAGGTCGGCCCATAGTTGGTAAGGATGCTCATCCCGGTCCATCAAAGATGCTAGGCCTTCGGAGACTCAATCTCAGCGAGTCATCACTAAAAATAATAAAAGAAAAAAAAATAATTTCATCTGGAATAAAAAGGGTATAGGATAAATTCATATTCTCAGCACCCACGGACTCAAGCCGGGACAATGCTATCCAGGTTACCAAGGGTGTTGAGTCCACCCATAGCCAGGTTGTGACTTTTGAGGGGGGAGATGAGTGTATATGATCAGCTAAAGCAGCAGGATAGACGAAGCCATGAGTCAATTATATCCTGCATAAAGGAAGTTACCACTAAAAATAAAAGAAAAGAAAAAATAATTTCATTCGGAATAAAAAGAGTACAAGACAAATTCATATTCTCAGCACCCACAGACTCAAGCCAGGACAATGCTATCCAAGTTACCAAGGGTGTTGAGTCCACCCGTAGCCAGGTTGTGACTTTTGAGGGGGAGATGAGTGTATATGATCAGCTAAATCAGCAGGATAGACGAAGCCATGAGTCGATTATATCCTGCATAAAGGAAGTTTTCTCGAGACAGGGTCAGGATATGCAGATTATGCCCCACCCCCCTCGGTGGATGAGCATGCAGAAGTTAGGGATGATACCCATCTGATGGATTGTTATAGACTAAACCCTGATGAAGGCATCTCGATCTCTAACTGCCTACCTGATATTGAGATGATGGAGGATAAGGCTGGGGCCCATCCCCCTAACCTTAATATGAAGGTTCTTATTTGGAACGTTAGAGGAGCCCGAAAACCCTTGTTTCGCTCCTCGTTTGGGAGATTGATGCATCTTCATAGCTTTGATATATGTATTCTGTTGGAAACCCGATCATCGGAGACAATTTAGTTTGGTTTTGGAGACAGGTTGTCAGATCGTGGTCTTCATATGCAGTAGAGTCTATAGGTCTATCTGAAGGTATTTTGGCTCTCTGGCAATATCCGGGTAGATGCCCTTCACCGATGCAACCAGCAGGTTGCTCTTGTTATCTCTGAGGGGATATCCGACCCTAGCTTTTATTGGGTGCTTATGCTAGCACTGATTTTTGGGAAAGACGTGTTCTATGGTCCAAGAGTCTCTCTCTGCTTGAAAAGGGTTACCCATCCCTCATTGCTGGAGACTTTAACTGTATCATTGGGGCTAGTGAAAAGAGAGGGGGCAGACAATTTACTAGTTCAACAGAGATAGCTAAGTTTAGGTCATTCATCTCCTCTACCGGACTGTTAGACTTGGGATTCTCGGGTCCCCAGTTCACCTGATGCAATAATTGCTAGGGTTCAGCACGGGTTTGGGAGAGACTAGATGGGCTATGGCTATAGCTCAGTGGCTTCAGATTTACCATTCTCCACTATTACTCATCTTCCTCGGATTGCCTCGGACCACTGTCCCATTTTGATATCTATGGAGGCGGATGTGCAGCGGCGGAAATAGTTTTGATTTGAGCAGTTTTGGATCTTTTATTCCTTGGTTCAGTCCATTATCTCTTAGGTTTGGCACCTGCCGGTGAGAGGTAGTGCTACGTACAGGCTTTCTAGACATCTTGAGTTAGCAAGGTGCCGGATTTTCAGATGGAATAGATGGAAGGTGGGGGAGCTAGTTAGAAAAGTTGAGCAGGTAGAAGCTGATATCGTTACTCTTCAGATCAGAGGGGATACTGAAGGCTGTCTATCTAATTCTGACCTTAATGCTCTCAGAGCTATGCTAGCCTTCCACCATTCACTATTACAGCAGCAGGAGATTTACTGGAGGCGGAGGTCTCGGATACAGTGGGTTCACGATGGAGATCGAAATATCAAATTTTTTCATCAGGCCACCCTGAAGCAACGTGCTGCCAATAGGATTCGGAGGATTATTGATGAGGAAGGGCATTACCAGGAAGACATCCAAGTCATAAATGACCAGCTTTCTCACTTCTTTCAGTCCAAATGATCTGAGCATTCGGGTGATGGGTTCCCTGTCCACTCCGTCATGTATTCTAAAAAGGTCTCTGCAGATGAAAATCACCTTCTTATCAGACCAATCTCTGGGGACTAGATTCGATCGGCTTTATAGGATCTTGGGCCTGATGGTTTTTCACTCTTTTTCATCAGGTCATATTGGAACATTATGGGTCACGATGTTGTATAGGCCATCCTGAGTGCTTTCCATTCTAAAAGTATTCCTGCTTAATGGAATCGAACTCTTATCACTCTTGTACCCAAACGCATGGATGTTTCCACCCCTCTACACTATCGGCCCATCAGTCTCTGTACTACATTGTACAAGGTCTATTCCGACTCCTAGCTAATCGATTGAGGGATGTGATACCTCGTATTATCTCTGTGGAACATGGAGCTTTTATCAGAGGGTGCAGCATTTTGGATAATGTCCTCATAGCACAAGAATTTATGCATGATCTTCATAGATCCTCTGGCTGTCAGTGTCTTATGGCTGTTAAACTTGACATGGAGTGAGCTTATGATAGATTGAGCTGGGATTTTCTGCATTGTACTCTTCTTGAATTTGGGTTCGATGGTCTTTTTATTGATTGGATTATGGCTTGTATCCATAGGCCATCTTTCTCGCTCATTATTAATGGTTGCCAGACTGATTTATTCCACTCTGCAATGGGTTTGCGCCAAGAATGCTTGCTTTTATCCTTCCTATTCATCCTTGCTGCCAATGATTTATCATGCGCACTATACCAGGCGCAGCAGGATCTTCGCATTGCCCCTTTCATGGTAGGTTTGGATGGGTCATCGGTATCTCATCTCCTTTTTGCTGATGACTGCATCTTGTTGGGCCAGGCTAATGTTCACAATGCGACCACTTATGCTGCTATTGTACTGGAGTATTGTCAGGCTTCAAGGCAAAAGGTCAACCTTCAAAAGTCTATAGTATGCTTTAGCCCGAAAACTCCCAATACAATGAGAGAAGCCATCTTCCATACTTTTGGCATCTTTACTCAAGCGGACTGACTATCATATTTGGGGATCCCTATCATCGGTAGACGGCCATGATGCTCTGATTACTCTGAGCTTGAGCATCGAGTCCGTGATCATATCGATGGCTGACAGGTAATAGGGTTATCTATGATGGCGAGAATAACCCTCCTATGCTCGGTTCTAACGTCCCTTTCTCTTCATCTACTATCCAATGCTGCTATCCGATTACTTGTCTAAGAAGGATAGAAAGATGTTTGAGACTTCCTCTGGGCCTCGATGCAGGATGGTCAAGGCATTCATTTACAGGCATGGGACACTGTTTGCATGCCGATCTCTGAAGGAGGCCTTGGTATCAGTCTAAATGTGAGGAGAGAGGCTATGCTTGCTAGATACGCCTCGCGGTTCCTTCTTGATCCGGACTGCTTTTGGAGTTCATTTATGCATGCTAGATATGGTGAGTGGACTTCTGATATGAATTTTCAATCCTTCTGAGGTTATTCTTTTTTCTGAAAGGAGGGGTGCAGTCATGCGCTGGCTATCTTGGACAATATCACATGGATGATTGGAGATGGCTCGTCAGTGGATGTTGTCCAAAATACATGGATTGCGGAGCTCCCGCTCTCTCGCTGGCTTACTTTTATCAGTACTAATGTTCCAAGCCATATGAGAGTCTATGATATGATCTCTTAGGATCTCTCCTCCTAGCATCTTCTCACGGTGTCCCAGTTTTTTGGTGAGGAGCTTGCTCACCGAATTTTTTCTATTTCGCTCGTACCGGGCCATGCTGAGGACACCAGATTATGGAGGAGATCATGTCTCTCTAGGGCTTCAACCAGGGATCTTATGAAGATCTTTAGGTCTCAGCTTCAGCATATGATGGATACAGCATGGATATAGAAGTTTTCCATCCATCCTAGGGTTTAGCTCTTCATATGGAAGCTTGTGTGGAACTGTCTCCCTACTTGCTCTTTACTCTCAGGTAGGGGACTATCCATTCAAGCTACTTGCCCTTTGTGTAGCCAGAATGATGAGACTACTGATCATGCCATCTTCGATTACCCTAGAGCGAGACGGATTTGGCATATAGTGGGATACCATCCTAGGAAGGAGGTACAATATCATGGCAGACCTCTTTCTTGAGAGACATAAGGAGGGATAACCAGCAACATGGCTTCATTTGGGTAGCCACATCGCACCAGATTTGGTTATCACAAAATCAGATTATTTTTATCGAAGACTCCATCTCCCCACAGAGGATTGTTCAAAAAGCCTTATCCTTTTCTGTTGAATACATACTCCACTGCACTGCTTATAATTCTAACAGCTTTGGTCATTGGGGTTCTCCTGCTACTTCGGTAGCGAATCGGCAGACGATTTTTATCACTTGGGAGCCCTCCTGGGGTTTGTTAAAATTAACTTCAATGGAAGTGTGCGGGGTAGATTAGCTGGCTTAGCATTTGTTATACGAGGAGATGATGGAGCTATGCTGGTTGTGGAAGGAATTGACCTCCTTGACTCTTTGTCCCTATGGCGGAACTTTATGCAGCGTGGGTTGGCATTTCCTATGCTACACGGATCCTTCATGCTCAGAGTCTTTTTATAGAGGGGACTCTCTCACTGTCATACGCTGGCTCTGACAGGATTGTTATGGTTATTCTCTAATCAACCCTCTACTTCTTGACGTTTGTTCTATCTTGCGAGATGTCTACATATTTCAGATCCGTTATGTTTATCGAAAAGCCAACTCGGCGGCCGATTGGGTGGCAGCCTCTGTGGCCCATCTCTTTGGCTTTTGGTTTTGGAAACAGGAAGACCCTTGTCCTATTGTACTTAAACAGCTTCTATTTTCTAACTTATCGGGGCTGACTCGTACTAGGTTGGTGTGATTATCCACTTATACCAAAAAAGTAAAAAGGTAGATTGCTTAAGAGATTGGCGAGAGACCAAAATTCTTAACCTAGGGATATAAAGGGACAACAATATATATTTTTTATTATTGAGTCATCAAACATTAGAAAAATATGACACATCTATCACAAAAGCAAACACTCTCAGTTCTCCACAGTTATAACTAAAATAGAGCATCTGAATTGCAAAGATTAATAGTTCAATAAGCAAGAAAAAAGTGCTTGAAAGAATAAAGAAATAAAAAAGGATGAAGATCAAAAGTTTATATGTTCTAGGATAATTAGAGACCTAAATCAATTAAATAAATTCATGAAGTTGTTGTGATTAAATCATCATGTTTACCATGTTACGGAGGATTTTGTACTTCTATGCCAAGCACCATTTCAGTAAATTTATAGTGGTGTATGAAACATGCTAGATTCTTATATTGAAAAAAATTCTGCACGATGAATTTGACAACTATATGATTTAGTATCACCAGTTTTCTATTTGTTGAAAAGAAAAATAGTAAAAATTTGGCTATAAGTGGTGTGGGAAAAAAGAGTAATTAAGTTTTTTTTTGTTTACTATTACAAAGCATTTTGGTGCGTGTTTATCAGGTACAAGTTAAATAAACTCATATTAATAGGTGTATGAAATACACTAGCTTCTTATGCTGAAAAAAAATTCTATAATATGATTTGATAACTATACGGGTTGGTATTTTTTTTTTTCCTTTGTTGAAAAGAAACATAGAAAAAGTTTAATTATAAATGGCATAAAAAAGAGAACAATTAATTATTTTCTTGAATATTTTGTGAGTACTTGATACCAAAAAAAGAAATGACACATCAAAGTTGATGGTTTTTTCTCCTAATTTTGTGGCTTCATTATTCTGCATAATATTTTTAATTTAAATCATTCATATAAGAACCTGTATACATTCTTGTGTGTCTGAATGAATAGCATGAGAACTTGCTATTATAGCATTCATCCATTTCTTGATCACAATATCTCAAGTCAAAGATTCTCTCCAATCCCTTTTTTTTTTGGGGTGTCTCATTTTCCTACTATTGCTTTTTATGCTTAGTAAATCAAATATCACATAATATATATTATGTATGTATTATAAATCACATATAATTTTTAAGATATCTATCATTTCTTTCTATTCAAAAGTATCTAGTTCATCTCTCTCTCTCTCTCTCACTCACTCAGTTGGTGTTTCTTCTGATTGAATTGCATCAAAAGATGTTCGTCAAAGTCTTGGGCCAAGCTTTATAGAAGGTATGCTAATGATTGTATTAAAAGAGGTGCCCAAACTATGTGAAAGGTAAACTACTAATTGATTTAATATTAGACATCAAGTGAAGATATCAAATAAGCTAGATAATCAATGTCACAATCTAATCAGACACAAAAAAAAAAAAGCAAGCCATATTGAGCCCCCTTCTGGCCCATGCATTGGGTTGGCATGGTCCAAACAGGATAAATGGGACAATAGCAGAACTCTTTCTGCACCATGCGCGGTGTAGGCAGAAATGCATGCACTGCACGCAGGTGTGGCATACATACGGTGCAAAAAGGACAAAAATAGTCTTAGCGCACACGTGACCACATGCGCAAAGACTTTTTTAGGGACAACATGGCCCATGGTGGGCGGACTTGCAACAAAATACAGGACATGTGATTGATCACCTATAGCCCACCACATGTTTTATGAAATTGCTCCTAAACACTATTTTCAAGGATATTATATCTATTCTCTTTTTTTGAAAAAAAAAACTCTTTTAATTTTTTTTAATAGCCATAAATACTATTTTCAAGGGTATTTTTGTATTGTATAAAAGAACCTATTTATCCTTTCTCACAACTATAAATAGCTAGTTTTTTAGGTTTTTTGGGATATTTAGAGGCTCTCTAACCCTTATTAATACCCTCAACTTCTCTCTCTTACTTCACACCAAATTAGTTAACCTTATTAAGTTCTTCTGAATTCTCTTAAGCTATCCTAATCTTCATATAAGTTTTTCTAAGCTCTTTTAATCTTTCTATATGCCTGTCCTAATCTTTGCATAAGTTTGTCTAATTTCTTTTAATCTTTTTATAAGCTATCTTAATTTCTTCCTACAAATTTCTTAATCTTTCCATAAGTTCTCTAGTCTCTACATTGTCTTATACTAGTAGCTCTCACTCACCCTACGAGATCTTTGAACTTGGTATGGCGATGGAGAGGTTCTCTTGTTATAGGACCTATCTTGATGCATACAATCACAAACAAGAACCAATGTCTCCCACTCTAATACTACTACTTGTACCTTAAGCATTAAAGCCAAAGCAAGACCTAAGACCTTTAATGTCCAAAAGCACTTCATGGTCGAAGAGATCACCAATAAGAGGGTTTGACCTATATGTACTTATCTTAAGGAAGGACTATAACTTGCAATACTTCAAGAAAAATTGGCTATCTAGCCTAGCATTGGAAGAAGTATAAAAATATTAATGATTTCATCCAAAGCCAACTTAAATTCCATTTGGGTAAGTTATCAATGTTTTCATATTTCTAGAAGATAAATAGAAAAGAATTATCAAAATTAATTATAAATAATGAAATATACGTTTTCTTTTGCTAAAAATGTATATTTTAATATATATATAGTCTTAAATTCTGCATGTAAAAAGAATTCTCAAAATATTACTAATTGGATTGTTTTAAATAATTTACTAAATAAAAATAAATTTTGATTTATTATCTTTTAAATTTTGATGATAAAATAGTACTTAGCTCTGATATCTGGAGTATTAATTTTAGGTTATCTCATATATGTATCATTACTCATTTTATTGATTCCAACTAGGTTATGCAAAAATGACAAAATTATATTAAACCACTTGCCCACCTATGAAAAAATATGCATATTTAATTTATTTTATTTAATTTTTATACATTTACTTTAATAAAATTGCTTGGCTCGATATGGTGATATAAAAAATATTTAATTTAGCCCTTGAGCTCCCCATTTGCATCCTTTGTTCCTTGGATGCAGCTCAGTTGTTTAGTGCTCAAAAATTTTTAGACACATTATTTTCAAATAACACTAAAATTTTCTCAAATTTTGATAGCATAACATGTATCATGTGATTATTGTGAAGGAAATTCTTTTAAAAAATACATGCTTCTCTTCTTTGCATGAATGCTCATTGAAGGTTTTAGTGTGATTGACTCTGGATGATACAACATGGGGTGCAATCAGTTGCCTTTTCTTGAAAATTTCATGTATTAAAAAATTTTCATATATAGTTGTCATTAATTATTATGATTTTAATTTTGTAAATTGACTAAATGATTTTGGTTCGACGACATAAGCTGGATGAGCCCACTTTGGTTAAAATTGTGAACTATATTATTTGAGCTTGGGTGCACTTCTATTGGATGATATGGTTGGCGATTTGTATAGGCCTAAAAGGCCAATAATGACCCATGATGAAAGATTCTATTAGGATTTCTTTATAAATAGGTTAGATCTCATCTTCTCTTTTAAATTTGTAATTTATTTTTTTGTTAAAATACCGTCCAAGAAAGGAGCAAAAAAAAAAAAAAAAAGGAAAGGCCTAATCTTTTTTTTTTTTTTTGAAACTTCTATACTTCTCTCATAATGGCACAAATAAATATAAAAAATATTATTATTATTTTATATTCTAATTACATATATGAGATCCTTAAATTCTAACATCATGCTTAAATAGAGGTTGTTTATGCAAAAATTGACCTATTTATAAGCAGTCAGTTTGCTTAACTAAAGCATGGGCACCTTGATATCTGTTCATGTCCTCTCTGATCATGATGTTACCATGTGCCTTATCAGGCCTCCTGGAGATTGATGGAGATTTGATCATCTATGGCACTTCAATATAACTGACTGAGCTGGCATGGTCCTCCCCTGCCCCCCTTCTTTTGAGCTATGTCGCATGGATATATTGATGCAATGCTATAGATGTCACAGCAATGCATGCAGAGAAGAAGTTTGAGGAAGTAAGAGGAAAAGAAGACAGAGTCAATCATTATGGTAACCAAAGTTCAATACAATAACATCAAGTAGAGAAGGTTCAAAGACAGAGTAACATTGCAACTAAGGCCAAACTAAAACGAATTGATGACAACTAGAAGCTGAACAACATTGATAAATTCTTCTAGCTCCAGAAACTGAGATGTCCTCTCCTACGAGCCCTCTTATCATCATCTTCTTCTTCTTCAGGCCCTTGCAAGCTGCTGTACGTTCATTGGGTGTGCAATGGTTTGTGACCTGGAATAATATGCTTTCCTGGCAAAGATCACATTAGCGAGCTCTGTGGGGTGGAATGCATCCCAAAACAAGAACTTGGTCCGATCAGGGCATGGAGTTTGATATGGTAGGCATGTCATTTGCCCATTGTTCCGCCCAACACCGCAGCATCCCCGATCAGTCACCTTGAAGCCTGTTCAAATATTGCACCAATTAATTTAGAAGTTACGATGATGAGCCCATATATACTTTTGGTTAATTTCTTGGAGATATTTGAACAAGAAAATTATACCATAAGAAGCTGCATTCTCAGCGATCTCCTTTGAGCTCTCAAAGATGTTCACATAGATAAACTTAGCCTCAAGATCCTCACTGTTGAAGCCATCTACCATCCGAACTAGGCCATTGTTGAATATACTGATAGCCTCGTCAATCCTTTCATTACATTGGCTATTATTTCCGTGGCTGCTGTAACGGTTGCTGTTTCGGGCTAGCTCATAAGGTGTGCAGCCAACCTGACCAATCCCAACCACAACCACCTTGCGTGCACCTAAATTATATAATTCCTGAAACCAATGAATAACCAGTCATCTCAAAGAGAGAGCATAAGTTTATTATCAATTAGCATAATCAAATGGTTGAAATGATACGGTGATGCTCTTTACTTGCAATTGTCGCGTGTAGTCTTGGATGAGCAGTGCAGCATACGTTGTGGGGCTGAACTCATAGCTGGTAGGATAATAGTAAGGCATGAAATAGTTATTAAGGTAGTCATTGCTACCCATTCCCACAAAGTATATGCATTTGCTTAGATGAGCACTCAGGCTAGTGGTGTTCCCCCTGAACATCTTCTTCATGAGCAGCACCGAGTTGCGGAAATGGTTTATTTGTTCGGAAAAATGGTAGTGCTCGCCCTGTTAACACTTAGGATCACCAGTTGATCATTACCAATCAACTACACCAATTTAAGAAAAGATTGACATTGTTTGAAAGAAAAGGATGAGATATATCTTCTTGCATGAGGCCTGAGATGTTGTTATACTGTACGTTAAAGGTAATTTCATCTGATTAAAATGACAGATCATGTATGTAGAATTCAAGCAAATAACTTAATGCAGGATTTATGCTTATATGATGATGCAGTGTGTGATCTTAGTATTACCAAGTTGTCCCCAGTCTCTCTTCTAATGCCAGCAGCTCCAGATGCATAATTCAAGCCTCTCAGAGCTTCATCACCCCGAGCTACTGCATATGGTGGAATGAAGCTTCGGAAACCTAACAATTGCCCTGAAATGATATAAATAAAACAAATCAAGATACGCCCAGCATTGTTATGTAAAGCATGTGCATGAGACCCCAGCAGTGACACCATTAATATTGATTCATGTTGTACCTAAGACATCGGCCATGGTCCGGCCATTAGTAAACCTCCCAGATGCACCCTGAGGGAAGTCGATGCCGTAGGGCCTGTAGTTAGCCCTAGCTAGCGTCAATATGCCATTGTTGTTGCCATTGTCCACAAGGGAATCACCAAAGATGAAGAAGCAAGGCACCTGAGGGACTTGCCATGCCCCTGCCACTCCTAGAATGGCTAGAGTGACTAAAACTAGCTTCCCAAGTTTTCCCATGCTTTAGTGCAAACTTGAATTTGTGCTTGGACTTGAGAGCACCATTTATAATGCCTGTTGGTGATGGCAATGTGGCCCACTTGTGCCATGGTTCTTGATGAGCGTCGGTCCAGGTCAAGAGAGGCAAAGAGCTCGTGAGGATGTCTGCAGAAGCCGGAGGTGGGTCATGAACTTCCCTTACGCTGCAATAAATGGAGGTGGTGGAAATGAAAGGCGGAAACTGGAGAACCGTTCATGGTACCGGGGGCAGGGGGCTTTCACTGAAAGAAAGCTTTTACTCAATGCAGGTGCTATAGGCATGCTCAGAAGTGGTGTAGACGAAAGAAAGCATACCTAAAGTATTGGGATATGTGTTCATAAATATATGAGATGTATTATTTTATTAATTAATTTTAAAAAATTAATATTATTTTATATGCATGTTTTGATGCTTTATAATATCAAAATTTTAAATTATTTAATTATGATTTTAAATATTATATATAAGTATTATATACGGAGGATAATATTTAAAGTAAAATCATCTAAATTCATTCATGATTATAAATTAAAGTTGGAATCTTTAATTTTAAATTACTAATGTGGTTCATTACATTCGAATGAAACGATCTTTTTCGGATTGTTGATAATGGGATTATTGGAATGAAAGTGCTTTATATAATTTAATTATATAGGACTCGAACGTGATTAATTATAAGTCTCTAATAAATTTTGTTGTCAAAATAAAGTATGTGAATCGATCTTAATTCTGAATAATTAATAGACTCTTATTTATTGTATTATATTTTTTAACATACCGGATAATGACACAGAAATATAGTGTCAAATTCTTGGTATATTAAAAATATAATAATATAAATAGTTAGAAATATAATATACAAGATTAAACCCATTCCTTCGTAAAGAAGACAGATGAAAGTATTGATTGGGGCTTGAATAATAAGAGTGCTCAACTTATGATTAGATCATAAATATATTATTCATTATAGAATCAATGGTACATATAGAAAAGATATAATTAAAGAGTTTGACAAAAAATACCTAGCTTTAATTATAAACTGTTTATGAAGGATTGATTTATGTGTAGTGACTATATAAATGGATAATTCAAATCCTTTTGAATATAATTAATTTTATAATTTTGAGAGTATTATTTTAATTTTTTTAGTAGAGTAATTTGGAATTAATAATTTTAATATTTTAATTAAGATGTTAATTAAATGTCTCCATTAAATTATGTGAACTATATGATATGTTGGGTTGAATTATTAATTTAGAATTAAAAATTAAAAATTAATTTTTAGATAAAAATTAATTAGATTAATTTTTAGATAAAAATTAATTAGATTAATTTTTATTTTAAATAATATGATTATTTAAATATATCTAAAATTATTTTAAATTAAAAAGTATACGGTGTGCTAGTGGCTTCATATGGAAGTTATTTTATTGTTGAAGAAATATGGGACGTGAAAGAGATTTTCTCTCTTTCATATCATCGCACGTTAAAGATATTAAAAGAAACCAACAATGGGTTGTTGGATAGATATATGGGATTGTAGGGAAGATTTTCTCTCTTCCACATCATCTCATATTAAAGTAACTAGAAGAGTTAAAAGTTATCTTAATTTTTAATTAATTAATTAATTAATTAAAAGATAGTAATTATTATTCTCTCATAATATAAGATTCATGAGAGAAAAATAACGTAACATGATTTTCATCACCTACATAAATTTTCTCCTTCATCTCACTTGTTCTTATGTGTTAAGAATAAAAAGTGTCTCAAAAATTCAATTGTGTGTTCTCAACCCAAATGAGCCCATTCGTCCGTGTTCATCATAGTTTGAAGAATTTTTGGAAAGATTCGTGGTGATAGAAAAGATTTGATTATTAAGGTAGTGTTGGTGGAGTTTAACATATTCAAATTAATCGTACAAAGGTTATTTTTTTAATATTCTTATTATCGATAAATAAATTTTTTATGATATACAATTTGATCTTTATCTAGTTTTTACAAATATTTTAAAACTGATTTAAGATAACAAACATAAAAGATCACTAGATAGCAAAATAAAGTACTTCCAATTGGGCTATTTACATATGCTCCAAATTATTTATTACATAAAAAAAAGATAGAGCTGATTTGAAAAAAGATAGAGCTGATTTGATGGTGCGTTGGTTCAGTTAACTCATTGAAGAAAGATGATGGCCAAACGCATACCGTTCATTTTCTCTGAGAAAACGCCTGATTAGTCATATATTCATAGCGTCCACAAGAATCAGTTTTACGTCTTGCTGAATGTAGCTGAGAAAAACAAGTAGCGTCCACAAGAATCAATTTTACGCCTTGCTGAATGTAGCTGAGAAAAACAAGAAGTGGCAAGGAGCTGAGCATTGAGGAAGGCCTCCTTGTTAAATTTGATTAAATTACTCTGCCACCTAAGTTAGATAAGCCAAACTTACTGTATATAGAAAGAAGATAAAAAATTAAAAATATGCTGGTATAGGCTCTCTCACGTAGCTTCCAATCTAAGGATGGCAATTACATGACACCACCATCCCGTTTCATTCCAATTTTCGACCTTTTGTAAGAATGAAGATGAAAATTGAAATAAAGATAAAATTTATTTTTATATTCATTGATAAGGATGAAAATAAATATATTTCTATCACATTAGTTCTGATTTAAGCATATATTTCTCTTGTATATTTTCAGATTTAAATAATTTTTACTAAAAATTTATATATATCATTGAGAGTCGAGCAAGATAATTAGAGATAAAAAAATAAGATAAAGAACAAAGATTTATCATTCCTTGTAAAATAAGAATGAAATTAAAAGATAACTTTGTTTATAGAGATTAAGTAGGAACGAACGTTAACTAACGCATGAATTAAGATTAGCTCCTATAAGCAAGCCATCAGTAGATAATATTTGAATTACAAAAAATAAAAGAGAGAAAATTTGAAAAAAAGTGAAATCGTTGAACTCAACTGCCGACCCCATTATGTATACTACAACGATTGGCTACTCCAAATCACCATCCACGAGCAATCCTGACTTTCCGTACTTAAAAATTGTATTTCCCTCCCCACCCATTCATGGCGGTCGCCATCTCCCACTAATGATATAGTTATAGGACTATATTTATTATCATTGAGGTTGGTCAACTCTTGATCAACCTCTTATTAGTTATCAAATACATGCGGGACCGCTTTGCTCTTTTGTCATGGACAACTAGTACTTAAATCAAAACAAAATGCAAAGTGGGACAAATTGCAAGAAATCAAGTTCCTGATACAATGGATACGGTCCACAAATTTAGCAGCATGATGACATAACTCTAATTCACATTCTCCTGTCAATATTTTCAGTTACTTGGCATGCTTTTTAGTCGCACGCAACGTTGCAGTGGGTGCCTCTTCATAGAGTTTGATGAGTGCAAGCATCAAGTTGCTTGACTTTGAAGTGTGAAATAAGAATCCACAAACCACCTCATGCTCATCTATTTTTAATTGTTCATTTTTAGTTCTTTTCCGCTTGTTTCCTTTTGAATTTTAGAGGATGAATTTATTTCTTCTATCTTAAAGAAAATTTCATAGTTGTCAGACCCGGCCCGAACATCGATCCGGTTTAGGGCTCAGGTCGACCCGGTTCGAACATCGATCCGGCTTAGAGCTCGGATCACCGGGTCATTGGTTCAACCATCGGATATCAGTTGAATGATCAATCAATTATTTTAATAAATATATATTTATATTAATAAAAATTAATTTTTCATAAAAAAATTAAGGTTATCATGCTAATAAAACTTATGATTCTATCCGGATGGATTGATCGATTCATAGGTGAACCGAATGAGTTGATCAAGTTATTCTGGGTTTCTTACACAACCGATTTTATATTAGAATTGAATCGGCTTGGCCTTTGGGTTTCGATTCAACCAGTCCAATCGGTCCATTCGATTCGATTGCGATGACTATGAAAAAACCTACATTAACATTGCCTTCTACATTTCAAGTTGAGAGTGAGGCACTTAAAGCTACCTGACCATGGAGCGACCGCTTAAGTCAAATCAAATTTCCTAACCAGCACTTAAAACGTTGCATAATTAACATGTGATAACTATTATGATGTTCCCCCAATCTAATACCGTGTACAGCATTGGCAATAAGGTATTCACAAATTGGTCATAAAATGTATTTTAGTGAGCAACATGACAACTGTAATGAAGCCCGTGGAGCTAATTTTTCTCCTTTAACTTAAAAAATATATTATCATAAAATATTTTAAATCTTAAGAATCGGATCATAATTGTAATTTCTGAGTGTAATTTTTTTTTGGACAGCAATCCCTTCCGACATGTGCGACGATGCCCGAGCGGTCCGTCTGACATGGCAAACTCACGGAACACCCGTTGGAGCTTGAAATTTTGATTATCGGCATCATCATAATAATTATTATTATTATTTTGCATTAAATGAACCACCGTAATATCCAAATTTCCACGATCAACTTGCACAATTTCCAACTATTAAAAGGGCTGCGGCGGCAACACCCACCAGCTCTCCTCTCGTCTTGGCCGCCATCATCATGTGCGGCCCCGCGAGATCACCATCGAATCGGTTCCTTCACGGCGACTCAACTCAAGGCCGGCATGCATGAATTATCCCGGGGCCCCACGAGCCCCTCCACAGCTTGGCAACCTCGGATCACGGAGATCTTTGGACACCGCCCTTCCGGCCCTTCGAGCACCGATTCACATAACTTCTCACTTAAATTCAAATCTCACGTGACCCTCCCCGGTCATTTAATTTTCCTCACGATGCCATGGTCCAGACTAGCTCCAACTGGACCGGACCGGACAACTGTTGCCAGAATTTTGCTAGACTTGGCATTCCATCTAGATGGACTCAAAGTGATAACAATTATAATTTATCAAAAATTGTGTTTCACTTTAGATTATTTTCAAATCAAAATTACAATTTTTAAAAATAACAAAAATATAATTTAATATAAAAAATATAATTAATTTTTTTAAGATAATTTTAGAAAATAAAATAAATTTTAAATTTTATCTTTTTAATAGTCTCAATTCAACTCAACCCATTTTAAGTCTTTTCTCAGCTACATAAGATATATTTTTAATAATATCTCTAAAAAATTAAAAATAAAACTTAGTAACTTCTTAACATGCTTTTATTGTTAGAAATACACATTAAAAAAAAGGTTCTGTTTCTAATTTTTTTAATTAAAAAACAACAATGTCAAAACAAATCATTTATTTCTAATGCTTTTAGATTTAGTATTATCCTTGTTCTATCGTAAGGAACTTCTAGGGTTCAAGTGAAGAATTATAGTGGTTAATTCTTGACAAACATTTTGAAAATAAAATAATGATATTTTAGTCCTTTATACCATGAAATGTATCAGTAAAAAAAAACAAAAATCTTCCTTTTCTACCTTAATAACTAACTGTTAATCAAATGAAAAATTATTGTTAACTCTGGCATGCTTGTTCTTGTTGTTTAATGACTGCTAGTTAGGGGTGCAACTTGGGCCGGGCTCAACCCGAACCCGGTCCATCGAACCCGATTTTAACAGTGTTTAAACTCAAGTTTGTCCAACCCGAACCCGAAAGACCCGAATTTAACCCAACCCGATTTGCAATTGACCCGGGTTAGGGTTGACCACAACCCGAACTCGAGATAACCCGAACCCGAGGGTTATCCGAATGGGGGTAGCTTATCGGCACCAGATTTTTGGAGGCATTAAAGGCACCAATCGGATCGGACGAGATGGTCAATTGAGAGCGAGGAGGGCAAGGCCGTCAGTCGCAAGCGAGGAAAAGGACAAACATAAAGGCAGACCATCCACACATTTTGTTTCACTTCCCACCTCCTCCTCTTCTTTGTTTATAGCACATCCTCCTCTTCTTTGTTTTAGGTAAGACTTTTTTTTTAAATACAATATCAAAGCCCCGAGTCCAGCTTATGCGTTCGGTAAGGGATTTTATTTTTCCATTTTGGGATCCATAATTCGGTGTTTATTTACTTTAGAAAAAGTAATTTATTTTTTTTTTCTCATCAACCTGAATTCTAACCCGAAACTCAATCCGAACCCGATTTTTAAAAATAGGGTTAGGGTTGAGGTTTTACAAATAGAGTTAGAGTTAGGATTAGGGTTGATATTTTATAAATAGGATTAGAATTAGGGTTGATGTAAATCCGAGTTTCATGAGCCCGAGTTGCACCCCTACTGCTAGTTATCATGCAAGAATAATGATCGTTTTAATATAATCATTATTTGAGTACCTGTTATTAATAAATAGCTTAATGGACCCTCCGGGCAAACTGGCAGAGGTTCGGTCTGAAAGTGGAGCTCCGGGCCGCTTTAAATGAACCTCCGCCGACGTGCGCTGTCACCGGGCGGTGACACGTGCGAACAAAACAAAACAGAGCTGGCTTTGTCTTTATTAGAGTATCTAGGGGCACTTCGGTAATAAAGAACAAAAATTTAATTTCGTTTCTTGAGGTCATCCCTCGTCACTCGCTTATCAAGAAGGCGACGAAAGCCGAGAGTTGGAGAGCGAGAGCGACAAGCGGAGGGCTAGAGGCGACTGGCGAAAGAGGGAGAGGAGGAGAGAGAGAGAGAGATGGCGACGAGGAGAGCGGAGGAGGAGTACGATTACTTGTTCAAGGTCGTATTGATCGGCGATTCGGGGGTGGGGAAATCCAACCTCCTCTCGCGATTCACCCGCAACGAGTTCTGCCTCGAGTCCAAGTCCACCATCGGCGTCGAATTCGCCACTCGTACCCTCCAAGTAACGCTCTATCTCTCTTTCTCTCTCATCTCTTACATCTTCGATTTCTCGTGTAATTTTTTTTTTGCTCAATTGGGCCTTTTCTTGTAAGTTCGGTGATGGATTTCGCGTTGTTTTTATGAAGCCATCGAGATCTCTCGGCTGTATGTCTGGGGTTTTTCCGTCATGCGATATTCATGTTTTTTAGCTTTTTATTTTTCTTAATAATGACGGGTTTTAATTCGGTTTGATCCTCGGGTTTCGTGACATATCTGAATTTTTTTGGGAGAATTTCGAGCGGATGATGTGTTTGGGTTCAATATCCGCGTTTTCTTTTGCCATGCATAAGAAGGAAAAAATAGAACACTTTTCTTAGAGTTTTGAGATTTCTTAAATTCTTGGCGGATTTCTTAAGTTACAGTAGTTTGCTGGATCATAGTATTCTGGCTTAAGTTTCTTGCTCTGATGCTGTAGATCTGGATGTGTTTTTGTTTGCCTTTGTTATGCCCATGTAAATTTCTGCTGGCTGTTTGTTTTTTTATGTTGGTTTGTTTTACAAAGATACAGAATTTCAAGATCTGTCTCTATTTTTGTTGGATATGCGCCTGAATCTACGCTAAGGAGTTGTGTAAATCTGGTGGGTGGCAGTAGACTCAGTAGTGAGGCAACGGCACTCTCTGAATTCAATTAGTACGTTATGAATTGATCTCATTGGAGATCTCGGGTTCGAATTAAATGTTCCAATTAGATGCTTTCTCTTCTCTGGGTTTTTGAATGGTCGTGGGATATTATTTTGCGTTGGTGGATTTGCCTACTTGAACCATCACTTTGATGTTGGTCCCAACTACTCGTTGACTGTAATCTTTATGAAACAGACATGACAATGTAATGAGTCCGGTTTCTTGTCATGAACTTTGTTCAGCAAATATATGAGAGCATCTTTGTGGCAAAGTATTGCATTGCATTTTAGATGCATTCAACAAGAACCTGCAGATTTAATGGATTTATTGGAAATTTTCACAATTATTCTAATAACTTGCTTTTGGAGATTTCTTGTAGGCTTCTAACCAATTAACTTAGTGACACTTTGTTTGTGCTTGAACTAATTCCGGACTTTCCAGTCATCTATTTATACCTCACCAAGCTAGGATGATTATGATGTATTCTGACTTGATCAAAAAGATGCATTTCTTTTAGTTGAAGGATTTCTTAGGGGCCGTTTGGTTGGGGGAAAGTAGGTTTTCCACCCTCATTTTTCCATGTTTGGTTAAAAGAGGGTGAGAAAATTGTTTGTGGGTCCGCACACTTTTTCCCCTTCCATCAGGAAATAAATACCATAAGGGAGTTGGTATTTATTTTTCCATGCTCTTTTTCCCTCCCATCAGAAAACTTTTCTCCAAAAGAATGCCAAGCAAGCACTTATAGTTATATCAGAGTGCTTTAATTATTGTGACTTTGGTGTTGAAAAAACAAGGGATTAGAAAGGAAATGGAAAAATAATGGTGGTAAACATTAATGTTTTAGTTGTACGAGAAGAAGATGTGACTTGGAGTGGTCATCTGCTCCACATTTGTCTTGTGGGAAGAGAAGAGCAAGATGAGGAAACAAGGGATTGAAGCTTCCTTTAGTGCTAATAAAAATGCGTGTGCATCCATGCTTTTTGGAGGGGATGGAGGTGCTGAAGAATATTATTTTGTATCAGTACTTTAGATTTATTTGTAGTGCAAGGTAGCATCATATGCAGACCCAAATTACAGCACACCCAAGTTATACACATGCGCTATCAATATAGACAAATTATTTTGCATGTCAAGGCATGCACTACTTATACATTGACTTATATATGTTTCCATACACAATAGTTATTAAATTAATATGTATTTCACTTGGAAGCATAAACTGTGTATATAAAAATAACAGTTTAGCATTTTAGACGGATTTGGATCTTCAAAAAGATTGTGTGTTTACCCTAATGGGGAAGAAAAGGGGGGGAGTTTGCAATGAGTAGCAGCGAACAGCGCATCCTATGTTGTTACTTATTGATTATCGAGTCTAAGAGCCAAACATTGTGGGTGGCATCACTGTAATCGTTAAATAACCAAAGTGACCTTTAAATTTTTGGTCACTTGAAGTGGTATCTTGGAGAAAGCAATAAGAATGACAAGGAACATAAAGGACTTAGTTTGGATCATTATTTAAGTCATGGTCTGAACCTTCATGATGGACCATTGCTTAAATTGCACTGACCACTCAAAGTGTGGAAACTAGGGTGCCCTGTCATTCAATTCAGGAAGACCTATTTTACCTGTAAAAGAAAAAGACATTTGTGGGGTGATTAAAAGGGAGAAAGACGGGCATGTGGATTTTGGAGTCCTAACACCATAATTGCCTTGCCTTGTCCCAACAATATCAGTTGGCTTTATGATTACTTGTTCTCCAAGATTGAATCTGAATCCATTTTGTAGTTTGACACACTCCTTAAGTCTTGCTATCTACTTAGCACCAACTCTTCAGCTTCTTATTTGGGCTTGGGATGAGCATGGGCAATATTAAGGTACATGCATGCCAATAAATTTGAGCATGTGGCATGTTTAGGTTGCACACCACGTGAATGAATGGTATTATTCCTCTTCTATTTTTCTTTTTCCCCATGAGATTAGGATCCATTATGTCAATAGCGCCTAACAGGCTAAGGTAAAAGGAAAGAATCTGTAAAGAATTGGATGTGTGGCATTTCTTTAACTGGCTATGAGAACGAATTTGTATGCCATATTGAATTCTTTTTCATTCTGAAATATTGGGATCTAGATGGGAACTATTGGTAAAGAAGCATTCATATAGTCAATGAAAAATTTTATTATCAAGGCCATTTTCCTTTTTCATGTACCCACAAAGTAACATGTTGAAACATTCTATGTCTTGCGCATCAAAATTAATCAAGAAAGGTTTATATACAAGGTCCATAAAATTGATGCCAAGAATTGTACCGGTTCAATAACGTATAGTACAATATGCACCTCCTAACATGATAGGGAGCTAGCAGATATTCTCACTTGGTGCTGCTTGATATTGGATGATACAGTATGATTCTACTCGGTTCATTTCATATTAAATCAAACCTTGGTACTGTATTGATATCTTACTAGTATAATATGATGCAATCAGTAGAGGTTGGTACAACAGACCTTATTTATAAATTTCTCCTTATAAGCTAACGTCGTCTGTACTATGTAATGCTACTATTCTTCCTACCATGCTCTTCAATCTGAGTATAATGTGTTGTGGTTTCTTCCATGGGCATACATTGTTATTGTGTAGAATTCTCTAATTATCTTTATTTCAGATAAACTAAATTATGAATCTGGTGTTCTACCTACTCTTATAATTTTAGCCTCTCACAGTTTTCTTATGAATTTGTGTGTACTGCCATTTGGTGGCTTCTAGATCTCTCTTTGGCCTCCTCTTCTCTTTAATCACAAGTAATGAGCTCAAAGGCCTTGTTTAATATTTTCTAAAGAAAAGTCACAATATGTCCCTCTTCTGGCTGTAAGGCCATTGTTAGAGTAGGATAATATGGATGTGTTACCATCAAGAAAGTCACTAGTAGTTTCTATATTTCCTTCTGATCAGCAAGGTCCCTTCCTTTTGCTCATCATGTATATGATGTAACCAGAGACCTTTGCTGTTTGGGGTTAGTTTCTTTGAGCCTGGGATGCAAGTATAGTTGTCTCTGGATAATGCATCAAGGTCTATATGATTCTGAATACTTTTTTGCTGTGATTTAATATCCTTCTCCATCATTTGTTAGTCTCCAACATCCTTTTTCCATCAGCAGTCCATAAATTGGAGATGTTTTTTACAATTACATTATCTAGTTTTGTGCTACCCCTAACACTCTACACTTTCTTTTATTCTTCCATCCCCAGAGAGCCTTCATGCATGCAAACTGCAGTAGAAAATTGGCTGCTTGATCTCTTTAATGACCAGTAGACTGTACACCGGGGAAGAGAGTTAGTTTACTACCAATCAAGGTTTGTTGTTTCAGTACCGAGCCTTATACTAGTGCCACACTAGTACGATGTTGTTACATTCAGCATATGGGTCAATTCAATGCACCAAGACTTGATACACTACTACTGGGTTTTGGTTTAGTATCGATATGATACGGTATAGTCAGTACAATGTGGTATGCATCAATACAGCGTGCACCAATGGCAAGGTTAAAAGAATTCATATGTCAATCTTTATATCATAATGCCGTTTTCTTTACAAATTTTTATACTGGGCAATTTGTTCTGATTCCAGAGACAACCAAGCACAAAGTATGTGTGAAAGAAAATAATTCTCTATCTGTTGGAAGAAGTTAAGAACTCAATACTTCATAAATGAAAGGCTGCAATAAGCTCTTGCAAAGCTCTCATTGTGATGTCTCTGGTAGAGTGTCCATTGGTCTGGTATCTTTTAGCTTGTCATCCAGGCTCAATAGTTTGATATACTCGCTTAGACTATATGCATTAATCTGCAAGAGGGCTTTGAGGATGTAAGGAAGTAACCTAGACCCCAATTCATTGTCATTAATCTTGGAACAAGGTTCTTAAATCTAGAATGAGCAACAACAATAATAAAGCCTTAATCTCAAATTAGTTGAGGTAAAAAATCTAGAATGACCATTCAATTGGAACAAAGTGTCCCTCCTCTCGGTTTGTTTCCTTTATAAATATAAAGGGCATTCAGGATTTATGTTGAATAAAGTAAAACAGAAAATCAACTTCTTGTAAAAAAAATGACTCAAAAACAAATTGTATGAAGAAAAAAATTTATGTAGCCGATCCTAATTAGTTTAGAATTAAGGTTTTGTTGTTGTTATAGAAAATCAACTAGGCCTTATGAATTTTTTTTTTTTTTATCATAATTGATGAGAATAAAGAAATGATGCTTAGCAGAGTATATCTGAAGAAACAAATCACAATAAATTCATTTTGTAACTTAATCTATAGTTGGAACCTTGGAACCTTGTGATCTGAAGTGGCTTGATCTATAGTGCCTTGTTAACAGCAGTGATCACGTTATCTTGCATGATTTGATTTGCTGAATTATCTTGTAACAGGCTCACTGAAAGCAACGTTTATGCATCAGAATTCGTTTGAGTTGTCACACTATTGTATTTTTTAATTTAACCCGCATGCAGAGGGCAGGAGTAGCCTTGTCGCTGGGATTCAACTCATCCATAGTTATTCATGACTTTTTATGTCCCTACATTTTGGTGCATATCTCATTTACATTCTATCTTGAATAGAGGTGGTGTTCTATCCCAAGGATCCTTCTTGGTTGTAATAAGTGAAAATCAGATGCCTTGCATATTTTGAATATCGTTTGTATTATTTTCTGAACTGAAAATCTGTTCCTTTATCCCCTTTCCCTTGCCCAATGCTTTATTGTTTCCTCTGTAGGTAGAGGGCAGGATAATAAAAGCACAAATATGGGACACCGCAGGCCAGGAGCGATACAGGGCAATAACCAGTGCCTACTACCGCGGAGCCCTTGGAGCCCTCTTAGTCTATGATGTGACGAAGCCCACAACATTTGAATGTTAGTCGGTGGCTTAAGGAGCTTCGCGACCATGCTGACTCCAACATTGTGATCATGCTCATTGGTAACAAAACTGACCTCAAGCACCTCCGTGCGGTCGACACTGAAGATGCGCAGAGCTTTGCCGAAAGGGAAGGGCTATCCTTCCTCGAGACATCTGCCCTCGAGGCCGTAAATGTGGAGAAGGCCTTCCAAATGATTCTTGCTGAGATTTATCGAAGCATCAGCAAGAAGAGCATCTCTTCCGATCAGCCTGGGCAAGGATCTGCTGGAGGCATCAAAGAAGGGAAGACCATCGCCGTCGCGGCATCAGAGACCAATGGTACAAGGAAGTGCTGTTCAACGTAGCGGCGAACAAATTTTGGGATATAAGCTCCTGAATTTCAAGTGCTTTGCTTCATTGGGATCAGGTTCTTGCTTGAGGTGCTTTTCTTTTGTAAATTCTGTTGTGCGTCATTACAGCAATTTATTCTCAAGACTATGGGTTTGGTTAAATTTTTACGAGGTTGAGTATTTACCAAATTTTCGTGTGAGGTGGTAGCAATTTTTGTTTTACTCTAATATAGTTTTTCCATTCAGAAAAATAAGCTTTCTATATGTAGCATATATCAATATTGTGTATTAAACTTTTATTCCTGTTTGCAAATTGATCATAGTAACAATTTAAGTACTATCAAATTTTATTCATATATTTTGAAATGTTATACTTAACTATTATATGTCTTGAGTTTACACAAGTATGATTTGGTATTTATATTTAACTATTATATATTTTAAATGTTATAATATATTATAGCCTTTGAATAAATATCAAATATGTTGGTATCTGTCCAGCAGGGTAGATAGCACTCTGCCTAGGCATTTGAATCCCTCAAATATAACAGCAACTCTAAACCTAATAGAATAAATTTGCACTAGAGTCATTATTATTATCTTGTTTCAACCGGCTATGTAGCAAGAAAGAATCACTCATTGCCTATATGGTTGGTGGAGAGCCAAGTCTGATTGATGATAGGCAGAGAATGATTCCTCAATATGGAGATTAGCGATAGCGTTGATCATCTATAGATGAGGCTTACAAATGTGTTGCCTTTTGTTGTTATTAAAGTCAATGATGGTGTTGCCTCTTCATTATTTTTGAGGTTAATAATATTATCAACTTGGTTCTGAATAGAGCAGAGTGGAGTAAGCAGATTCAAGTAGTCGGCCCCATATAGTTGAAAAAGGCTTAGATGAGTTGAATTATGTTAAGGCCGGTGATGCTTGGCTTCGTTATTACTATTGAGGTCAGTGATGATATTGCCTTTTACTTGTTCTTGAGATAAGCAATGTTCTTACTTCTTTTCTACTAAGGCCAATAATACTGGTATAGAGTCTTAGTTTGATCTTAATACATTACCATATATGCAATATAGTACACATCAGTAATAACATAATTAAAAAAAATCATCAAACTAAATGGATGATACAATCACGATTAAAGTACATTTCAAAAAGACATCAAACTATATCTATTATAAAATCCTTGACTTCAAAGGTTTAGATACTTTCCTATTATAAAATCCTTGACTTCAAAGGTGTAGATACTATTGGTACAGTGGCAACCACATTATCATGATAAGTGGTTGGGCATATATTCTAGCATCTCAAGTGTCCATACATCCTCCAAAAAGGGTATTTAAATTCATTACTTAAGAATCAATTCACAATTAAAAAAATCATTTAATTGTTATAAATTAAGAAAATCATACTTTTACATCATTGTTGGGCTATCATTATTTGCTAACAAAATTATGTCTTTCTTGACCTCTTATTACTTGTTGAAATTTGATAGCTAGTATTAAGAATGGCAATCGGATCAAGTTGAACCAAATATGAGTCTGATTATATATATGTTAGGTCAAAATTTTATCAACCTAAATTCTACGTGTTTGCCTAATAGATCAAAACTTTAAATCCAAACTTAACTATTTCATTAAATAAGTAACTCAATCTAACCTAGATTAAATAAAGTTAAATGGGTAATGGGTAGGCATTACCACCCCTAGCTATTATATATGCTTGAAGATATAAAACATAATCCTAATTTAATTAAATGTTTATAGTTAGTTTAAGCTTCACTAATTCACAATAAATGCAACATGATTTTAAATAAGATATGTATAAAAATAATGTTGAAAAAGAAGATGAACTTACATGTAAGAATCAATGCCTCAAGCCTACACTACCTCTGCATGTAGATCAATATAAATACCCACATGCAAACCTATAACTAATTAGAATTGCATTAATTATGCCCTTTAAAGTAAAAAATTTAGATTTGAATGCATTAAGCAAACAACATTAAAATATATATACCCATCAAATTGCTTAGAGATAGATTTACCACCCATTAATACCATCTAGAATAATAAACATCAATTGAAGCAATTACCTTAGAAATTTGACAATAGCCTCACATCATAGCTTCTTCATTTTTCTTCTTTAGATCACCATGTATTTGATAAACACCTACCTTGGCATCAAGCCTCAAAATTAGAACTTCTGCAGGTTTATTTGGCTTGAAAAAATTTTGCTTACCCAGTCATGTATGATTTCAGATAATCTATATATTGAATAGTTGTAGTCCTTTGATGTTACCTTTGGATCCTTAGCTATCATCCTAAAATATTTTGATCTCTTTCCATTCCAAAGAGGTTCATCTTTTCTAGGCAACATTGATTTAATGTTACTTACTAACAAAAATAAGAATCATGGTAGGTTTCATAGATTTTTTTCATTTTTTTCATTTGGATTATATGTTTAACACTAAATGTTAGCAGGCCATACCTCTTCAATGCCCTACCCATACTTCATCTCATAGTCCTCTCTATGTGATATGGCTGATCCAACGACGTCGGAATGAACGACAACGATAACGGCAATGACGGAGGCTCTCTCACGACCCTCGAGACCCCCTCTCGGTCTCGGGCCACATGAACAGTATCCCAACCCCCGAGACCCCCTCTTGGTCTCGGGCCACATGAACGGTATCTCAACCCCCGAGACCCCCTCTCGGTCTCGAGCCACATGAACGATATTTCAACCCCCGAGACCCCTCTCGGTCTCGGCCACATGAACAGTACTTCGACCCCCGGCGCACGATTCGGCCCGCTCTGGGCCACCTGGCATGCCCATGCGATCCGCCACACATCTGTAGCAGGGTGTGACCATGCCTCATAACAGCGTATGTCTGTTGTATGTCTGTCACTGTGCGCGACCATACCCCGTTGCAGCGTGCGATCCGCCACATGCCCGCTACTGTACGCGGTCACATCCAGTGGTGGCGCGCACCATATATAACCCCAAATGCAGGACACCTGTGAGGTTGTGCTGACCAATGACGCGAGACACCTCCAGCATGTACGGTGATGATACGATCTGTCATTGTCAGCCTCATATTTTGTCCGCTATCGAACTGGGCTCCTGAAAGTCAGCAATCATCGAGAACAGAAGGGGGATCTTCAAACAGGTATAAGCATACGCCCATGCCATAGGCAGGGGACTTGAACGCTGGTTTTTCTAGCTCTATTCCACTAGTTAAGCCCTAACTGTTTAGCTCCCTTCGGCTAGACAGTTCTCATCTGTTCCCAGTGACTGACTTGAGCGTCGGAGGGTCCTCACCGAAGCTTCAGTCTTCGGGGACTTTTCTTGCAGGAGTCCGGCAAGGAGGACGTATGTTTCTATGGCGCTTGAAGGAAGTGACTTGGCGTCATCAGATTGACACGCCAGGAAGGGGGAGAAAGATAGACATCGAACCAGCAATCTGCAACTCCTCTCTCTCTTCAAGCTCGAGTCATGGTGACAACCCATGCGAAAGGGGGCTCCGTCAGTTGCGTTGGGGGGCAGCGCCAAGGGGCTGATCCGCTGGCAGTCACCCCCTCAGCTCTCCGACCGGCGTCCCGACATCGCCGCATCCTCAGGAGCTGGACCCCCGCCTCCGGTTGACGTTCCTGCGTCAGCCCCAGGAAGACCGATTCACCGCTCTAGCCACGCAAGTCCAATCCTTAGCGGCGGCGGTCCAAGGCCTGCAGTATCAGCAGGCGGCCCAGCGATTTTCCATGCAACCCAGCCAGCATTCTTCCTGAAGGAGTGAAGCCACCATCATCGCCCAAGTTCTTACCTTCTCTCCATCTACATATCGCCGTCAATATCCTGGTGGCCGGATAGAGCGTCAACTCGACGAGTACAACCAGTGGTTTTAGCCGCCGGATCACCCATCTATGACATACATCATGGAAGACCATCTCCATCAGCTGATCCTTATGATGGGACTACGGTGGACCACAGCTACAAGTCATGCAGGTCCAGGGGCCATCGATTCGCTCATGTGCATCGCCTTCCCTGCCACCCTGAAGAAGGCTACCGAGCCTGGTACTCTCATCTACCGCCGCGGGTATTGATTCCTTTCATCATTGGATAGAGCTTTTTTGGCCCACTTTGATGCCTGCCGGAAGATTCCAAGAGTAGCTGGCAGCCTCTTCGCTGTCCAACAGAAGAGCGGTGAGCTTTTGCGAGATTATGTCGCTCGGTTCAAGGAGGTGGCTCTGGAGGTTTACAATCTTGAAGATTCAATGGCCACTTTGGCTCTGAAGCGAGGGCTCCGTCCGTCCCGCTTCGCATACTCCATGGATAAAAAGCCGCCCGGTTCTTAAACTTTTGATCCGGGCCCATCGAAGCTGATTCCTCCCAGTGCGAGGCAGGTGGGAGCGCCCTCTGAGCCTGTTGAAGTTCGACCCCGGAAACCTGAACTTCCCCGCCAACCAGACCCCAAGCATTGAAGCTGCAGAAGAGGCATTGTCGGTTGCACAAGGGCCCTCTTGGAGCATATGTACGATATTTGACCGACGGCACCCTCCCTGAGGACCCGGTAGAGGCTAGACTGCTCAAGCAGCGGGCCCCAAGGTTCCTAATAATGGACGGGAGGCTCTATCGAAGGTCATTTTCATACCTGGTCCTCAAGTGCGTAGACTACATCTTGTGGGAAATCCATGAAGGCATCTGCGGAGTCATCTGGGGGGCAGAGCCCTAGCTCACAAGGCCCTACGACATACTATGACCATGAAGGAGGATCGAGCTTGTTAAGAAGTGTGATAGCTGCTAGGGCCATATTACGTCTCAGCTGAGCATCGCTCATGGATATCTGGGACCATTCCATAGTTCCTCCTGGTGGCCGTCGATCACTTCACCAAATGGATTGAAGCCGAAGCCCTTGCTATCACTGAAAGCAAGGTGAGATCCTTCTTTTGGAAGTCTATCATATTACTGGTCACCGACAAAGTTTGATGCCCTTCCGATGCACCGAACTCGGCATCCACCAGAGATTCACTTCCGTTGGATATGGAAGGTGAAATCGCATCATTCTTTAGATGATTGTGGGTGGAGGAGCTAATGTGCTATTAGCCCCCACCGGAGAAATCAGCCTGGTCTTTGGGTCCGAGCTGTCATTTACGATCAGTCGTTGAGGAAGACAAACCGGCTGCGGGCCACCTCGACCTGGTTATTGCGGATGGCGGTCTAACAACAACGCCCGTGTGCATGTCTCCTTCGACGAGCTGAAGTCTAGCTAGCTCCGAATTGGGATTACTCTTGCATTCGAAGAGCTGGATGGGATCCCACGATGTGATAACCTTCGTCGATACTATCAGTAGTACATTTCATTTTGGCATTAAATACCATGCTAGTATCTTGTGGGTTTTCACCTTTCACTTCTCATCAATGAACTTAAATTCTAGTTAGTTATAGTCGGTGAGTCAGCAAGAGCCCTTAAAGCCCAGTGTATGGCAGAGCCCATGTCAGCAGCTCAAGCCCGACTCCCGTCGGCACTTAAAGCCCTGGGCCAGCTAGGCATTACTTCTAGGCCAGGCATAAACTAAAGCCCTGGGCCAGCCAGGCACAAAGCCCGACTGTTTAAAGCCCTGGGCCAGCCAGGCATATCGAGCCCTGGGCCAGCCAGGCACAAAGCAATTTAAAGCCCTGGGCCAGCCAGGCATAAAGCCCGAACTTAAGCCCTGGGCCAGCCAAGCATAAAGCCCGATCGGCACTTAAAGCCCTGGGCCAGCCAGGCATAAAGCTCGAGCACTTAAAGCCCTAGGCCAGCCAGGCAAAGCCCGAGACACTTAAAGCCCTTAAAGCCCGATCGCACTTAAGGCCCTGGGCCAGCCAGGCATAAAGCCCGGCATGTGTCATCAGTCCTCAGGAGCCCATCAGCCTCGACCTCCTGAGTCCAATGCCTCAACCCCCGGAAGCCCGTCCTTCCTGGCCCTAAGGTTCGGTCCTCTCTAGCCAAGTCAGCAATTTGAGAAAAGAATTAAAGGTTACCCCACGGCACTGATGAAGCCCCGAGAGGTCACACGCCATTAACCAATGAATTTGGGGTAGAGTTTGTAAATGGACAAAGACAATTCATCTTGAGGGAAGTGATATTTCATTAATTTAAAGTGATTACAAAAGCACCGACCTAGTCGGACTTACAAAAATAAAATACAAGCAGAGGCTCACGGTTCAGTCGGTGCGGGCTCATCGTCGGATGAGGCCAACTCCGAGAGACGCTCCGGTTCGACCTCGAGGGCTTGAGGAAAGTTTAAGTCCCGAGCGACTTTCTCCTTCTCATGCTGGAATCCTTGGAAGAATGCCCCCGCCGAAGCTTCCGCCAGCTCGTCTATAAAGCACTCGGACGCCTTGAATTCTTCTATGACCCTAGCGGTCCTGGCCGCAACGGCTGCTTCCACCTCGGCGCCCAACTCCCTCCTCTGCAGTGAGAGCTGTCGTTGTTGCCCTCTCGGCCTCCTGGGCGCGACGTGCCTCCTCATCGGCTTTATCAACTCAGCCCCGGTCGCCCGACTCTCAGTTGCTTGGATGGCCAGGTCAGCTCAGAGATGTGCAGATCTCTGGCTGCGACGGCGTTTTTGGTGTCTTCGGTCCGTCATCTGGTGGAGCACCGCCCACAAGCGGTTGGCCTCTGCCTCCGCTCGGCTCTCAGCAGCCCTTACCTCGCTGGCCCAGTCGGTTCTGGCCATCTCCATCCGCACGGTGACAAGCTTCCTCGGCTCCTTCTAGGCCTCCCGAAGGGCCTTCCCTCCATGAATGACCTCCCTTGTAGCCTTAGGGAGTTTGCAAGCTGCATGCAGTTTCCACATCAAAAAAAAAGAAGAAGAAAAAGTGAAATGCGGAGGCAAAGGGTTACAGGACAACTTACTCTGACAAGGGCCGCGTAGGACTCTCGGTAGAATGTAGCCACCTTCAAGTGACTAAGCTCCTCTAAACCTCAGGCATGAAGACTGGCGAGAGGACCCGCTCTGCCCAGCGCCCGTCATTCAGAATGGAGTCCCGAGGCGGCCCCGGTCTGGCTCCATTCCCTTCGGCTACCTCGGCGTTACCAGACTCGGCGCGCGGGATGCTCATTGGCGTCTGCTAGGGGGGGCTTGCTGCCCCGATGGCCCCTCACCCAGCTCCTGGCTGCCCCGGGGAGGGTCGGTCCGCTGGGAGCTAAGAGCTCCTCCACCACCGCTGGCTCCTCTGCTTCCGCCGCAGCCGGCTCCTCCGTTGGTACCCCCTTGGTCACTCTGGCGAGGTGTCGGCTGTGAGATCAATCTCTGGGGCGACCAGGGGCTCTTGCGGTGCCGGTGGCTCGGGCACCTGCACCGTCGGGCGTTTTGGAGCTAGTGCTCGATGATCTTCACTTGGTCCTTCCCGGGCCCTCTTCTTGGCGACGGCCCTTAGAGTTTCTGGGTTGGGACCTTCATGGTTGTACAACTTCGGTCAGGGTCGGTAAAAAAAAAAAAAAAAAAAGAAAGAAAGAAGGGAGAACGATGACACAGGAAGACTTTGGCTAAGTATAAGGGAGACTTATCGCGATGGGAAATGAGACCCGCCGACTGAAGGTTCTCTTCCGTTAAGAGCAGGGTGTACCGAGGGATGTCGGTAGCCAATAGCCGCCCTAATGCTTCCTTGTCTTCGGGTGGACGGTGGAATTTGCATTGCCTTGGAGATCGGGTCCCCCACGGGCCTTGACTTGGTCAAGATTTGCAAAGAAGAAGCAGGATTTCCATCCCTTGATAGAGGAGGGAAGAAGGAGTTTCAAGACTTGGCCAGGTCGGGGCTTAAATAGCCACTAACCCTTTTGAGACCGAAGAATGTAGAATAAGCGAAAAAGAGAAACCCTGGTGGCAAAGAACAACGAAGGCGCTGACGACCCTAAGGGAGTTTGGAACCAACTGTGAAGGGGTCAGGGAATAGTAAACGAGGAGGCAGAGGTAGACGGAGGCCTACCCTCAAAGAGATCTCATAGATAGCCACTCGACCGGGTCAAGAGGAGATCACCCGACGTCGGAGTTGGAAGATAAAGCCCAATCTCCCGAGGGCTTTGGTAACGGGCCCAGATGTTTGCTAGATCCCTGCCTGTTACCGTGGAGGTGACTTCTTCCGGGGATTCCGCCCCCACTCTCGAGGAGGCGCTGGCCCCCGCCTGGTGGCCCCTCGATGGAGCCCTACCAGTCGCCGCAGGACGCCTCCATACGGGAGCCTCCCGGCAACCCTTGGGCCAGGGGACGCAGTCCTCCGGATCGGAGGACCATGATGAAGGAGAGGCGAGGCCTCTCCGACGAAGAACGATTCTCTGAATCATCCTCCGCAGACCAGGACTACTCATGGCGAGAAGAAGAAACAGAGGAACCTGAGCATGACCAAGCCTCAGAAATCAAGGAAGCGCAGAGGAAGAAAACGATAGCAGGAACAGAATGGCTGCTTTCGACCCTCGCCCGAGTTTTATTCAGTTTCAAATCATCCCGCCGTGCCTCGTCCACCACGTGGACTCTCACAATAGGATGGACCGCCTCGGAAACCGCTGAGCGCGGGAATTTGCTTCCGGCTAATGATGGGACGCTTGACGTCGCCGCTATGATGGGTAATGATGGCACGACTTTCTTCATGGATTCCGATGGATCAACCCCTTCAATGATCGCCGCAAATCGGGTGGACAGTGTTGGCCGCCTTTTCACATCCCCACATCGCCCACATAAAATCATTGCAGCGCCCATAGGCACGTGTGTTTGCGATGGGCGGGGATCAGCCACTTGGGGGTGACACCACTTTCGCCTTACTGGGGTGGGCCCACACCATCTTTACCTTATGCTGATCCTTAGCTATCATCCTAAAATATTCTGATCTCTTTCCATCCAAAGAGGTTCATCTTTTGTAGGCAACATTGATTCAATGTTACTTACTAACAAAAATGAAGAATCATGGTAGGTTTCATAGATTTTTTTCATTATTTTTCATTTGGCTTATATGTTTAACACTAAATGTTAATTAGCAAACCATACCTCTTCAATAGCCCTACCCATACTTCATCTCATAGTCCTCCCTATGCTTACAATTCGCCTCCATGTTATAAGGCATAAGGAGATAAGTACAAAACATAGAAACAACTGTAAGAAAGGAAAGCCATACATGTTCATAGTACTAAAGCTGTAAAAAGAAAGAAACATTTTTTTTCTAAGAAAAATGAATAAAGATAGCAAAAATTTGAATTCAAAATAGAGATCAAAATCTAAAGAAATATGAGGCACATTTGCCCATATTTTGCCTTTCTAGATTATACATTTTGAATACTTGAAAAGAGAAAATCTAATATAAATTTTGTTTAATTATATATACTTTTAAATCTTGAATCATGTTAAGAATGAATTAGGGATATTAGCCCTACTTGAAGTGATCATCTCCATTATTAGCTTTTCTTTTTGACTCAATATGTCATCTCCTTTATTATTCAAGCTCATTGAACAATGTAAATTCCATTCTATAATAGGAATATCCATATTATTGATCTTAACTTTCCTTCTAATAGAATCATGTCTATTTAGTAGTCAACCTAAACAGACTCCACAGAGGTTGATCAGATGCAAATGCAACAAACAACCAAATCCTAGCTGTTTTACTACTTTCTTTTGTTCATCATTGAACTTATCAATAATACTAATCGATCATTTACTAGAACACCTGATATTAATTATTAACTGAATGTCATGCATTAAACTGTTATCCTACATGCTTCACAAACAAATATAACAGATTAAGTCAATACAAAATATAAGATTAAATAGTCCAAATGTAATCTAACTTAATAAAAAAAATAGAGTAAGCATTAATTCAATAAATGCAAGTGAATTTCGCACTTGATTTTGAAATTAAATTATATTCTATGTTGTCTAAATGAACTAGGTCTTTTTCAAAAGAAGGTTCAAATTTCAGTTTGTCTTAGATCAAAATAAGCCTAGATAGAAGAAAAAGGAAAACTTATAAAGCATATAAAAGTTATGGAATAAATACATGCTACTAGTCATATAGATACCTTGATTCTTGCTTGATCTTTTACCCACACTATCTAAAATTAAACATTGGCCCTATTGGCCAATGTAACCAAACCACAAGATTGTATCCATAATGGATTTCCAATGTTCTTCCCATTTTCAGTTGGTTAGGCATAGGAAGTTCTCCGATTCTCAAGCTAAAGTCCATATAACCACTAGCTAAAATAAGCATAACATTGTATAATCTCATGGTTTGATCCCAATTAAGTCCCATTTTGTTATCATAGCAAAATAGATATAAAAGAGCACAGAGGTTTTTACAACTACATATATAACTTATAACTTTAGCACATGTAATATGTTAATGGAGTAATAGTCCATCATCTAATTATCAATTATTACAATTCCTAGCCCATAACTTGACTGAGATTATGAGCATCCTAATTCAATAGTCGTAGGCAAGTGTATCTACATATGTTGCAGCAAGTTCTTAATAAAGTAAAAAATAGTAAATTGTTAATTATTTGAACGAATGATCACTATGAGTTAGATCAGCAAAAGGTGACAAATGAGGTAATATTAACAAGCTGTTTATCTTATAATCATCAAAACCTACGCACTATTGAGCGTCAACTACAAAGTAGGGAAATTAGTGAGGGCCACATAAACGGATCACTCCATGAGGGGCAATCAAAAAGGCAACACTTAATAAATAAAAATAATAGAGAAGCAATAGCATCATCGACCTTCATAGTTGAGAGGCAACATCATTGCCAATCTCAGATAAAAGGCAACAGAGGAACAACATTTGGTGAATCGCAACAAAAGGAAGATAGTATCATCGGATTGTTAGTATAGGGGCAACATCAGCATTGACCTCCTAGTGAAGAGGCAATGACTGTTGACCTTGATAGCAAAGGGGAAATGGCATCACTATAGAGGGGCAACAGCATCGCCACCCTCTCAAGAGAATGGCAACAGCATCGCCAACCATGGTAATATAGGGATAATGACATTACCAACCTCGTAAAAGAGGAGCAACGGCATCGCTAGCCTCGAATGTAGAGTTGCAATAGCATTCAGCGAATAGATGAAAGAAAGAGCCCTTGTTAGCAAAGGGAGTATGGTTCAACTACAAGCAAAGCCCTCACCAATGGATGGAGGAACAAGAGCAGCAAGGAGGGAAGCATGGACAAGAGCAAGGAAAACCAATGAGGAGGGAGGCAACAATCAACAAGGAGGGAAGGTGACAAACCAGAGGAGAGCCAATTAGGATAATGGTGATGGATAGATGAAAGCAAATTGGAGAGGCACTAAACAAGAGAGGAAACAAATAGAAAGTAACAAATGGGAGAAACAAGAAGGACAGCAACAAACGGGAAAAGAGTTAAGAGAGAGCAATGGAACGGAGGAGGGCTAGCTGCGCTAATGGTGATGAAGGCTCATCGATAGAAGGCGATAAATCCACAAACGAGAAAGAAGCAACGGCATCGCTAGCCTCAAATGTAGAGGTGCAATAACATTCAGCGAGTAGATGGAAGAAAGAGCCCTCGTTAGCAAAGAGAGTATGGTTCAACTACAAGCAAAGCCCTCATCAATAGATGGAGGAACAGGAGTAGCAAGGAGGGGAGCATGGACAAGAACAAGGTGAGGAGGGAGGCAACAACCAACAAGGAGGGAAGGTGACAAACCAGAGGAGAGCCAATTGGGAGAATGGTGATGGATGGAAGAAAGCAAATTGGAGAGACAACAAACAGAAAGTAACAAATGAGAGAAACAACGAACAAAAGAAGAGCATGCAAGAAGAATAGCAACAGACGAAAAAAGAGTTAACAAAGAGAGCAATGAAAGGGAGGAGGGCTAGCTGCGTGAGCGGTAATGAAGGCTCATCGATAGAAGGCGATAAATCCACAAACGAGAGAAGAGCCAAAAGAGAGGACATGAGGAAAATTTTAAATTGAGTTTTGTATTGGCATCAAAATATTTTTTAAACTTCATTATATTTACCACACCACTAACGCATCTAACAACTTAAGTCAACAACTTAAGCCAGTTTCCCAAAATTCAAATCAAGCCGTATATTTCTAATCTAACAATTGTTTTTTATATATATAATTTTATATGAGGAAGCACAGTAGCATTTGCTTCATTGCAATCATATGTTATATCAATAAAATTTGAAGGGAGAATCTTTTTTTCCCTTATGTTTACATCAAAAATAAAATAAAATAACTTATGAACCTATAATTTATCACTTTTACTTTTCTCGTAGTTTTATAACCCACAAACCCTCTCTCTTTTTTCTATTTTTATTTTTCCAACCAAGGCATAAATCAATACAAGCTACAAACCAAGTACAAGATTAAAAAGAACTACTCTTATACTGAGAAAGGAATATGATGCAATCCATCAAAGGCTAGGGACAATAATGTGTTAACGTTCCACAAATTGGTGTTAGCATGAGAGACAATGATATTAATTGTTGAATAATATTAATTTTTTTTTTCTTTTTTACTGCTTGATGAATGCTTTCTCCTAGTATGACATTATGTCTTTTTTGCTGATTAATTTGTCAATATGATATTAATTGATAGTAATAACTGAACAATATTAATTACTTTTTTTCCAAATTTTTTATTTATTGAATGTCTTTTTAGATTTTAACTCGTAAGTCTTTTTTTTTTACATCAATTATTTTCTTTTCTTGTATTTTCATTAAGTAAATGCCTTTTCAGATTTTAGCACATCAGTTTTATTTTTTAAAAAATAATTTATTAGTTTAATATTAATGTGGCCAGCTAAATGGCCTTCAAAACCTGGAATGGGTATGAGCACATAAAGGGACCAAAAACTTGGATATATAGCTTTAATTGCTGAAGGGCATTAATTGTTGAATGTCCTTTTTTTTTTTTTTTTTCTGTTTAGTTTGTTGAATGCCTATTCATTCTTTCTTTGTGATATGGCATTATGCCTTTCCCTTTCTTCTCTGCTGTTTCATTCTCCTATTGTATCACTGAACGCCTTTAGCCTTTTCCTTCTTTATTGCTTTGTATGCCTTTTCCTTCTCTGTTGTTTCATACAGTGAACATATTTTATTGTAAATAAGATAGAAATGTTACTTCCAATCCCCCAGCAATCTTCAAGGCAGGAAAGAGTAAAGATGTGTCAGAAAGGCATGAACATCAATTTTTATTCTCATATTTTATTTTTTAGTCTTTGATTATAGGGTATATATATTATTCTACTCACTATATTCTACATGAATGATTGTGGAATACTTTTTATAGCATTCCCTGTAAGAAAGCTATCAGTGATTGATCAATGATGAGGTAATCTTATCGATGGATATTTGTACTTCTTGTGATGTTTTGGCATATTAATTGCTTTTGTATCCTTACATATAAATAAATAATTAGTATATTTAGATGTTTAGTCATCAATTAGCCAGGAAGAATTTAGACTATTCTTTTATAGAAAATTTGAGTTCTGATGAAGATGACTAAAAGATTAAGGGAAAGAGGTAAAAATAAGGAGCTAATTATCAAATATTATCATACGTTACTAAACTATTCATGTATCATCATACTACTACTAACCCTTATGTTGTAGGTTGAAAATCTATAAGAAAATCACAATAAAGAGGGTACTCATCTGAATATATCACAGCCAAAATGTTAAAGACAATGATGTATCTATTATCAAATTATTTCATTAAAGGTAATACTTTTAATACTTTACAAATATATAAATCATGCGACTTTTATAAATATCTTTGCACTATCATTGTTAATATTTTTTCTTTCTTCACAAAAATTCATAAATCCAAATTGTAAAAATGATTAGCAATAAAGCAACACTTAGTCGATCTGAGGGGTATACTTCACCTTTAATATATCCCTCTCGTATCTACAAATGTAAACGAACATTACAACATAAATGAACATATAATTCTTTTTATTTTCTACCTTTAACTTATTATATATTATATGATATCTTCATTTATATTATTACAAATATCACAACCATTCAAGACAGATGATAGCCTTAATACAAATTTATTCATAGACCATGGAAAGCGTGGCATTAACTAGTTAAAAACAAAAGTTACCTGCAACTTGAACGAAAGCAGTCCTAAAAACTAAATCATCAAAACACACCACATTGTCAAATTCAAGAGACATGGCACAAATGACTAAAATTTGCATGCCATGAAAAGGATACAAGGTGGGTTATCAAAAATCATCAGTGATTCAGATAGATGATGGATCACCTTTGATAACATCTCAATTAATAATAACAATAATACTAAATCACCTTACCATTCCATGTCCATCCATCTAATAATTCCATATCCATTATTAAAGATGAACATTCAAAATCACTCAACATAATGATTTTGAATTAAGATTTAGTAATTAAAATATCACTCTTCTACATTTAGTATTGTTTTATATTAATGATATAATTTAATACTATAAGATTATGTTATCATACTATTGTATTGTATAATGACATGATATATAGTGTAATGTTATAATATAGTATAACATTTTAAATATAATATTATAATTTGATTTAAATATTATAATAATAAATAATATGAAATAATAACAAAACATTATGATAGTGGCAAAATATATCAACAATAGTTTTGTTATTGCATAGTAAAATATTAGTTATGAATATCTATAAATCTTTAACTATTGCAATTTAGCATTATAACAACCTTAGAGATTATGAGGATCAAATCATCACGGGATATAAGTCATCAGCAATCTAAAATCACTAAAGTTACAAAAAATGGATTGGGTTGGATCAGGTGCTTGACCCTAATCTAACCTAATTATATGTACAAATCATGATTATAAGTTTGAACCCAGCCCATTTGTTGATTAAATTAAGTTAAATCCAATCGATCGAGAAAATTTTAGGTTTAATGGATCATTTAGATTGATTTAAGGCCAAGTATGACCTACATCCAACACAAAATACCTGGGTTAGAATCTAGATCAAATCAAACATATTTATATTTAACTCAAGCATTTAATCATTATTATATAGTTAAAATTGATTAATTAATAATTAAATATAAAGTCATTAAAAATTTATATAAAATTAAAAAGCGCCAACTTAAACTTTAACTTTGGTTTAAAAACTTTATTTCTATCCAGCAATTGGTCATCTATACTATGATTTTCAAAATATATATTGATATAATTAAAGCATATAAATAAGAATGCACCAAAACAAATAATGCAATATAAATATTTAAATATAATTTAGTAAAATATATAAGAAAAAAATCTAATTGTTAGGATTAAAAAAAGAAAATAGTTTAAATAAAAAATTTTTGATAAATTAATAAAGATAATTAGAGTAAAAAACAATGAGATTTATATAATTAAATTTATGAATAGAGCTAAATCACGTTTGAGTTGCATCCGAGTTGAACCAGATTTATTTGCCATTGACCTAAATTAGATTCAAATGATATATGAATCGAACTCAAAATCAAACTAAAATTTAAATTAGATCTAATTTTTAAATCTAACCCAACCAACTAAATTAGACCTCAATGATAAATGTATCGAACCAAAAAAATTTACAAAACCTCATGATTAAGAGTTTAGATCAAAGTTTTATTTTCAAACCTAACTCCGGATAAATGAAGTTTAGTCAAGTTAAGAATTGGATCGGTCAGATCAACCTAACCCATTCGCAGCCTTAAAAATCACCACCGAAGTAATTTAATTTGGATTACCAAACAACCTAAGACAACTTCACTGCTGGATGCAAATATTAGGTGTGAAGACCAACATAAAACGATAGACTTGACTCCATATCCAGGTGAAAACTCGTCACTTTGCCTTGAAAAGGGGAGAAGGAAGAACACCGAGAAAACAAAGATCGCACAGACATTTTCGGCACTGAACATTAGCTGAAAAGAAGCACTACAGGTGATCCAAGGCTTCCTCTAGGGCATATAATAACCTAAAAGTCCGAAGAATATTTTCTTAGAAGCAATCAGCATCTTGCTCTATCTAAAAAACGTGTGCTGGTGACAGACTTGGTCTCATTTGCGTTACAGAAAAACAGGAAACGGACGCCACCAAAGATTGCTTATATATTGATGTTTCTATAATGAAGGCAAATCATCATGTTGACAGTGGCCATTCAGAGTCTTCAAAGATGCAAAATGTTACACACTGCCTTTTTCATGCACATCACTTGCCTTTCAATATGTGGTTGACCCAAATTGCAGTACAAGTACTCCAGAAAAACGCCTAGCTGCAACAGTTGCTCTTCTGCTGAATGGGTTGGCCCCTCATCTGGACAGTGTTTGCAGAACTTGTGTTTGAGGTATGTCTTCCCATTCTGCACCAAAATTAACAAAATGAGCATGAGAATTTCTCAAAGAAAACTGAGAACCAATAATGGCTGGCACTTGTTTAATGAATTTTTTTTTCCTCTAAAAGAAGGAATATAAATTTTGAATGAGCAAAACTAAGTATGTACTCGTTCAATGCAATATTATTTTTTATATTGTTGTTCTGGCAACAGTAAGGATTTAAATGTTTAGTTTTGAACATGCCAACCTGTGGTGAGATATTCACAACACCGAACTTTTGGATATGGAAGAAACTAAAGCACACTGGCAGAGATCAGGGTTCACAAGTTTTACTTTACCTTTCCTTGATTTCAGCAGACATGGTCAGGAAAGCTTGCTCCACATTGATCGAGTCCTTTGCACTTGTCTCAAGGAAAGGGATACCAAGCTCATCTGCAAATGCCTGCAGAAAATTATAGTGCAAATTGAGTCAACCCAATGGTAATATGTTGTTGGCCAGGTCAGCGGGCAGCATTTTGCTGTCTCACCAGCTTCCATTTATGACCCAATGGTACAACCGTTCTCATGACTACAAGTTGCTGTAAAGATATCAATATCCCAATATTAATATGGAAGTTAGTGCCAAGTTAAATCCATCAAATGGACCATGATACGCCCATATTACATGCTCTGGGGAAAATAACATGCTGGACAAACATTTGCTTAATTCAATTTCTTGGATATATATATATATATATAAGAACCTAAGGTTTCCTTTATTATTTACGTTCTTTTACTCCTCTGTGTTATGTTTCGTTTCCAGCCATCGTGATAATTATAACTTTCCTGAAAACAAACCATGATCTCAATCATCCATACCTGAATGAGCTAATGCTAATGCCAATATGCAGCCAGAGAGCGGTGATTCAATCATTCAAGTATAACGCAGGATAAAGAAAAAGGACTCTATTTCAAAATAAAGTAGACAATATTACCTTTGCCTTTTCTGTCTCCACAACTTTATTCTCAACTAAATCGCATTTATTTCCAACAAGAAGCTTGCATACACTGTCATTTGCATACCTATCAATCTCACTTAGCCACTGCTTGACATTGTTGAAGCTCTCCATATCTGTAACATCATATACAATCTGAAAACAATAACTGGCTTCAGATCCAAGCAGTTAGCAAAAAAAACTCATGATTTGATAGACTCCAGGGAACATGTTAAACATAGAGAAAACGAAATTCTTGCTTTTGCTCAAGCTAAACAATTTGAAGTATAATGGGGCACTATTTGTGTGAACATATCATAAATTCCCTAATCTGAAATGTGTTGGGAATACACCCTCAATCACCCTCGGAACAAATATGCGTGCACAATCACAGAAAAATATACCGATCTACCACAATCACAGAATATGCGGAATAAAAATAAACACCACACAAAAACACCAAATTTACGTGGAAAACCCCTCCAATGTGAAAGGGAAAAACCACGGGGCAAATTCCGAGAGCACTTCACTAATCTTAATAAAAGATTACAACTTTTCTCCTAATTTCTTTTTGCCCAAAAATTAGGAAACACTTCGAACTTAAAATAATAGTTGATGTGGGTACAAGAAGGATCTCACCAACGTGTGGTTGCTCTTCCGTGCCCCCAAATCTGCTCTCAGACTCGTCCGTATCGACCTCCTGAGGTTGCACAGGATTTTCCCAAGCCTGGGCTTCTCTGGATCTCTCTCAGGCCGCACACGCTCTCTCCCCCAATCTGGGATTTTTCTTCTCTCGTATCTCCACATACGGATCTCTCTCCCCCTCCTTTATTTCCGGGTTTTTTCCCTTTTTGAAAACAGCTCCGTAACAAACTGTGATGCAGTTTGTTATCATGGGCTCCGTAACAAACTGTGATGCAGTTTGTTATCATGGGCCGGTTCCCTCCCCACGTGGAGGGAGCACCCAACAATATCTCCCCCTCCCGACTACGTGGGGAAATCCACCAAGCCTGCTTTCTTTCTACAAGCTTCAACCTTCTTGATAGGTAATGACTTTGTCATTATATCTGACCCATTATCATCTGTATGGATCTTCTCCAACAGCAACTGCTTCTCTTCCAGGACCTGTCTGATCCAGTGATAACGCATATCAATGTGCTTCGACTTGGAGTGAAAAGTCGGATTCTTGCTCAGGTGAATAGTGCTCTGATTGTCACAATAGACCACATAAGTATCATGTCTAACACCCAGCTCCTGAAGAAATCTCTTCAGCCACAATATCTCCTTGCATCCTTCTGTCACTGCTATGTACTCGGCCTCTGTGGACGATAATGCAACACACTTCTGTAACTTGGACTGCCATGAAATTGCACCTCCTGCAAATGTAACCAAGTAACCGGATGTGGACTTCCTGGAGTCAACATCTCCTGCCATATCTGCATCTGTATATGTCTGTAACACAGGTTCTCCCTGTCCATAACAAAGACTCAAGCTAGTTGTACCTCTCAAGTACCTCATGATCCATTTGACTGCTGCCCAATGCTCCTTTCCTGGATTCGCTAGGAACCTGCTCACTAAGCCAACTGCATATGCTAAGTCTGGTCGGGTACAGACCATAGCATACATAAGACTACCCACGGCTGAGGCATAAGGGACTCTATTCATCTCCTGCTTCTCTTCCTCTGAGGCTGGGCTCTGCTCTGAACTCAGCTTGAAGTGTCCAGCTAGTGGACATGCCACTGACTTGGCATTGCTCATGCTGAATCTCTGAAGCACCTTCTCTATGTATTTCTTCTGGGACAACCATAACCTGCATGCTTGTCTATCCCTGAATACATGCATCCCCAATATTTGTTTCACTGGCCCCATATCCTTCATATCAAAAGCTTTCCCTAACTCCTTCTTCAGTGTGGCAATCTTGCTGGAGTCCTGCCCAACAATCAACATATCATCCACATATAAGAGAAGGATGATAAAATCACCTCCAGGGAACCTTCTAATGAAGACACAATGATCTGTGGTTGTTCTTTTATAACCAACCTGTACCATGAAAGCCTCAAACTTTCTGTACCACTGCCGGGGCGCCTGCTTGAGACCATACAGACTCTTTCTGAGTCTGCACACCATGTGCTCCTTGCCTTTCACCTTGAAACCTTCAGGCTGCTCCATATAGACCTCTTCCTCTAAGTCACCGTGCAAGAATGCTGTCTTCACGTCCAACTGCTCTACCTCCATGTTCATGCTAGCTGCCAATCCTAACACCGTCCTGATTGAGGTCATCTTCACTACTGGAGAAAATATCTCATCGAAATCAACTCCCTTCTTTTGTGCAAAGCCCTTCACAACTAGTCGTGCTTTATATCTAGGCTGTGAGCTTTTCTCTTCTGCCTTTACCTTGTAGACCCACTTGTTTCTGAGTACCTTTCTCCCCTTGGGCCTAGCTACCAAGTCATATGTATGATTATGCAGAAGAGAGTCCATCTCCTCCTGCATAGCTCTCTGCCACTGCTCCCGCTGCTCACTGACATGGGCCGCCTCATATGACTCTGGCTCATCTGCATCTGTCAACATGATATATTCATGCACTGAATACCGACTAGATGGTTGCCTTGCTCTCGTGGATCTCCTCACCTCTGTCGGTAGCTCCTCCTCAGGGATCTGAATCTCCTGATCTGTATCCTCAATAGGTGTAGGCTGCTGCTCATCTGCACCCTGTACTGGCTGTTTCTCTGGCTCATCTGCATGAACTGCTGGAGGACTGACAGGCTCTATATCTACTGGGCCATACATATCTGACTCAGACTGATGCTCTGCCCTCTTGATGTCTTCTATGGTTTGATCCTCATAGAATATGACATCTCTGCTCCTGACTACCTTCCTATCAACTGGGTCCCACAGCTTATAGCCAAACTGCTCATCACCAAACCCCAGAAAGATACATTGTCTTGTCTTGTCATCTAACTTTGTCCTCTCATCCTTAGGCACATGCACAAATGCCCTGCAGCCAAAAATCCTTAGATAATCATATCTGACATTCTTGCCTGTCCACACCTTCTCTGGCACCTCTCCATCTAGAGCTGATGAGGGAGATCTATTTATCAAATAACATGCTGTCTGGACTGCCTCCCCCCAAAAGCTCTTGGGCAACTTGGACTGGGAGAGCATGCACCTGACTCTCTCCACTATTGTCCTGTTCATTCTCTCAGCTACTCCATTCTCCTGTGGAGTCTTTGGCACTGTTTGCTCATGTCTGATGCCTTGTGCTCTGCAGTACTGGTGAAAGACTCCTATGTACTCTCCCCCATTGTCTGTACGAATGCATCTCAACTTCTTTCCTGTCTGCCTCTCCACAAGCCTGTGAAAAAACTCAAAAACTGCTGCCACCTGGTCCTTGGACTTTAAAACAAAAACCCACACCTTTCTGGAAGCATCATCTATAAATGTGACGAAATATGAGGCTCCTCCTAAGGTCTTCTCCCTCATGGGTCCACACACATCTGAGTACACTTGCTCCAAAAGGCCAGTCTTCTTCTTGGAGCTACTCTGAAATGTCACCCTGTGCTGCTTACCCACCACACAGTGGGTACAATCACTGAGAACTCTGTCCTGTATCTCTGGTAAGACCCCTGCCCTGACGAGAGTTTGCAATCCCTTTCCGCCAATATGGCCTAATCTCTTGTGCCACAAATCTGCAGTATCATGCTCTGCTGCGCATACCTCTCCCCTAACCAAACTGGACTGCAACTTGTATAATGTGCATGATCTCTGTCCTTTGGTAATCACCATAGCACCTTTGATTAACTTCCATTGATCTCCCCCAAACTGGCTAACATATCCCTCTTCATCTAGCTTGCCTGCTGAGATGAGATTCATCCTGAGATCTGGAACATGTCTGACCTCTTTGAGTATCAATCTGCTGCCTTCACGGGTCTGGACCACTACTTCTCCTATCCCACATATTTTGGAAACACCATTGTTTCCCATTCGGATCACACCAAGATCACCTATCCTGTAGGATGTGAAGAACTCTCTCCTGGGTGTGGCATGATAAGAAGCTCCAGTATCCACCACCCAATCAACCTGATTTGATGTGGTGGCTAAGCACTGATCAACACATTCTGTAAATAGAATGATGTCTTCTCCTGAGGCAACTGCTGCTACCTCTCTATCTTTCTTATCTTCTGCCTTACCGCCTTCATTGTTCTTCTTCTTTAGCAGTCTACATTCACTTTTGTAGTGTCCTTTCTTATGACAATGGTAGCATTCGATTTCCTTCCTTGGTCTGGATTTGCTTCTGCCTCTGTTGTTTTCTTTTCTAGTAAACTGTCTCCCTCTGCCCTCTGTGACAAGTACATCTGTCTGTGTTTGAGACTCTCCAGTTCCCTTCCTTCTTTCCTCCTCATTGAGCAAGCTGCTAGTAGCCTGACTCATGGTGATAACTCCATCAGGGGCGGAGTTACTCAATGACACCACCAGTGTCTCCCAACTATCAGGTAGAGAACTCAACAACAGGAGTGCCTGAAGTTCATCTTCCATAAGCATCTTCATTGTGGCCAGCTGGTTCACAATGCTCTTCATCTCATTTAGGTGCTCTGCAATTGATTTTCCCGGCTTGTACTTCAGATTTACAAGCTTTCTGATTAAGTATGCTTTATTTCCGGCAGTTTTCCTCTCATACAACCCTTCTAACTTCTTCCATAGTTCATAGGCTGAGGTTTCATTTGAAATATGATGGAATACTGTGTCATCCACCCATTGCCTGATGACACTGATTGCTTTTCTATCCATAGTAGCCCAATCTTCATCATCATATTTTTCTGGCTTCTCTCCCATCTTCTCAATCGGCTTGGCTAAATCTTTGCAATACAAGAGATCCATCATCTTTGGTTTCCAAATCAACCAATTACTGCCATTGAGACTAATCATCCTGCTAGTATTAGTGGTAGAATCCATCTGTGGCACGCTCAAATAATTTGTTCTGGGCTTGCAACCTTGCTCTGATACCACAATTGTTGGGAATACACCCTCAATCACCCTCGAACAAATATGCGTGCACAATCACAGAAAAATATACCGATCTACCACAATCACAGAATATGCGGAATAAAAATAAACACCACACAAAAACACCAAATTTACGTGGAAAACCCCTCCAATGTGAAAGGGAAAAACCACGGGGCAAATTCCGAGAGCACTTCACTAATCTTAATAAAAGATTACAACTTTTCTCCTAATTTCTTTTTGCCCAAAAATTAGGAAACACTTCGAACTTAAAATAATAGTTGATGTGGGTACAAGAAGGATCTCACCAACGTGTGGTTGCTCTTCCGTGCCCCCAAATCTGCTCTCAGACTCGTCCGTATCGACCTCCTGAGGTTGCACAGGATTTTTCCCAAGCCTGGGCTTCTCTGGATCTCTCTCAGGCCGCACACGCTCTCTCCCCCAATCTGGGATTTTTCTTCTCTCGTATCTCCACATACGGATCTCTCTCCCCCTCCTTTATTTCCGGGTTTGTTTCCCTTTTTGAAAACAGCTCCGTAACAAACTGTGATGCAGTTTGTTATCATGGGCTCCGTAACAAACTGTGATGCTGTTTGTTATCATGGGCCGGTTCCCTCCCCACGTGGAGGGAGCACCCAACAAAATGCATATTACTAGAGTGACAACAGTTCTCACAGATAACCCCAGAAAACAAAATTACTAGAGTGACAACAGTTCTTACAGATAATCCTGAAAAATCAAGGTTAACACCCCAAAATCTCTGCTTACAAGATGTCCTGCCACCAGGCATTTGGTTTTATCCCTAATCTTGATTATTTGGGTGTTAACCTTGATTTTTCAGGCTCTCAATGATAATAGCAGAAGTTAATAGCATTTTTCTTTTTAAAATTACCAAACGGATGAGTTATTCTCACGCTTCCACACCTGAAAAGTCATCTGCTGCATAAAATTTGGTGTTGGAAGAGATTAGAATAAAGGCAACCATGTGTGCATTATGATTACACAAATATCATATTCCCCGTTGTTGTAGCACAAGTTGGAACACTCATAATATGATGAATGATAATAGCTTTGCAATTCCAAGCTGAAATTGTGAAGTCTATTAAGAATGCTTTGAACATTATGGATCAAATCATACGGAAGGAATTGTACTTTACTATAGGTTGTTTCCAAGGAAAAAAGAAAACATCCAATGAAACATGATGGTTTCTTTAAAAAGCAGAAATTTGATGAGAAGGTGATCGGATTGAGAGGAAAATCTTACAATGATCCCATGTGCACCTCGGTAATAACTGCTTGTTATGGTCCTGAACCGTTCCTGTCCGGCTGTATCCCACTAGATAGGTAAAAAATATTGTTACCATAGTAACATTAAAACAAACAGATCATAAACATACCTACCTAGCAATTATGCATGTTATCTTGAGACAAAAAAAGGGTGCCCTATTCAAGTTGGTACAACTAACATGGTAGGAAGCTCAACAGGGACATGCATAAGAATAGTGGAGCTTATCCTTTAGAGATGCAGTTGTCAGGAGCCTTTCTTAACTAAATTACAGAACTAAAGAATGTAACCCAAACACCTGTGAAAGTTTATACATATGCAGAAAACTTAAATGGCGTGTTCTCATTCCATATGCAAAACTGATCTCTCATATTGTTTATATTAAACAGCCATTGCCACATAGCTGAAAAACTTGGGACTTGGGATTGGACTTGCCAATTATTGTTACAGTATACATCTATATTCTTAAGATAACATAAGAACCAGTTGTGTTGGAGTATATACGAAGATTATTGAAAGGCAAGGTAATCAAGGGCACTTGCTCGTCAACTTCTACCAGACCAGCTTTCTAGCATGGTGGTTCTGCATAAAACTGCAAGCCATCAAATGCTGGATAATAGAGGACCCACTCAAACCCAACAAAGCAATAAATCTAACAAGCCTCAAGGCCTTGAGATAGACAAAAATGAATCACTAAGAGCCAAAAATATGTAAACCTATCATGAAATTATGCAAAAATGCTGGGATCACAGACACACCCATGTAGCCAAAAGCTTCCCAGGCTCACGTGAAAGCAGAAAAACCATGAAAGATTGTTAAATAGGTAGCCTTCTGCAAATAGATGAATAGCAATATATCTAGCATAATAGGATCAATGGAATTATCACTTTTCTATTGATTCATGTGTGACATAGCATCACAAAAGACCCTTATGACGTCTGGGTGGGTGAATGTTGCTGGAAGTTGCTGCAGTGCAAGAAACAACTCTTTAAAATGCCCTTAATAAAATAGGTTTTTGGATAGCAATTTCCCACCATTTATTTTTATTATATTTGATTTCAAATACTAATTTGGCTGTTCAGAGTGGTCCTAACACCCAACTCCACACCCCCCATCCTATTCCCCAACCCCCTATCACCTTGCAATCACCCAATTCTAATGACATAACGACCTTGACCACATACCAACTCACCAAACTGCTTTCTGATGCATACTCAAGATTACTATTTTTACTCAAAGAAATATCTCTTGACTGAATTTGTCCAATAATCCAAAAACCACTCACAATCTGCAGCTTGATCGTCTTTCCATCCAGCTCCACTGTTCGAATTTTCTGCACATTATAACAATTTAAGTTTAAAGTTTAAGATGGCAACATAAATCATTCAAATTTTAAATGAATGAAACAATGCAAATGTTGCATAATTACAGGCAAATAAACAGACAAAACTTACAAAATCAACACCGATCGTGCTGATGTAGCTATCGACAAATGAATCATCCTGCAAACAAATCATAACAAATCCCAGATTAGCATGCCCCAGTAACATTACTGTTACAAAAGGAGGATAAGAATCTCCAAATCGAAACCCTAGTTCACGAATTTAGGGCAACTGATTGCGATCAAGGAAAACTGCAGCCTAATCAAACTCTATAATTTCAATAAAAAGGAAGGAAATGTTAAAGGTAACTCTTTTGAAAAGAAATTTCAACTCACAGCGAATCTGAGGAGGAGGCACGACTTCCCGACGGAGGAATCTCCGATCAAGAGGAGCTTGAAGAGGTAATCGCTGAGGAGAAGAAAATGAAATCGATCGGATTAAAACAAAAGCTGAAAAGATCAAAAACACCAAAACTAAAGGGAACATCGAGCGGAAATCCCACTATTCAATGCTCATGTCGATGGATTCGAAGGCAAGATTAAGACTTCGGTTCTGAGAGCTGTGCGTCTGAATTCCAGGATGGATTCCTAGGATTTGGTCGAGAGATTTAGAATGGGAAAACGGGAGAGAGATGTAGCGGAACAAATCTCTCTTTTCCACCAACTACGCCATGCCATCGATGGTTCACGGGTGCATACCGCAAATGACCAAAACATCTCCTCAAATTGACTGCGCTGGTTGACCACCGGGTAAACGCTTTGAGCTTTTCACGTTGATGACGGGCAAAGGTCCCCATGCCTTCCATGCAACAAGTCAGCACTTTCCCATTTCCATAGCATGCATCTAAAAATAATTTTATTTTAAAAAATAATAATCCGTTTGATATAATTTTATTTAAAAATAATAATAAATAACCTCGTACATGCTATTAGGTTTATAGATTACTAAATTGTCAGAAATTTAAAAAAAAAAATTAAAGGATAGTAGTTCCACCTTAGGTAAAAGTTTGAAGTTAAATTCATCAATATATTTATCTATATAGAAAGAGAAAGAGAGAGATAAATTTTATTATATTTGTATAGCTAAGTTTAAGATCCAATCATTTTTCTCACTTTTGAATCTATATATTTCAAATCATCTTATCTTTTTTATTTTTTATTTTAAAATTTATAAATTTTACAGATTAAAGAATAAGAAAAATAATTGAATATATAATTGACTACATTCAAATGTAAACAACTTTAATATCCATTTATCTATTTCACCTTTGAATCTACACGGATCCTGAAACAGTCCTATTTTTTTACTTTTTTCATCTTTGAGATTAATGAATTATATAAATTTAAGAAGAGAAAAGATAAACGGATGTAGGTTTAATTACGTTCGAATATAATCAAATCTATCACCTTATCTCTTTCTCTCTCTCTAATATATATATGCGCAGATTAGCATAAGTTTAATGCATCAACTCAATGCTAAAAGATGCCTCATGACCCATTGATTCTCATTTATCCATGCACGTATTTCTATACAAAATTTCTTTATTATGAAATATCTATGCAGAGCTCCATATAATTGTATGTTATTGAGAAAAATTTTGCTTGTAAACCTTATGCAAATGTCCATGTATATTACTTTACAGATTTTCCTTATCTTTATAAAGTGACATGATATACAAATTTATGTGCATTTTATGCAAATTTTCTCCCACTTTTTGGAGGCTATTTGCATATGGATCCATGCATGTGGATATATGCAAACGTTTTTCAAGTAGATATGTACTACATAATATGTGTGTAAATTCTATTTATGTGTTAAATAATATTTAAATTTAAATTTAAATTTCAATATTTCTGAGGACTTGCAAGAAATGCCAGCAATAAGAAGCTCATCAAAATTGTTTCATGTAAAATAGTAAGAAGAAATAACTTAATTACAGGGGCAGAGGCATATTTATTGGTGGGAGACCCTATCCTCTCCTCCTAAAATTTTAGAAGCCCTATAATAGTAATGAAGGTAATAAAGAGTCTTTTTATTTCATTAAAACTTACCTTCAATAAAAGTTTATATATATAATACATAATAAAAATAATATAATGAAGTCAGGTTTACGCTAGTTGTAAGATAGTTTTATGTCCAATCAAAATTTATATACTATATAATTTATTATTTGGTTCAAGTAATATTTTATGATTGACTGTCTTTTACTTGTACAATAGTTTAGTAACATGTTAATAATAAGTCAAGAAATTGTAAAAGGTGCAGCACATAAGTAACAAAAGTTGAGTTTTTTATGGAGTCTAACTATTTACTTTTATTACTTCTTGAGCCTCCAATATCCTTGAGAATGAGAAGAAATTTTTTTGGTTCAGTTTTCTCAAAGTCCAAGTGTTCAAAAATTTTTTTTTTAAAGTATTTTGTATTTCTTTTATAATTTTTTATACATATATTATTACATAATCTAAAAATTCATAATATAACTCGGCCCTTTTAAGTAAAAATTTCTGGCTCTATCGCTACTTGTCTAGGACACCGATGTTGTATAACCATCTAATAATAATGATCTCACACAAAGAGGAAGAAAGTAGAAGAGAATAGAGAGAGAAGAGGGACAGGCCTATAATTCTGCAAGAGGAAGAGAAAAAAAGAAGTATTCAACTTAAAGCAGAGAGCATCATATCAGAGGAGAAAAAGATTTGACAATTACAATCAACTAGAGAGAGAGAGAGAGAGAGAAGAGGGAGGGTTGGAAGGTAGGGTGAAAATCACTTAAAAAGGAGATAAAAGAAAAGGAGGGAGGTGTCAATGATCATATAAATGGAAGTTAGGAGGAGAAGGAGAAGAGCGAAGGGCAATGGTTGGATTAAGCCAATGATGGTGCCAAGAAAAGTGAGGAAGATGGAGAGGAAGAAACAAAAGAGAAGGAGAGAGAGGAAAAATAGAAAGGGACAGCTATTGGAAGAAGTCTATACCCTAAAAACCATTTAAATGTAATTATAAATATTTATTTTATTCATAAAAAGATATTTCTTTACCATAGTTATACACAAGTATATATTACTCATCAGCTATAGAGCTAAAAATGAGTCCATGAATAATCTAAAAATTTATCCAAGTTGATGAATTTTGAAAGAAAGATTGAGTAATTCTAAATATTTGAAACTTGCTTATAATTATAGGTGAGATTGGATATCACATATAAGACCAATGAGATAGATAATTATGGCATAGGGTTCTAATTTCATTGAGATTAGATTTTGCACTGACACTTGAATATGCTATACAGTAAGCCATTAACATTGGTAATCCACCTTAAATAGCATTGTTAGAGGTATAGGTGTGAATCAGGAATATGAAATAGAAAGTGATCACTTGATCCAAAATATAGGAGAACTTGTTATAACCTAAAAGTTGATAAATTTACAGCTAAACTGGTATATTAATTAAGATATCCTTTGACATTGCTAGAGAGTACAATGGTTTATTGGATTTAGTTTGAGTAAAGATTAAACTATCTAACATGGAAATCATCATAATGACATAATATTTATATTAGAACAAAAATATAGTTAGACATAAAAGCCCTAAGGTTTGGACAATATTTTGAAAAGTTTTTGAAAATGATTTTTTTTTATAGAGTACTATACATATTATCAAAAAAAATTACACAAACAATTGTAATAAAATAATGATTTAAGATTCTAATGAAGCACTACACCATGTGACTAAAGGTTTGACAATAATGTATACTTAATAGCCATATGGAGACAATGGAATAAATGTCTTATCTTATGCAAGAATAGAAGTGTAATTGAATCATGTAACTAAAGTGCGACAAAGAAAATTTTAAGGGATAATATTTTTGGTAAGTAGAAATTTGAGAACATATACCAAAGATTCATCTAGTATAAGTCATCCATTTTTAATTCATTATAAATTAGATTCTAGATGAGGATTCTTTGATTAATTAGACCAAAAAAAGTCCAAATTATATTAAAGAAAGATTGGGTTGGGTAATTAGCTTAGATATATTGATCGGTTAGCGTTAGTTAAAGTAAGACCTAATTTATTTTAATCAAAGGCACTTAGGTTGGATCCTAATAGGAGCCAACCCTTATAAAGTACCCCAAATAAAGAATCCTTTTAGTAAAAGATAGGGATAACCTTCAAGCTAGCTGCCTTCCATCTTCTGCCTCTTGCTTAGAGCAAAAAAAAGTTATTAATAGTAGAGCTTTTAAAAGTAAAAAAAAATGCTAGATAAAATTTTCTAGTGATGCATCTCTTACTCTTGAAAATTTGGAAGTCTGCATAATATTTAAAGATATACTTTTGGGCTCAAGTGACTAAGAAAAGTAATTTTGGGAGATCATGTATTTTCAGAGCCTCAGCACTTCTTGGAGTTGTCAAAATTATCTAGATGAAAGTTTACATAAACGCTATATAAAATGTATTTAAAGGTTTTCTGCATTGGTCCCGTAGCTCAGTTGGTTAGAGCGTTGGTCTTATGAGCCGAAGGTCGCGGGTTCGAGCCCCGCCGGGACCATTATATATTATAACACCTCAACAAATCATATTTACAGTATTTTATAATCTTTTTCATCGCTCAACAAATCACACTTTATTTAATCTTTTTTTTTTCTCTCTTTTTTCTCGTATAGCTAAAATATAAAAGGTTAAATTAATCATATATTCTTCATTTTCTTTAATATTTTTATCTTTATTACCTATAGCTAAATAGAAGGCTAAATTGTCATATGTATAGTATGGATCATTTTATTTTTTATAATATAGTAAATTAAAATTAATATTTAATTTCATAGCCGAAGGTTAGGGCCATCAAAATATTTTATTTTTAGATCGACGAGCTATATCAATGAATCACATATTCATCATTTTTTAAACCATTTTTTTCTTTTTTTTATAGCTAAATAGAATGTTAAATCAATCACATATTCTTTATTTTTTTAATCTTTTTTATTTATTCCCTATAACTAAATAGAAGGCTAAATTTTTGTATGTATAGTATGAATCATTTTATTTTTTTATAATATAGATAAATTTTAAAATAATATTTAATTTTTATAACCGAAGGTCATGTGTTCAAATTCCTTTAGGACCATCAAAATATTTTATTTTTAGACTAACGAGCTATATCAACAAACTACACATTCTCCATTTTTTAATATTTTTTCTTTTTTCTCTTTGACATAATGGAAGGCCAATTTTTCAGGTGTCTAATGTAAGTCATTTTATTTTTTTATAGTATAAATAGATTATAAATAATATATCTTTTATGAATATGAAGCATGATTTTCTATCCGTAGCCACTTCTTTTGCTCTATAATCTAATGCTTGTTATTTTGTTTTCCATCCTTAACTGCTAGAATGAAGCTATTGATATTAGATCTCTAAAATTGCTTTTGATCACTTTATATGTAATGAAGGTGCTACTAATTAAATGTCTGATTCTTGCATAATTTTGGGTATATTATAATTTCTACACCTCGATCAATTTTGTATGCTTCAATCTCTTATCACAGAGTTAAAGGAATTATCGCTTTGAAAGTAGGCTGACATGGGGTTAGTAAACTCCTTTTTGGTCAACTATTGGTTTTGTCTTTTGTTTAAAGTTTAATATAATATATTCCTCCTAAATTTTTTTCCATGCCTTCATAATATATAATTTTCACTTCTCAGTATAGAAGTATTAACTATTCTATATCTTACAACTATCAGTTAAAAGGTTTTTAAACAAGTGTACATATGCACAAAATGAAATTGTAATTTAGAAGCAAGATAAATTAAAAGATAAATGGTTGTTGTTGACGCTAAATCACCGGCCTCAAGCGTCCGGTCGCCTCCTCCAGCGATCCCAGGGTCCTTTGGCGAGCTCCTTACGCCTGCGGGCCTGCAAACAAGTCCCGGGGGCCGGAAATTCTGACGGGGACCCTCCGACGCTCAAGTCAGCGCTCTGGGCAACAGCCGTGAGCTTGAGGAAGCTCGAAAGAGAGAAGAGAGAGAGAGACTCCGAGAAGAGCTCTCTCTGTGAGCGTTTAGGAGCGTTATGAGTGTGTTACCTGGTCGGGGTCCCTCTTACCCTTTTTATAGATGCCTGGAGTCCGTGGGCTTGGGGCGTGATCACTTGTCAGAACATTAATTGATGGCAGCACAGTGGAGCTTACCTCCATATGACGTGTCAAGCTGCAGGCCGTGTCCTGTCAGAGTAGGTGGTCGCAGGGCATGGCCGATCGTTACGGCGCTTGCCAAACATGTCCCCTACGTCACCTTTTTGGTTGTCCTATGCGGACAGTGATGGGTGATAAAGTTAGTCGTGTGGGTCCCAAGGTACAGCCGTTGGGGAGAAGGATGATGTTGAGTTGAAGCCAACTGTCCCTCGTAGAACATTGATTATAGAGTGCTTGTGTGGCACCATTCATGCCCTTGGATGAGCTTCAGAAAAGACCGATGGTGAACACTTGCATGGCACGGTTCACGTACGAGGCTCTGTTCACTTGCATGGCACTGTTCACGGCGGAGGGAGCTTGGCAGCTGCAGGTCCGAGGCCAAGCGAGAGTTGAGGCCGAGAGGAGCAACGTGGCAGCCATAAATGCCTTTATATAGGGAGAGAATAAGGCAATAAATGCCTTGGAGCAATTGTATGCACGTTGGCCTTGGAGGTATCGGCCTTGGAGGTGTCGGCCTTGGAGGTATCGGCCTTGGAGGTGTCGGCCTTGAGGTGTCGGCCTTGGAGGTGTCAGCCGAGGTGTCGGCCCGATCTTGGAGGTGTCGGCCTTGGAGGTTGGGCTCGGTGGTCGGAGGAGAGCAACGTGGCCATAAATGCCTTTAATAGGGGAGAATAAGAATAAATGCCTTAGAGCAAACGTGGCTTATGAGGCCAATGCCCGTGGCCGAAGGGCCCTTGAGAGGTCGGCCATCGGGGGTCAGGAGGGCCAAGGCGAGATGCCCGTGACACTTCATTCCATTAAATGCTCTTCAAGCCATTATGACCATTTCTGCACCATTAAAGGCTCCAGCCCATTGACTCGACCGGACATTAATGAGACGCAAGGTGGCCATTGGGGCACATAACGTGACCTTTCCCCTCTTATTCTCTTTCTTCGGTATGACGAGAGCAATGCCATGGATGGATGTTTGGAGCTGAGGCCGAGGGGGGCTCCGTCAGTTTCCTTCCTTATTCTCTAATAGGTTGGATCAGCCACATCAGATGCCCCCTCGCCCCTGAGACGAAGGCCCACCCCACAAGGCGAAAGGGGCGTCACCTCCCAAGTGGCTGATCCTCACCCGACTTTGGGTCTTTAACCTTTGACAGAAGTTTGGATGTGGGTCCCCGTCCACATGCCATTGAGGCAAAGAGCCAATGATGCCGCAATGATGCTCCTGAGACAGAGGGAGCCGTTGCCACGGAGGCAGAGATAAGCCTGAGGCTGTAATAAGGCCGTTGAGGCTAAAACAAGATGGCCGAAGCAGAAATAAAGCCACAGGGGCTGAAATAAAATTGCCTCTGTGTGTTTGGTATCGACGTTGGAGTCAGTTTTTGGCTTTTGGTGCCGAGCTGGTCTCGGGCTTGAGTGTCGATGGTTCATCGCTCTGCCAGTGGTACCCGGGCTTATGGTGCCGGCGCTTGGGGCCGACCGAGGCCTTCCCTGCTGGACCCGGGCTTATGGTGCGCTTGGGGTCGACCGAGGCCTTCCCTGCTGGACCCGGGCTTGGTGCCGGCGCTTGGGGCCGACCGAGGCCTTCCCTGCTGGACCGGGCTTAAGGTGCCGGCGCTTGGGGTCGACCGAGGCCTTCCCTGCTGGACCCGGGCTTATGGTGCCGGCGCTTGGGGTCGACCGAGGCCTTCCCTGCTGGACCCGGGCTTATGGTGCCGGCGCTTGGGGCCGACCGAGGTCTTCCCTGCTGGACCCGGGCTTATGGTGCCGGCGCTTGGGGCCGACCGAGGCCTTCCCTGCTGGACCCGGGCTTGTGGTGCCGGCGCTTGGGGCCGACCGAGGCCTTCCCTGCTGGACCCGGGCTTGTGGACGCCAAAGCGATGTTGGTCTTGGATGTTGATGCAAGGTAAATCTTCCCTGCACACTATAAGAAAATTTAAATATAGCGATACCCAAATGCGTCACTAATGCGTCGCTAAACACCCTATAGCGATGCATTAGCAACGCAATTGCGGCGTCGCTACGATGGTCGTCGCAATCTCAATTTGTTGCAATTGCGTCGCTTAACAGCGACTCTCTGCGACACAATAAATGCGTCATAATATATTGCGACGCAATTAAATGCGTCGCAATATTACGACGCAACATACATGCATCATTAATTTTAAAAATAATTTTTTAAAAATATTTTCGACAAAAACCTCATCGCAATTGAGTCGCTAATTAATTAATTTATTTTTAAAAAATTTAATTAGCGATGCATTAGCGACTTAAATTGCGTCGCTAATATTTTTAAATTTTTATTATTAAATATTGCAACGCATTTAGTTGCATTACAATATTTAATAATAATATATTTTAGATATATTAGCGACGCAATTTCATTCGCTAATGCGTCGCTAATTAAATTTTTAAAAATATTGCGACGCTAGGTTATTGCGTCGCAATATTAATAATAATATTTGAAAATATTAGCGATGCAATTTCAGTCACTAATGCATCGTTAATTATTTTTTTTAAAAAAAAAAAAAAATTAAAAATTAAAACGGTTAATACAATTTTGTTACATTTAAATATTGATCGAAACATTCTTCACTCATATTGATCCAAACAATAATCATTCAATTTTCAAAAATAATTAATATATTAAAATTTTGAAGTTTTTAGGTACAAAATATAAAAAGTAAAAAAAAAAATACATCAAGAATCCGCGCGATCACGTGGAGGTTGGAAACCCTGCGACATACGGCTAACCATATCCTGCAACTGACACATCTGATCTCGCACATCTGCAAGCTCCTGCTGATGGCCTTGCATACGCTGCTCGAACTCGTGCTCGAACTTCTGCCGAACCTCCTGACGAACGTCCTGCCGAACCTCCTCCATAATAGATCTCCGAATATCGTCTAAACGCTCGGCAGGAATTCACCAGAATATCGCGAGCTGGAGGCCTGATGGGGATCATATGCAGAAGCTCTAGTGCCCAGACCATAGGCCCTGCGGTCTCGCGGCTGGGCACCAACAGCCTCCAAAAACACACGTCGACTCTCCTCTGCTGAGAGCTCGACGGGCGTCTCCCCATCAGTGGAGTCGACCTGCGATGCCTGGGAGCGAAGCTCCTCGACTCGTGTCTTTGAATTATAAAATCAATAATAAATGAATCAATAAATTTCTCTAAATAAAATTATAGAAATGAAACAGATACTACATAAAGCTAATTTCTTACCGCAACCTCCCGAGATCGCGTATCGACCCAGGAACCGTCCCTCCTGGTGTGTGTCACCCTGAATAGACGAAACTCACCAAGATCTCCACCCTCATGCTCAGACTATAACAATAAAAAAATTGATATTAATGCAAATATTTGTAAATAACTAAATTAGTAATTAAATTATTTATATTTTTCTTACCATACGGCGTCTGTGCTCCTGAATCGAAATGGAGCCCAAAGTATGGCGGGAGAGACCCGTGCCAGGACCGCCCCTCTTGATCGGCGGTTCGTGCTGGCTGATGCAGACCTCCTACGCCAGCCATCGGACTGCCATGCTGCTGCCACTCGTGCCAAATACCCTCTGGCACATGCGCAGGACGGTGATCCGATGACCTCCAACGATGAAGCATGTCAGAGTATCGGCGTCCCGTAAGAGCCTCCCATGCTGCCCTAATGGCATCATGGCTAGCAGGGTCCCACGTAAACTTTTTCTGCATTAAAATAAACAGTTAGTTTCAGAATTATTAAGATTAAGAAATTTTATATCAGTGATAAATTGTATTTAATAAGTTTACCTGAAACTTAGAAAAATAAAACTTCCTCGTGGCTGCAGATACGTGGTGCCAATCGTAGCCACTAGGATATGCACGCCTCTGAAATACGGAGCTGATGTGGCTCGATACATGATGCTGCTCAATAAATCTGTTAAAAAAATGCAAGTTTATAAGTAATTGACTTAAAAACATAAACATATATTTTAATTAGTATACTTACAGCCCATGAGCATCCAGTCGAAGTACGGTGCGGCCGATGGTGGAAGAACTCTCAGAGGTATGTGCCGATCGGCTGGATGGTAATACCAATGCAGGATCACTGCCGACTGCTGGAGAGATCGAAGGTTGTGCGATGTATAGAGATTCGAACTCTCCATCTCCAAAGCTCATGTGATCTGATGCAGCAGGGCTACGTCCCTGCTCACTCCGTATGTCATTGGTAGATCTACCTCTACCCGTCATACTGAAAAACTAAAGATTCATGCAATTAAATTACGATTAATGATTGACTATGTAAAAATTTAACACTTATAAAATAAAGTTGAATTTAAAAAAACCTCTATGTTTAATCGGTGTCATTTGTTTCATGAAATATTGGTTCAACATCCGATGCCGTATCGGACTGCGATTCAGTTTCATTATCATCGGAAGGAAACCGAACATTTGCATATGCAATTTCTTGGACATCACTATTTGGATCTCTAAATGATGTTTCAGGAGCCCTTGTGTCATCCTCAATTGCATGCATTTTCCATCTCATCCTCTTGAAATGCAGGGCACTCGGCTGATTGACTTGATAAACTCTCCTCTAATAAGATTGTTGAACGTGGGACGATTTTAGAAAC